>CAUYUJ010015397.1:233190-251559 GCA_963575745.1 Prorocentrum cordatum
GGCGGTTGGCTCCTGATTGCTGTTCTCTTTCGGAGGCATTCCATCCCCCCTCTCCCGTTCCTGAATGGCGAGACGGCTTCCGGCCACGCGGCCCGCCAGGGAAGCTGCTCTCTTCCCCCGGAAAGACGCCCTCACTGGAGCGGCCTCCGGCGAGGCGGCCGTGGTGCCGCGAGCAGGACAACCTGCGAGCCGATCCGATGCGATTTGCTTCCCCAGCTGGGGCCGCGATGCCGATCCGGTTTGGTTCGGTTCGCCGACATCGGCCAGCGCAAGCCCGAGCAGCGGACGCGGCGATCCGAGCGCCAGCCAGAGCCAGGTGCGGCGGTCCGATGTCGGTACGGTTCGGGACGATTCGTTGCCAGCCCGGTGCGATCTCGCGATGCGATCCGGCCTCGGCTTTGGCGAGGGGAGGGGAGCCTGGCATCGCTCGGACGTGTGCACCTTTTCTCGGCGAGGACCACCGAAGAGCCTCTTTGATCATCTCGCGGAAAAATGAGCGCACGAAGTTGGAGGATGCACCGGGGATGGACGTCCGAGCGATGGTTGGGGGCGAAAGAATGGACGTACACGTCCATGAATCCGCGTTGGTTTCGAGAGTCCGCATTGCGCGAATGTTCGTATCACGCGGCTGGTCTCGCGGATCGAGGTGTTGTGTTCATGTGCACGGTCGTGCGCGTGCTTCTCGTGTGGGCTCTTTCGATGTCGAGCGAGGGGTCCCCAGGCCGTGGTCGGGCGGAGGGGTCGGTGCCCCCGTAGCCACCCCCCCGTTGACTCCGCACCTGCACTTCTCCTTCTCCTCCTCCTCCTCCTGCCCCTCCTCCTCCTCCTCCTCCTCCTCCTCCTCCTCCTCCTCCTCCTCCTCCTCCTCCTGCCACTCCTCCACCTGCCCCTCTTCCTCCTCCTGCCCCTCCTCCTCCTCTTCCGTCCACTCATCCTCCCCTTGTCCCATGCTCCCTCTCCCCCAGTTCCTTCCACTCCTCCTCCTTCTCCCCCTCCTCGTTCCACTCCTACTACTCCTCCTCACCTCGCAGGGACCTGGCAAGCTCAGGCTTCGACTTAGACCTGCCCCCGAAGCGCCAATCTCCTCCTCCTCTCCTCCTCCTCCTCCTCCTCCTCCTCCTCCTCCTCCTCCTCCTCCTCCTCCTATTCATCATCATCCTCCCCCTCCCCCATCCCCCTCCTCCGCGATTCTTACTCCTTACGAATAACTCCTCCAGAAATGACCCCTGCCCCAATATGCGCGGGTACTCGCGAGCATACTACGGAGATCGCAGCGCATCCCCGCACCGACGTGCCCCACCACGCCCAAGCATTGCCGTTATGAGGGTGCCCACCCCAACCCCAGGGATGACGACCGTTACCGTAAACAATATCAAAAAAAGTCATGGGGATGTACAGTCAACCCGCACAGTAGGGATGGGCGATTTTTCCAAGGCTATCTTTACATCCTTGTCCCTTCGGCCCATCCTTTGTAAATTGTTGACGCTTCTCGAATCCCCACCAGCTGTTCATCCCCGCCAGTCTGGCTCCTGTCACACTCACTGCGGCGCCTCACCACGCTATGACAGGCGCCTCTTGGGGCCCTCTTGAAGGGCTCTTGGGAGCCTTGGGAGCGCTTTCGGAGCCCTCTTGGGCCATCTTGGAACCAGCCATCTTGAGGCCTCGGCGAGAAAGCCAAAAACAAATGTGTGTATATATATATATATATATATATATATATATATATATGTGTGTTCCTAAGGTGTTTGAAGGATGTTGGCCTCTTCGGGGCCTCCTCTCCTGTGGGAGCTCTTTGGCCACTTGGAGCGGTCTTGGGGCCTGTTGGAGCATCGTGGGCGCCAGCTTGAGGCATCTTGGGATATATGGAGCCATCTTGGAGATCATCTTTGGCTCCCCCAGGCGCTCTTGGAGTCATCTGAAGCAGTGCCCCCCCCCCCCTGGAGGCCAAAATGTGGCCAAAACCTTTTTTGTCAGATCAACGATTTTGGCATTGTCGCCGCGGCCTCTTGGAGCGTCTTGGGTGCCTTTTGGGGGCCTCTTGGAGGTCTCATGGGAGCCTATTGGGGGCATCCTGGGGGCCTCCAGTGGGCCTCTTGGGGTTTCCTGGCCACCTCTGGACCATCTGTGGGCCATTTTGGGGGAGATCGATCACAGGAGGGGGGTATTAAATTAGCGTCCCCCCCAAGACGCCAAAATGGGGCCAAAACCTTAGTAACATCGATGATGTTGGCTTCCTCGCCGAGGCCGTTTTGGACGCCCTGACACCTCGCGAACCCCCCCCCATCCAGGTCCAGGGGAAGGTGTAGGGGGAGGGGCAAACCCCTCCCCGAAGGGGAAGAAGGAGGGGTGGAAGAGGAAACTGTCTAAACCACCGACGCCCAGAGGGCTGGTGGGATTTCGCTGGCCAACCTCGTTCAAAAAGCAATAGCACGGCCATCCAAGGCCCTTGCATCCTTCCCGCGCATCCTCATCATACGGCTTGATTGTATGGCCCCTCGGCGAAGGGGCGCATGTCCTTCATGCTCGTGTCCTCCACCCTGGGGTGATTATCGTGTTCTTCGTGCTTGTGTCCTCCACCGTTGTGATGAGAGTGCCCTCCTCAGTTTCCTCTTGCCTCCGGGCTGTCTCTTTCGTCTGCAGCCGGACAATTAGGCCGATGTTCGCGGCCGGCGGGCGGGGGAAGTTTGCCCCATCTTGCCATCTCGCTCGCCAGGCAACGGCTGCACGCCTCAGGAGATATTTCTCGGGCGGTCGCCAGGCGCCCCCACCTCTGCAGCCTGGTGGCCAACCCCTACGGCCCCAACCTCCAGGGCGGCCGCAGCTTGCAGCAGGTGCAATCGACCTGGCGCGGGAGCATGCAGTGGCCGAGCTGACGACCCTGCACGCGAACAGGGATGACATAGTGACGTGGAACGGGATCGAGCGAGGCGGGAAAACATGCGGCTTCTGACGCGCCTTTCTCCGATCCGGGGCAAAACGACCCATGCGTCCCGCGATGAGCACGGCAACTTGCACACCGACCCGCAGGAAATGGTCGGCGACTTCAAGCGGCACTGGGAGCAGGTCTTCCACGCGCCCCCCCACAGATCGAGACCTCCTGCACTGGTGGTCCCACGAGGATACGACGCCCAACGCGCTCCGCTCGCTCCCCGGCGCGGCCTCGCCACAGTGGAAGATACGGAGGTCCGACGTGCAAGCGGCCATCGATCAGTCCAGCCTTCCGCCCCTGGCCCGGGCGGCGCCCCCGCGGCTGCGAATTGTTACCTCGGTGTGCTCGCAGTTGACGTCTTCGTCGACGCGCTGGAGGTCCTCGGAACTGATGCTGGCATGACCATGTCCCTCCTTTTTCCGAATGCCCAGTGGCGGCTGGTTTTTAAATCGTATCCTCGCGACGCATGGAGCGAGTGTTCCGTCGCTGGGTCTCCAAAGTCCAACTGGGGTTCATTGGAGGCGGATCTCTCTCGGCGAACGTGGTGGACATCGACACTGCCATGTACACCTTCGCCTGCAGCGCCCCTCCGCGGCCTGCATTTTTTTGATGATTTTTCTGCCGCGCCCCCCTCGGTGGACCAGGGTTTGCTCGTGGACATGATGAGTTGGATGGGGGCCCTGCCGCGCCTCCACAACAAAAATGCGTGCGGGGTAGTCATTTCGGGGCAGCGGTTCAGCGGCTTCGAGCTCGCAGCGGGGGCGCGGCACGGGTGCCCTTTCTCGCCCCTGCTGTTCGCCATTGTAGCCGATCTCCCGCTCCGACGGCTTCAACGTCTGATCCCTCAGGCGCTGCCCCAGGCGCGCGCGGGCGACCTCGCCTTCGCATCCGCGAGCCTGCCTGCAGACCTCCCCGCGTTTGCCGCGACCTTTGACGAGCGCCGTGGGCCCTCGAACCTTAGCCTGAACATTGGTGAGACGGTGGTCATGCCTCTCTGGCGGTCCACGCGCCAAGTGGCTCGGGAGTTGCACCCCCTGGCTGGGCCGCAGTCGCGGCGCGCAAATGCGGGGGCATGTGGGATTCTAACTCTGCCCAGGCGCCGGCGCCAAATCGCGGGGGAAACCGTTTCTCTAATGCTGCGACAGGGCCGCCGCGTGGAGCAGAATGCGGCGCGGTTTCCAGCTCGCCCCGTTGGCCCCCCGCGCCTACATCACGCCGGTTCTCTGCTTCCTGTCGCAGCTCCCCCCAGCCCGCGTGGGCCGGCATGAGCAGGCCTTCCAGGCTTGCGCCATGTGTTTTCCAGGTTCTCGCGCATAGATCGCCCCCGCACCTCTGATGAACATCGAGGCCTCGGGCTTCAATGGAGGGGCCGCGGACCTCGCGGCGCTCTCGCTGGCGGCCAGGCACCGCGCCCAGTTGTTCGAGGCGCGCGGCGATGGGGGGCTTAGGGCCAACGACAAGGTGCGCGAATTGGACGAGGCCCTCGCTGACTCCGACAACATTGTCACGATTGTACACTGGTCGGGCTGGCACAATGCAGCCATTGCCAGGCACCTCCAAGGTTCGGCTGGAGATTTCTCGGGGCGGGGCCGGGGCGAGCAGCCCGTCCGACGGCGCATCGGCCGAGGAGCTGCGGCCCCCCTCTGGAGGAGCAGGAGGCGCGTGGAAGGCGGCAGCGAGCTTGCTACGAGCTCTTGCGGGCCGCCCCCGATTTTGAGCCAAGGTAATATGGGGAGGTGCTGGCGCGCTGGAAAAGTTCAAAGTAGCAGTGAAAATATGTCACGGAAAGAGGCGAACACACATATACTCGACATTTGTAAGTTATATGACATTATGCCACAATGTGTAAGCGCTCAGGCGCAAGCGGAGTCTGCGGCGCGCGGCGAGCGCCCTGCTGGGAAGGCCAGCGCCATGGCATCCCAGGGCGACCATGCGTCCTGCATCGGCGCGCGGGATCGGCGTCCTCGGTTCAGTTTTGGGGTCTCTCGCCATGGGGGCGCGCCATGAATTGGCGCGGCGCGGGGCCCGGCGTCGCCCGCGCGCGCCCAGCGAATCATTGGCGAAGGGCCCACCCATCTGCAGTCCTGCGACAGTTCCTGGTGGGATTTCTTCGGGGGCCAGGGGGCGCGCGACAGGGGCGCGCCGACGTGAGCCAGCGCCGCCGCGCGAGCGGCGCCGGCGGGGTCGCGGCTTTCCGCCGAGCTTCCTACGGGGCCGCGACGAGGAGGGACAGTTGCGCAAATATGCCGCGCCCAGCCGCCGCCGCTAGAGCCTTCGGCGGGGCCCCCCGTCGAGCCGCGAACTGCGCGAGGGCGCTGCAGGTGCCGCGCGCGGCCGCCGTCTCTGGGGCCTTCGGGGAAGGCCCCCATGGGGCCACGACGCGCGCGAGCGGTGCGCAAGTACGCGCGCGGCCGCTGACGCTGGGACCTTTGGCGGTTTGCCTTATTCGGGCAGTCGAACGCGCGAGGGGCGCGCGAGTGCCGCGCGCGGCTGATGCCGCCAGGGCCTGCGATGGAGCCCGGGGAGCGCAAGTGCCGCGCGCTGCCGCCGCGACCGCGGCTTCGACGGAGTCGCCCGTGGGGCCGCGGAGCGCGCGATGGGGTGTGCAAGTAGGGCGCGCAGCCTCTGCCGCTGCGGCTTTCGGTTGGGCTCGAGGGGCCTGCGAGCATCGCGCACGGCCGCCGCCGCCGGGGGCGTCGGTGGGCCCCCCGCCCAGGGCGACGGCTGGAGCCCCCTTCGGGGCCGCGGTATTTCATCGCAGGGCCATTGCCCTCGAGGCGCTGCCCCACGTCGGCGAAACTTTCTCGAGCGCGCTGCCGCGGAGGGTGGCGCGGCGCAGACGTCATCAGCCGAGCCCCCGCGCCCCCCCCCCCCGCCCGCCTAGCGCCGGGGGGCGGGCGGGCTCTCATCCCGAGGGTGCATGGGGCATGGGGGGGGGCAAGGCCCTGCGGGGCAGCCACATGCCGCGGCGGGCCTCCTGGGGGCGTCTCGCCATTCCACCTCGCCCTCGCCGGCTGCCTCGCGGGGCAAGTCATTTCGCGCTTATTGTTCTTGCGTGTTCACCGACCGGGGCTGGCTTATTTTCCCCATCCACTATGCAATTAAAGAAGAAGAAGAAGAAAAACAACACAAAAACAAGAAGAACAATAAGAAGAATAAGAAGGAACAACACACAAAAAAAAAAAAAAAAAAAAAAAAAAAAAAAAAAAAAAAAAAAAAAAAACTCCCCAGCCACCGAATTTCTAACGCATGGTTTGCATATCTTTGATAATATATATATATATATATATATATATATATATGTATATATATATACATACATACATGCATGTGTATATGTATATGTATATGTGTGCGTAAAGATGTGTATAGACCTATATATAAACAAAACACGTCGCGAAACATGCGCGAGCGGAGACGGCGGGCGCCTCGCCTATTTCGGCCGCTTAATTTTCACCCGATTCAAATAGGCGCACAGAATCCCCCCGGGGATTGCGAATGCGGGGCTCATTTTGCTTTGCATGTTTCGTGCATGTCGATTGGGGCACCTCGAACGCACCTAGACAGATCGCGGCCGCCAGGGGGCCGCGCCGATGGAGACCCCGCGGCGATTGCGCCGGCGTCTGGCGCGGAAGTTGGGGGTCGTCTTTCGCCGCCCTGGGTCGCGGTTGAAATCCAGCAGCAATTTTGGGTGTCCTCGAATTTGCTGCCCGAGGCGCCGTCGCAATCGGCGCGGGCTGAGCTGGACGCGAGCGGCGCCGTGGACTGAGGTCGCCGCGGGGGGTCGCGTCGCAGACGGCCATGGGGAACAGGGGTTAATTTGATAAGGCGGCGGGCGGGGCCAAGCGCGCGCGAGGGAGGGGCGGGGGGGGGCGCGATCGGAGGGGGGGGGAGGGTTTGAGAGGGAGGGGGGTGTGGAGAAGGGGCCACGAGCAGGGAGGTCCGCGTCGTCGGCGGCAGTCTGAGGGGCGTTCTTGCCGGCTCACTCGCAAGTCGCTGCGGCGGCAGCCGCGCGGGCCGCGGCGGCGTGCTCTCGACGTCGTCGGTGCGCGGGGGCACGCGGGACTTTTTGCCATCGGCATTCGCGCGATGATGGCGCAGTGGCCGCATGAGAGTTTGGGTCGCAGGAATGTCGGGCGGCCCGTGGCCCTTTGCAGCGGCGAGTCGGCGCGTAGCTTCGCGCGGCCCGGGCCCGCCTCCACTGATTTTCTCTCCGCCTCATCTCCCTGCCCCCATCCCCCCTAGCGCCCGTTCTCAGCGGCCCCATCGAGGCTGTCCTAGCCGCCGCCCCCATGCAAGTTCTAGTCGCCCCTCCTTCCGTCATCTGCGCTCCCTCTTCGCCCGGCGTTATTCTCCAGGCGGCGCCGCGCGCCTGCCCCTTCTCCTTCTCCTAGCGCGCAGGTTGCACTGGCCCCGTCGTCGTTTTCCCGGCGCCGTCGCCCCTGTCAGCGGCTGCGCTGCTGCTTCTGCCCCCGCGCCTGCCACCCGCCGCATCGCCGCCGCCGCTGCCGTCGCAGACGCGGCGTCGGAGATGTGCAGATTCGGCGGGGTTGCGTCGTCGGCTCGCAAGCGAGGCGTTCGAGTTGTCCGGGCTGGATCGCCCTTGGGCGAGCGCGCGCAGTGGCGTTTCGCGCGCGCCACGTGCCGCCGCGCCAATCCAGCGAGCAGTTTCCGCGCAATTACGCAGCGGTGATTTATGTTTCACCTATTTCGCAGCACCTATGTTGCTGACAATTCTCATGCAATGTAATGTTGTCCTGGAACCTCAGGCTGTCCATGAGTCGCTGCCTTACAACCCCAGATGACGCAAATAGTAGTTTTCTGCGCAGGCGCTGGGACATATGGAGGATTTCAGTACTCCCGCGGATCAGGGTTTCCCGTTTCGGCTATATCTTGGAACGTCTTCAACATGAGGTCCCACCTCGGGTTCGCGGGCCGCCCTCCGTGCCGGGCTGAACGGTCGGTGCATTAGCCGTCGCCTTCAGGGACACGACGCGCGCAAATTCGGCTGCCAGTCGGACGACTCCATCGAACACTTCGCCTGCTGCCCAGCAGTTCGGGACGTCGCACAGCGCTGGCTGAACGCGGAGATCGGCGGCCTGGTCGATCTCCCCCCCCTGGATGTCGCCCCGCTGCCACGTTTTCACGAAGCGCGCCATCGTGGTGGCGACGGTATACATTGCGCCTTGCCGCGTTCAACATTGTCTGAATTCTGATGTGATTCATCGGGCGGCGCTAGGACAACTTGCTTGCGAGCTGGCATGTGGGCACCCGCGCGCTGCGGGTACGATGACCATGGCGCTTATGTCGCATAGTTTTTGCCTCTCCCTCCGCCTCCCCCTCCTCCTCGCCCTCCCTCCTTCGCCATCGCCCGTCCACGCATGGGGCATGCCAGCCCGTCGACCTACTTTTGAAAATAATGGCCGCCTGGAGGGCGAGTGCTTCACCGCGACGGTCGTCGCGAGAATCCCAGTGCCCCTCCTCCCCTCTCTACCTCCTCGTCCTCCGCCTCCTCCTCTCCTCCCTCCCTCCCTCCTTCGCCACCTCCCAGCCACGTCTGGGGCATGACAGCCCGTCGATCTAGATCGCGCTACTTCTTAGGAGAACAACGCCCGCGTGGAGGGCGAATGGTTTACAGCGACGGTCGTCGCGAGAATCCCCGTTTCCCTCCTCCCTTGTGTTCCCCTTCGTCCTCCGCCTCCTCCCCTCCTCCATTCTCCATCCTTCACCATCAGCGGAAAACTGACCGTCGGTCAGTTTTGCATTCTCGCCCGTCCAGTACTGGGGCATGCCAGGCCGTCGATTTATTTGTCGCCGGCGCTTAGGAGAACAACCTGTGTAGGGCTGGCGTTTTTTTCTCCGGCGGGCGCTGTCAGGTAGCCGGTCGGCGAGGCGCCCATTCTGTTGGTCAGCGGCCCAAGCACATGTTCAACGTGGTGGGGCCCACCTGCAACATTTTGGTCTGGCATCTACTGGCAAAGAAAGCACTCGACGGCGTGCCGCCACACATTTCGACGCGATGTGGTGCAAGCTATCGCGTCCCCTGTCCCGGCCGCGTGGCCGATGGACTGGGGGGCACGCTGCGCCGAGCAGCCGATTGGTGCTGCCCTTCTCCCTCGTCTCTCTCCTCCCGCCAAGCCTCCCGGGGGCGGTGCGCCGGCTCGCCCTGCCAGGGTGGGCTTGCTCTCCGCCTTCCGCCTTCCCTGCCTGTCCCGTCCTCGCTCGTCCCCGAGTGCCGGAAGCCCCAGGCATGGACAATGTGTCAAATGGAGTGGAGGTTCCAGCAAGAGCAGTCCGCTGTCAGCGCGTGCAGGTCGGCAGTTTATCCCGTTTTCTTCCCCCCCCCCTTCCCTCCTACTCTCAGGAGGGGACAAACACACAGACACAAGTAATCGTCGATCCCCAGGAAAAATATGGGAAAATATGGGGAGTGGGGGGGAAGACGAAAGCCCAGAAAATATATGAAAGTATGGGGACATATTGTTAGTTGTGTGTATTTATTCGTGTGTCCCTGGGCCCCTTCCTCCTCGCCGTGCCGCTGCCGCTCATTCCCAGCTCCTCTGCTTGTGACTTGACCCGCGTTCCGCTGATGCGCTGTCGTTCGGCAGTTCTAATGCGGGGTAGCCCATGGGCACGAAGTTGGTTTCAGTTCCCCCTTTCCTCCTTCCCTCCCTCCTCCTCCTCCTCCTCCTCCTTCCTCCTCCTCCTCCTGTCCCTTCGTCCTCGCGTACTCGATGTGGGAAGTGTCATCGGCTGTCTAGGCGTTGAGGGATACCGGCACGTGGCACGCTCCGGTTGTTTTCCAGGCGTTGGATTTGTGCTCGAATTTGCCTATTGCAGGTCGGTTCGTGGGACGGCCCATAAGTGCTTGACGCCTGAAGCTCTCCTCTGCTGCCCTCTCCCGCTCCGCTCCCCCTCCTTCTCCTCGCTTCCTCCTTTTGCCCGAGTCCAGGGAAATCGTAGATTTCTCGCTTTCATTGCCCAGGCCCGCGCAAGACGCCTTGAACGGCACTTCGGCAGCGTATCATCATCAGTTGTTAACCGGTCGACGCCATCGGTCCGCGGACAAAGAAAAAAGAAGCAACCAAAAACAAGGTTCTGCCCCAGCTACTAGGGCGCGCGAGCGGATTGCCTCTGCCGCGCTGCGACGCAAAAAGTGTGTGTCTTCCGCCCTGTGTGGGTACTCTCATGTTCTCCGTGTCTGTGTCCTCCGCCTTGGGCTGTTGCTCGTTTGGGAGCATCTCCATGGGGCCCTTAGCCCCTCGGCGAAGGGGCTTGTCTCCCTGACTCACGCTCTCGTGGCCATGCCGCGATTCAATTTCACTAGAGAGGCTCGCAGCTCGGAGGCCCGCCCGGCGTCGGCGCCGCTGTCCGGGAGCGTGCCCGCTGGGGAGGCGGCATCCGGGTGTTTTGAGGGTGCTGCCCAGGGGAAAGATTGGCTTCGCGCGAGAGTGGCCCTTCGCCAGAGTGACATTTGATGTGGGTTCACCTTGGCATCGCTCGGACGTGTGCATTTTCCCTCTTCGAGACCATCGAAGAGCATGTCTGATCGCCTTGCGAGACAATGAACGCACGAAGCCGAAACACGCATGGGGAATGGACGGTCGAGCGATGGCAAGTCCCAGGGATTCCCTCTGCATTGGTTTGCGCGCTTTGGCCTACCCGCGGCCACCTAAAGCAGCGCACCAAAGGGCGCTCTTGCCTAGGCCACTTGCGCATAGTCAAAAAAAGAAGATGAAGGAGCGACGCGTCTCTTTAGGGTCAGCTTTCGGTTTTCGTTCTGTTGTGCGAGAGATCAACTCACAAAGACTTGAGGCGAATCATCGCGCTGGGTGGGCATGATGGGTCCATGGACCTTCATAGCTGCTGCCCGGTAAGAAACATAATAATCTAAACAATGGGCTTGACACGCGAATCGCTGGCTGCACAACGAGGTGGCGCTGGGCAGATGGCATGCAGGGGCGGTCTCGGCGTAAAGGTCCAACTCGGTGCGTCACGGCAGGAGTGACGTCAGGCTGAGAAGGAGGCGCGCATAGCCGCATAGCATCTGCAGCACCAGGGTGAGCAGGAGGCACAGGGGCACCGGTGAGCAGTTGGAAGATGAGCCATGCCCAGACCCCCAACGTCATTATTTGTCTCATTACGTCGACCCCCACAAGCTGGAGGTGGAGGAGGAGGAGGAGGACCCGTTTTTCATCCTGATTCGGTGCTGAACTGTCCCGAGGCCGTGCACGGCCCCCCGAGGCCAAAAATGGCGAGAAAGTATCTTTCGTGGTTTTGAGTTTCTGTTCATGCCATGTGTTCTTCCTCTGCAGACGCCCCAGCCCGGCAAGGTCTCCAACCCGATCATCAAGTTCGGGTACATGGGCGCGGGCAAGCAGGCGGGCGCCGCGCTCCCCTCCCGCCCCGCAGTCGCTTGCCCACCCTGTCCCACCATCATCCTCGTCCGCATCCTCATCCTTATCCTCGTCCTCCTCCTCCTCCTCTGCCTCCTCCTCCTCCTCCTCCTCCTCCTCCTCCTCCTCCTCCTCCTCCTCCTCCTCCTCCCTTTAGCTTCCCCCCCCTGGACCAGGGTAGCCCCGGGCGGGGTGCAAAAGCTCTCCTCGGATAGGGCACCCCACCCCATCTGTCCCAGGGCTGGACCTCAACGGTGTTTTTGCTCCCCCGCAGCCCTCGCCATGCTCTCGAGGGAGGAAACCAGCCACTCGCAGGGGATGGGGGGCAGGGGAAGGGGGGGAAGGCTTCTCAGGAGTAGCCTCCTTCTAAGAAGCCTCCCCCCCTCCCTCCACCTTCTTGTGCGCGCCACAAAAACAACTGGAGCGGAAGAAGCACGCCGCAAACGGACACGAGTCCACGCTGGTTTCGAACAGGGCGCATGGCGCGAGCGTTCGTAGCGCGAGGCTGGCCCCGCTGACTGGGGGGCAGTATTCATGTGATTTTACGTGGCTGGGCGCGTGCGTCTTCCAGGGGCCCACCGGCATGAGGAAAACCTTTCGGATCTCCGCGCGGACTCCTCGGATCGGCGCTAGGGGCCCCCCCTGGCGGCGCCTCCCTCCTCCTCCTCCTCCTCCTCCTCCTCCTCCTCCTCCTCCCCCTCCTTCTCCTCCTCCTCCTCCTCACTTCCTCCTCCTCCTCCTCCTCCTCCTCCTCCTCCTCCTCCTCCTCCTCCTCCTCCTCCTGGCGCCGCCGCCAGGAGCAGTGGGGCCAGCGCAGATCCCAGAAGTCCGCGCGGGCCTCCGAAAGTGTGTGGCTGTGCAGCCGCGTCTTCTTCCGCCGTCTGTGAGGCACAGCTTGCAGGGTGGGCGCACGGGCTCGCTTCCCGCCTCCTGTGGGGGGCAGGCCCTCGGGGGCCTGCGATTCTGCACAGCGGTGCCGCGCGTCCTCCGCGAGGTCCCATTTGGCTGCCTTGTGCCAGTGTGGAGCCGTCATGGGGACGCGTTGTGGGGCGGCCTCGCACTCCCATGGGCAGTCTTGGAGGATCGTCGAGCCATTTTGGGACCCTACTGGGGCGACGTTGGGCCGCCGTGTGGATGTTTGTCGTGTCTTGTGAGGCCGTCTCGGGGTCCTCCGAAGTTTTCTTGAAACTGGACGGACCCGAAGAGCGTCGGGAGGAAAAGTATACGATGCTGCGATGTTCAACATAAGCTCAGTTACTGGAAGTCTCATGGGCGCACTCACGGAGGCCTCGTATGGTGTGGCTAACTTGGGCACTGTTGAAGCATAGTAGGAAGTCGTGGGGCTGTCCAGGGGTGGTGGCACTAATTCGGCACTTTCGCGGATTGCGTTGGACGATCACAACGCCGCAAAATTTCGAGACCGATGAGGGCGCGAGGAGTAAACGTGCAGAAGCGGTTCACCCAGATGTGGTGTTGGTGATTGTGGTGCCCGCCCTTGGAAAGTTAATGACGGAAGCCAGGCGGCCGATTGGCATTCCCAAAGCATACCAGCGGCACGCAATTGCTATATTATCTATGAGTATTGTCATGCCACATATGTTTCACCTTGTACGTATCGATGTGCTGGATGCGCCTGGCTTGGTTCTCTGATGTATTGCGCGTGGCGTGCAGTCCTCACTCGCAGAGTTGCTCATACATCGCATGCGCATCGCATATATAGATTTGCCAAGCAGTGGTTGCACTTCGGGATTCTTCCTTGCCCTCTGAGGTAACTGAGCTGCAGTGCCGCCCCGGCTGGCTCGTTGCCGCCCGTCGCCGCCAGCGTCGCCGCTGGCAGTTGAGCTTCAGTGCCGCCCCGGCTGGCTCATCGCAGGTCGACGCCGTGGGCCGCCGCCGTCGTCGCTGGTCACTGAGCCCCGCTGCCGCCCCGGCCAGCTCGTCGCCGCCGTCGCCGCCGGTCGCATTGTCTTGTTTGGCTTTGCATTCCTTGGCATTCCTTCGCGTTGTTTTGAATTGCATTGCGTTGCTTTGCGCCACAGGTTGCACCGCGCGAGCTGCACCACCTAGATATCCACACACTGATTGCACAACCTAGATTGCGCCGCATAGATTGCAGGACGTCACCGTTTGAGGTCCACGCTGGCTAGCATTTGGAAGTGTATGTAGCACGTTTACGTTCACAGCTGCCGTATTCCGTGTCAGCACAAGCTCGTAATGATGTTAACGTATTAGTTGTAGCGTCGTTCTTGATTTGGTATTTACAGCCGCCTTTGCATTGCAATCGCATCCACCGTAGCAGTTGATTGCACATGTGTCGGAGCCGCCACCAGTACACGCCCAATTTTCGTATCACGTTTCCAAGTTGTTGGGCACGCGTGTAAGTTTGTTGTTGTCGAGTTGCCGCTGCGAATACGTGCGCAATTGCCCGTGCCTTTTCTACCCATCGATGTTGTTGCAGCATGCGTGATGCAAGGCCACATCTCATGCCCTTGTCTATGATCCACCCGTTCTCATCCTTCTTCGCCCTCTCCTCTCCTTTCCCCCATCTCCCCCTTATCCCCTCCCCCTCCTCCACCCCGGCCCTCTGCCCCATCTCGGGCGGCGAGATCTACACTTTTCCGCTGCCCCTGGCCAGGCCCATCCTGAGCCCACGAGCGGTGTGCAGGTCTCCCTGGCCACGCCACGGGGGCATGTATACCTTGCCGGGGCCCAGGATGGACCTGGCCAGGGACGGTGGATGTGTGCAGATCTCGTCGCCCTACCCTCGGTTCCTCCTCCTCCTCCTCCTCCTCCTCCTCCTCCTCCTTCTCCTCCTCCTCCTCCTCCTCCTCCTCCTCCTCCTCCACCTCCTCCTCCCTTTTCTGTTGGCTCAAAACGCGGCGCTCAAAGGGAGACGCGCGCTCTCGCACACAAGTGGGCCTTCTGGGGAAGAGGAACGCGAATGACCCCCCCCCTCCCCCTTGGCATCGCTCGGGCGTGTGGATTCTTCCTCGGCGAGCCTGACGAAGCAATCGACGCGCGAGGTCAAAACACAAACACGGGGAATGGACGCCCGAGCGATGGCGGGCCCCGTGCCCTTCTCTCAGGCAGGCCGCTGGGCGCGCTCGCGCGTCCCTGGCTTCGGGAGCCGCCTGCAGGCAGGCATGTACCCCCGTGCGAAATCGGTCCTCCTGCAACCTCCTCCTCCTCCCCGGAGCGAGCGCCGGCCCCGACAACCGTCGGGCAGCGAGCGACAGAGAGCCAGATCGTCCAGCGGAGTGATACATATACGACGTCAGCGGGCGAGAGCTAGTCCAAGCGGCGCGGAAGGCGGGCGAAGCCTTCCTCCCCTGTAAGCGTAGCACAGAGATACGACCCTCCCCCTTCTGTCCCGTGAATGTCAGGAAGGGGGGCCCACGGGCTTACCAACCATCTTTGGGGCCGTCGGAGGAGTTTCGCGTCTGTGCCCAAACTTGCACCCCCGCATGCGGGCGCCACCTGAGGGCACTTCCGTGCGTGCCCGCTGGCACGCGGCGCACCCTGGCGCGTTCCGAAGGCTCTCTCGTGCGTGCCCGCTCGCACGCGGCGCACCTTGGCGCGCCCCTAGGGCGCTCTCGCGCGTGCCCGCTCGCACGCGGTGCACCGCGGCGCGCTCCGATGGGCGTTTCAACGCGTGCCCGCTCGCGCGCGCGCTGTGCCGCGTCTACAGGGCGCTCCAGTGGGTGCCCGATCACACGCGGCGCACCCTGGCGCGCCCCGAGAGCGCATCCGCGCGTGCCCGCTCTCACGCGGCGTACTCTGGCCCGCCCCGCGGGTTCTCTCGTGCGCGCTCGCTCGCTCGCGGCGCTCTGGCGCAAGGGCGCTTCCGCGCGTGCCCGCTCACGCGCGGCGCACTGGTGGCGCGCCCTGAGGGCACTTCCGCGCGTGCGCGCCCGCACTCGGTGCACTCTGGTGCGTCCCGAGGGCACTTTCGTGCGTGAGCGCTCACGCGCGGCAGTCATTGGCGCGCCTTGAGAGCGCTCTCGGGCGCGCCCGTTCCCACGCGGCTGATTCTGGCGCGCCCCGCGGGCTCTCTCGCGCGTTCCCGCTCGCGCGCGGCGCAGTCTGGCGCGCCCCTTCTGGCGCGAGGGCGCTTCTGCGCGCCGCTCGCACGCGGCGCTCTCAGCTGACGTTTCCCCACGCAGCCCCACCCCATCTGGGGTGGCGTTTGCGTCGCGACTGAAGTTCACGCGCCGACCTCGGCGCAAAACATGGGACTGGCGCCGCGCGCCGGCCCTGGCGCAACGTCTTGCAGTCCAAGATTCAGCCAGCCGTGCGACGCGCGAGTCGCCCCCTACGCGCGCAAGCGCTAGCCAGGAGGGCATGGAAGCGCCAGGCGTCGCGCGCCGACCCCAGCGCGAACAATGCGGCGGCAGCTGACGTTCTCTCATGCGCCCCCCCCCCCGCGTGGTGGTTGCGGAGCGATGGCTTGTATTTTCGACGGCGCTGCGACGCAGCCGCAGGGGCGCCCGCGCGCACTTGCACGTCACCAGCCGCGCAGCAAGGCGCCATCCCGTTCGGCGATAGGGGCCGACCGCCGCGCGAACACCGTTTGCCGAGAACGCTGCCGACGCCGCGCAGGGAGTCACCCCGCGCGCGCTCGAGCGCTTGCCAGTCGCGCGCGAAATCGAATTGGCGCCGCGCGCCGACGCCAGCGCGATACATTGCGTTCCGAGTGCGCCGCCCATGCGTCGCGCGACTCTTCGCTTGCGCGCGCGAGCGCTACCCAGGCAAGCAAGAAAGCTGCCCGGCGCCGCGCGCCGACTCCAGCGCAGACACTTTCGTCGGCGAGCCAATCGCCGACGCGGCGCACCAGTAGTCTGCATGGCGCTGTGCGCCGACCCGAGCACGACCAGCTACTACGCCACCGCGCATGGCGCGACGCGCGCTCGACGCATTATCAACGGGCATTCGCTCGACGTTTTCATCGCGGGGCGACGCTGCGATGCTCATTCTCGCGGAGTGCTCCCCCGTGGATGTGCATCGCCAGCACGCTCCCAAGAAGGAGCTCGCTCTCGGGCGCGGCCCTCCTCCCCCCCCCCCATCCTCCTCCTCCTCCTCCTCGCCCCCCTCCTCCTCCTCCTTCCCCCCTCCTCCTCCTCCTCCTCCCCCTCCCCCATCCTCCTCCTCCGTCTCCTCCTCCTCCGTCTCCCCCTCCTCCTCCTCCTCCTCCTCCTCCTCCTCCCGAGCCCAGAATCCGAGGCCGATTTGAAATTCATCGAAATCGGATCAGGACGAATCGAATGGTCGAGGCGAGCCCTGCTCAGGCGGTGGGGGCACACCTCGGGGGGCATTCTGAGGTCCGGGTCGATTTCTCGGGTCGGCGCTGCACACCCCTCCCCAGCGCGCGGAACGCAGCAGCGGCGGCGCTGGAGGCGCCGCCAGGGGTCCCCAGCGCCGATCCGAGGAATTTGCGCGGACCTTCGAATTGGCGCGCGTGTGTGCGCGTGTGTGCGCGGGGTGGGAGGGGGGCGGGGGCGGGGCGGAGGCGTGGGCGCGGGCGTGGGCGTGGGCGCGGGCGTGGGCGTGGGCGTGGGCGTGGGCGTGGGCGTGGGCGTGGGCGCGTGCGCGTGCGTGTGCGTGTGCGTGCGCGTGTGCGCGTGCGCGTGCGTGTGCGTGTGCGTGTGCGTGTGCGTGCGCGCGCGCGTGTGTGCGTGTGTGCGTGTGCGTGTGCGTGTGCGTGTGCGTGTGCGTGTGCGCGTGCGCGTGCGCGCGCGTGCGCGCGTGCGCGTGCGCTGCGCGTGCGCGTGCGTGTGCGTGTGCGTGCGTGCGCGTGTGCGCGTGTGCGCGTGCGTGTGCGTGTGTGCGTGTGCGTGTGCGTGTGCGTGGGCGTGGGCGTGTGCGTGGGCGCGTGCGTGCGCGCGCGCGCGTGCGCATGCGCGTGCGCGTGCGCGTGCGAGTGCGCGTGCGCGTGCGCGTGTGCGCGTGCGCGTGTGCGCGTGCGCGTGCGTGTGCGCGTGCACGCGCGTGCGCGCGTGCGCGCGTGCGCGTGTGCGCGTGTGCGCGTGTGCGCGTGTGCGCGTGTGCGCTTGTGCGCGTGTGCGCGTGTGCGCGCGCGCGTGCGCTTGTGCGCGTGTGTGCGTGCGTGCGTGTGTGCGTGTGTGCGTGTGTGCGTGCGTGCGTGTGTGCGTGCGTGCGCGTGTGCGTATGTGCGCGTGTGCGTGCGTGTGTGCGTGTGTGCGTGCGTGCGTGCGTGCGTGTGCGCGTGCGTGTCCGCGTGTGTCCGCGTGGCGTGTGCGTGCGTGTGTGTGTGTGTGCGTGTGTGTGCGTGTGTTGTGTGTGCGTGTGTTGTGTGTGCGTGTGTTTTGTGTGTGTGTTGTGTGTGTGGTGTGTGTGGTGTGTGTGTGTTGTGTGTGTGTTGTGTGTTGTGTGCGTTGTGTGTGTGTTTTGTGTGTGTGTGTTGTGTGTGTTGTGTGTGTTGTGTGTTGTGTGTTGTGTGGGTTGTGGGTTGTATGTGGTGTGTGGTGTGTGTGCGTTGTGTGTGTTGTGTGTTGTGTTCTGTGTGTGTTGTGCGTTGTGTGTTGTGTGTGTTGTGTGTGTGCGTGTTGTGTGTGCGTGTGTGTGCGTGTGCGTGCGTGTGTGCGCGCGTGTGTGCGTGTGTGCGTGTGTGTGCGTGTGTGTGTGTGCGTGTGTCTGCGTGTGTGTGCGTGTGTGTGCGTGTGTGTGCGTGTGTGTGCGTGTGTGTGCGCGTGTGTGCGGGTGTGTGCGTGTGTGTGCGTGTGTGTGCGTGTGTGTGCGGGTACGCGCGGGTGCGTGCGGGTGCGTGTGGGTGTGCGTGCGGGTGTGCGCGCGGGTGTGCGTGTGGGTTTGCGTGGGGTTTTGCGTGTGGGTGTGCGTGTGAGCGTGCGTGCGTGCGTGCGTGCGTGCGCGTGGGTGCGCGTGTGGGTGTGCGTGTGGATGTGCGCGTGGGCGTTCGTGTGGGTGTGCGCGTGGGTGCGCGCGTGGGTGTGCTGTGGGCGCGCGTGTGGGTGTGCGTGCGGGTGTGCGCGTGGGTGTGCGTGCGGGTGTGCGCGTGGGTCTGCGTGT
>CAUYUJ010015397.1:251659-256659 GCA_963575745.1 Prorocentrum cordatum
GTGTGTGTGTGTGTGTGTGTGTGTGTGTGTGTGTGTGTGTGTGTGTGTGTGTGCGGGTGTGTGTGTGTGTGTGTGTGTGTGTGTGTGTGTGTGTGTGTGTGTGTGTGTGTGTGTGTGTGTGTGTGTGTGTGTGTGTGTGTGTGTGTGTGTGTGCGTGTGTGTGTGTGTGTGTGTGTGTGTGTGCGTGTGTGTGCGTGTGTGTGTGTGCGTGTGTGCGTGTGTGTGCGTGTGTGTGTGTGCGTGTGTGTGCGTGTGTGTGTTATGTCATTGTCTTGGCATCGCTCGGGCACGTGCGCTTCTCTTGGCGAGGACCATCGAGGAGCCTGTTTGGGACATCCTGCGGCACAGACACGCGCACGAAAGCGAAACATGCGTTGGGAATGGACGCCCGGGCGATGGCCAGTCCTTGCCTGTTCCCCTACAAATGCCCGCCCCTGCCCTCCGACGGCTGCGGCCCGCGGCCTTGGAGCTTCAGGAAGCGGGCATGGGCGTGCTGGGGGCTTGGTCATCGCGCTGTTTCCGACTCCGTTTCCAGCGTCGCCCCAGTCTCACCAGGCACCAAGCCACCCCAATGTGCCCTCCATTCCAGGAGGGGGTCATCCGCCCCCCCCCGTTCCAACCCGAAGTTTGGGTATTCGGGCTGGGTTGGGGTGCTCTGGTAGGTATTCAACATCCCAGACATGCCCGGGTCGTGAGAAGGACAAGGCGGGAGGTTTTTGGCAGTTCGGGGCCTCTGGAGGCCCTTACCCGGCCCTGGCGCTGCAAAAAACAATTCATGACGCGGGGTTGGTTGCGGGGAAACGGTCGGGCCAGGATTTCTGGGGAGCCCGCTTCGAACGAATCAAGACATCGCATATTTGGGATGTTCCCTTCGCTCCTCCAGCTCTCCTCTCATCTCCTTGCTGCTCTCTCTTTTCTGCTTCCGCAATTGCCTCCCCTCCCTCTCCTCTTCCCCAAGGCCAGTGTGGTGATGCTTCGGCTCCCCTGAGCATGTATACGTATTTCTTGCGCTCCTCGGTTGCATCCTCATGGAAGCCAAGCCAGCTGAGCACGCGCAGGCGTTCATGACGTTGAGGAACGACGTGCTAGCGAAGGTCGCCCCAGCGAACCCGTGCTTGGGGGTGCGGGGACGGATTGGATTGGAATTTGATGAAAATGTGTAATACCGACCATCCACGCGATCAGCGACCAGAGTAGGTCTTTGTTGCAGCCTTGTCGCAACAAGGAGCATGCATCATGTAGGCAAAAGTACCGTCATTCTACAGTATGTCATATGCCAGTATAGGTGTATGTATATATATATATGTGTGTGTATGAATGTAATGTGCGTGCGTGCGTGTGTCCATACCTAAGCATTTATATATATATATATATATATTATATGATATGATCGATATGTATATGTATAGATTTCGGAATGTTTATATAGGATGTTGTGTGCGTAAACACATCAAACAGAGATGACGCTCTCCATTGGCTGCTTCGCGGTTTGCTGAGCATCAGGTTGAGCATGTGTTGTGTGCTTTCCGATTTGAGCATGGATTAACCATGCTGAGTGAGTGAGGGGCGCCTCGCACCCGCAGCCAGGCCGCTGACGCTTAGCGTCGCAGCATATGCTCTGCTCGCGCGGTGGCGCTTCAGCCAGTCTCCTGTCGAGCACGCGCGGGCAAGTCGGTTACGTGATATTCATTATTCTTGGGGGCTCGAACAGGACTAGGACGAGGATAAATCCGCTCCAGAGCGTTCTGGAGCGCCCTGAGAAGGCCATGGCGGGGGGCTGATCAGTGGATGCCCAAAATAGTAGATCTGGCCTAACGCAGCCTGGTAGTGGGCGGAGGTCTGGACCACCTCCCTGGGGGCAGGTTGCCGTCCTGAGCAGTTCCTCGACGGTCCCGAGGCCCGGCGAGGGCCCCCGGGAGGCCAAAAACAGCCCCAAAACGGCCCGCTCCAATTCTTGCTGGAGCATCGGATCTTTGGGGAGAGCAGGAGGAGGAGGAGGAGGAGGAGGAGGAGGAGGAGGAGGAGGAGGAGGAGGAGGACTGAGCAACCCCCGCGCCCATCCCAGTGAGGGGCGCCGGGCGGCCTGCGCGGGGGCCGCGAGCGCCCCCGCCGGGGGCCCCAGGCAGGGGCTGACCGACGGGGTCGGCGCGGCCGGGCGGCCGCTGGGGAGCGGGTGCCTCCAGCGGAGCGAGCTCCTGGAAACGACCCGTCAAGCAGTGACGGGGCGTCCTCCTCCTCCTCCTCCTCCTCCTCCTCCTCCTCCTCCTCCTCCTCCTCCTCCTCCTCCTGCCCCTCCTCCCCCTCCTCCTCCTCCTCCTCCAAGAATTTGTTGTGGTCTGCTCGAGACGTTCTCAGGACATGTCTGGTTGAGGCCGTGTTGCTTTAATACATCGGGTCGGCGTGCTAAGAGCACTGTGCTTGTTCCTCGAAGATTTATGGGGGTTCTAAGAACCTTCCGTGGTGGGCCTGCAGGAATGCCTGGACGGCTGGTCCCTGCTCACACCTAGAGGCAGGCCGCGCCTATAACATCGGAGTCGTGGGGATGTTGCTGAATCGACAACTTATCATTCGAGGAGTCAGGTGTGGCATGAGCAACAACTGTCGGAGGTCCACGCTGGTTTTCTTGGATTGGCGCTGGAGTCCCCTGGCGGCGCCCCCCGATCGCCAGGGGGAGGGTCAGCGCCGATCCAAGAGATCCGCGCGGATCTCCGAGAAGAACCGTCTGTGCAGTTGTCTGTTCCTCGGCTTACGCATGCAGCGGGCTAGTTACTAGCTTTTGATAGAGAGAGGCTGGGCAGGGGGGGGCCCGAGAGCCCGGCTGCGTACGCAGGGGGCTCGACGAGGTCCGCCGGAGAGCAGATATGGCGGCGCGGTGGCACTAGCGTCGTCTCAAGTTCGTGACCCGATGTTGTCTTGTCCTAGGACGTGTGCGTTATCAAGGGCTCCCACGAGGGCGCGAAGTTATTCGCGCTTCGCGCTTCGCGGTCCTCGTTCCTTCTCCCCCCTCCTCCTCGTCCTCCTTTTCTCCCTTTGGGGGGGCGGCGCGAGGGCGCGAAGTTATTCGCGCTTCGCGGAGCGCGAAGCGCGAAGTTGGGAGCCCTAGGTTATGTTGAACCGAGCCAAGTTGGGTGGAGGGAGGGCTCGCAGAAGCGCGGTGTCTCTGCCCAGCTGCTCTCGGGGTAAGCCTGGCCCCATGGCCCAGCGCCTCTTCGGGAAAGCCCACTGGAGCCCACTGGCAGGGTCCATTTCGAGCCGATATCGATCCGATTCGATGTCGATTCTGGCCGGCTCGATCCGATTCGAGTGGCTTCACCTGTTCCGTCCTCTTTCGGGGGCGGGCGGACACCCAATCTATTTCCAACGCCTTCCTACTTCATGTTTCTACCTACTTCTTCCGACCGATGGGTACCCACGCAGCCCGATCCGATGGACATGTGAAGTCGATGCGATGTACCGATTCGATGCTGACGGATCCTGCCCAAGGCCCGTTCTTGGCTCCAGGCGTGAGCAGGCAGGGCCAGGCACACTCGCACTCCAGGGCGTGCGCAGGGAGCTGGGGCGGCCAGGACGGGGGGGGGAGGGGGGAAGGTTGTTTAGAAGCACCCTGCTTCTTAGAAGGCGCGGGCGCCCCTTCTAAGAGGCCTGCGGCTGCTTCTCAGAAGCTGCTCCTGGCGTGTTTCTCTACGAAGCAGGTGGCTTGCTTCCGAGAAGCCGTTGTTGCTTCTGAGAAGCATTCTCCTCGGGGGTGGATAGACCTCCTACCCTGACACGTCGATTAAGGAATTGGCCGTTTTCGGTTCGCGAGAGGGCGTCGCTGCGGGTCTAGGTCCGTCGGTTTCGGTCTTAGGCCGCTTTCCCTAGAGGGCGGTTTGTCCACCGCCGATTCCCGTGCTGCTCAGCAGCTGCCCGGGTGCTCCTAAGAGGCGGCGCGCTTCCCAGGCCTCTTAGCAGGGCGGCCGGCCCCTTCTGAGCGGCAGCCGCCCTCGAAGAGGCCTGCCCCCCCCTGCCCAATATACCCCCCTGGTGCGCGCCGCCAAAGGCTGGCCAGTGCCATGGTGTATCTCCGCAGATAGCATGGCCCCCTCTCTCAAGCAGTGGCGAAGCGTCCTGGCTCGCCTATAGCCCTACCAAACAATGTGCTAAGAGCCTTTCGTGGTTCCCACGAAATGTTCTTAGAACATTTCTGGCGGAGTCTGTCTTGGTTTAACACATAAGGGATAAGGGTTAAGTTCTAAGAACATGGTGTTTGTTATTGGAAAGTTCTGGATTCTGAGAACATTTCGTGGTAGGACTATAGGAATGCCGGGACGGTCGGTCCCTGCTCAACTCTCCTTCTTTCAAAGTCAGGCGAGGGGAACTATGATACACCGATCCTGGCAAGGCCCATCCTTGACCCGGGATCGGTGCATATACCTTCCTAGCCAGGGTAGGAGGGCGTGTGCACCGATCCTGGGCTCGGGATGGGCCTGGCCATGATCGGTGTATGTGCATAGTTCTCTTTCCTCTACAAAGCGTACCTTGGGACCCCCATCGTCCGCGCACCTGCCTCGAGGCATGGCTTGCGAACCCCCCCTCTTGGACGCCCTGCTCTTGGACCCCCCCCGAACGAATGGGCGATGAGCATGCTGGCGCGGCCACGGGGCCCACGCTGGGCTTCGCGTCGCTGCAGCGCTCCCGGGCCACGGTGGAGGACTTCGTGCGGTCGTACTTCTCGAGGGACAAAAAACGCATGACCACGAACTGGCAAGCCTCCGCGCGGAAGTTCGAGGCTTGAAGGTTTCTGGCGCTCTCGCTGGTCCTCGACTGCTTTCCGGCCTCGGGATGCTCTCCAGCGGCTACGCCTGGCCGAGAGCGTTCCAGGGGTGCCAGGATCGTCCCGAGCGGCTGCCGGAGGCCCTCGCTTTGACGCGAAAACGACGGAGCTCCCCCTTCCCTGGCGTGCGGAGCGCGCCAGGGAAGGGGGTCCAGCGCAGATCCAAGAAATCCTCGCGGAGCTCCGA
>CAUYUJ010015397.1:261659-309159 GCA_963575745.1 Prorocentrum cordatum
TGCTGTCTCGCGATGTTGCAATGTGCTCTCCGTGTCGGATCTCAGGGCAGCTGGCGAAAGGGGGGGATTGGGAAAGGGGGGGTTACGAAATCTGCTGCACGCAGCTGGTTTCGGCCTCACCGATGGGCCCATTCCTCGATACATGGGCGCCTCCCGGCGCCGGGAGGCGCCGGGAAAGTCAGCTACGTGAGCTGATTCTCAAACCCCCCCTTTGCTATCCCCCCCTTTCGCCCGACCCGAGGATCTCAGGGCAGCTGGCGCCCAGCACCAGCTCTGGCCAGCAGAGACGGGGAAGACAGGGACCCCCGCGTCGCCCCAGCTGGGCACGTCTCGGAGAGCTGTGCCGTGTCGGTCCGGGAGGGGTCTGGGGGCCAATTCCGAACGGAGTTTGCGGCATCCCCCCCTTGTTGGCCGATTTTCTTTGGGCTTCTCCTCAAGCAGTGGCGAGGCGTGCTGGATTGCCTGTAGACCTACCAAAGAATGTCGTGGTAGGCCCAGAGGAGTGCAAGGACGGTCGGTCCCTGCTCACGTCTGTCTAGGCCTCCTAGATGAGGTCGGTGTAGATGGGGTCGGAGGATCGCGCCGCATCGCCCATGCATCGGCGATGCATCGGCGATGCGGCTCGATGTGGAGCCCGATTTTCTCCACGCCGACGTCGCCGATGCACCGCCGACGTCGACGATGCATCGCCGGAGCATCGCCGATGCATCGGCGATGTATTGCCGATGTATCGGCGATGCGGAGCGATCCACCGACCACATGTACTCCGACCCCATCTAGGAGGCCTCTAGTCTTGCAGACGTTCTCTGGGCTTCTCCAGCTCAGACCCCCTGGCTGCCTCCAAGCTGAACTTGCTGCTGTACCAGCTGCGCGGGGCCCCCTACGACGAGAAGGCGCTGGCCTTCCTGCGGGAGGCGGAGCTGCTCGTGGAGGTCGAGGACGACCTGAAGGACTACAGCAAGGACGTGGTCCGGAATTCCTTCAACATTCGGGGGTGGACAGACCTCCTACCCTGACACGTCGATTAGTGAAACGTCCGTTTTCGGTTCTCGAGAGGGCGCCGCGACCGTCATTTTCCAGGCTTGCGCCCGCCAGGTTTGGGCCCGAGGTCGTTTTCACTAAACCACGTTTTACTAAAGGGGGTTCTGTCCATCCCCGGAACATCTACCGGACATACGTGCGCGTGCACCGTGAGAATGACGAGATGGTTCTCAAGACGTGTGTTGGCCCAGTGCCGGGGCCGGCCGACGCCCTCGACAATGTGTGTTTCCAGTGGAGACCCATGCCAAGAAACACCCTGCTTGCCTCCAGGGTGCCCTGGGTTTCGCTGGTTTTGCTGTGAGGAGAGTGACGTTCCCACACCAAAAGACATTGGACGTCCTGAGGTCTCTGGGATGGGTTTCTTGTGGAAGGTTTCTTGTGGTCGGGCCCCTACTGTACCCCGCTCAGCTCCGCCGACAGCACGCAGCCCGTGCCGGCCCCCATGACAGCGCCTGCCCCGTGCTGAGGGGCTCCAGCGGACCAGCACAGGCCGGCGCCAGCACGCGCTCTGAGGATCATCGAGCATGCCCCGCGCGAGATGGCCGCGTTCATCGCCGGCGTGGAGGAGAGGTACCTCCGGCTGCGGGGCGCCGCGCTCGACCCCGAGCGGCTGGCTCTGCACGTGGCGCGCAACGAGGAGCAGTGCAGCGCGGGGCCCGCCATGGCCCCCCGGAGCGGCAGGTGGCAGATACCGGCCCCCGCGCTCGACGAGGAGCGCCTGCGCTTATCGCCGCGATGGCCCCCCGGCACTCCAGTTCGCGCGGGTGGCCGAGGGTGCCCCTGGCCCAAGAGGTGCCCCCCGCTGTTCGCTCGGTAGTGAAACCAGCTCTGGGCCACGTCCGAGGGGACTGCTCTCCCTCCCGACGCCCCTACCCTCCCTCCCGACGCCCCCTGCCCCCCTCCGACGGAGCCGGGTCCCCCTGCGGGGGCGCGAAGAGTCAAGCAGTGGCGAAGCGTCCTGGCTCGCCTATATATATATATATATATATATAGATTGCCCCACCAAGACATGTTCTAAGAGCCTGTTGTGGTTCCCACGAAATGTTCTGAGAGCAGTTATGGTTGAGATTGTCTTGTTTGAACACATCGGGCTTATGTTCTAAGAGCATTGTTTTTGTTCTTAGAACATGTTTGGGTTCTACGAACATTTCGTGGTAGGGCTATAGAACTGCCGGGACAGTCCGTCCCTGCTCAAGAGAGGACCGCGCGTGGTGCGCCGCGGTCCAAGCCAGAGCGGCCGCCCTTCTCCAACGGGGCGGCGCGGGGGCGCGAGGATGGTCGCGGGGCGCGATGCGCGAAGTCGGGCGACCTGGGTGGGGGGGGCGATTCCGGGGCAGCGCTGGGGGAGGGAGGGGCCCAGAGCAGAGCGCGTCGAGCCCCAACGGCCCACTCGTCGCCGAGGGGCGCCCGGTAGCCCGGATACGCTACCGGGGGGCCCGTCGGCGATGTGGTGCCGATTCACGCTCGATGGTTTCGGGTTGACCCAAAAGGGGGGCCCAGCGACAAGGGGCGGTGCAATAGATTTGTGGGGTTGCAATACATTGAGGGCGTGCAATCCACTCCGGGGTGCAAGTGCATTCCTGAATTGTCGCGTGCAAGACATGATTTGCAAGACAGTGCCATACAATTCTCTGGCGCAGTACATTTGCATGACAATTGCCCCAGATCTATTTCGGGGGTGGACAGAACCCCCAACAGTGACACGTCGATTAGTGAATTGTCCGTTTTCGGTTCTCGAGAGGGCGCCGTGGCCGTTATTTTCCAGGCTTGCGCCCGCCAGGTTTGGGCCTCAGGTCGTTTTCACTAAACCACGTTTTACTAAAGGGGGGTCTGTCCATCCCCGACTATTGCACCACCCCCTTCCAGCTGGACCCCCCTCTGGGTCGCCCAGATGGTTCCCCCCCCCCCGCAGTTGGGGCAGCCTCGGCTCTCCCGCCCGGCCCGAGTCTGGTCGAGGTCGGTCTCCGCACTCGGGGGCGGAAAAGAGGGGGGTGGTGACTAGGGGGGGGTGGATATCATGGCGGGGGCCATGATATCTCCCCAGATTTCGTGGCGCCTCTTCTTGTTTTATTACGTCCCTGGCCCCCCCGCTGGGCCGCGCACATGCCGCCGGTCATGATTTGCACCCCCCCCTCTTGGTACCCCCCCTCTTTGCCGCTCCCGACGCACCATTCCCGGGATCCATGTTGGCCCGTGCTGCGCGGCGGGTCCCGGCGTGTCGACGAGGAGCTTCCCCCCCAATAGCCTTAAGTCGGGCCTGTCCCTCTCCAGGGGGAATATTCAAGAGTGGGCAAGAAATAGTCTGGGGACTACTTTTTGAGCATCTGTTTTGCCATGTTGGAGTATTTCTGGAGTTAAAAAACAAAAATGTTGTCGAAAATCACCCTGCAGGGGGACACGCCCGACTTGACACTAATCTTCTGCGGCCTTTTTGTTCCAGCCGCCCCGAGCTGTGCTGCTCCCAGGGCCCGCAGCTGGGCGCAGACACCGGGGCGAAAAAGAGAGGGCAGCCCGAGAACGGGCCCCGGGAGAAACGCCCATCGAAGAGGAAAAAACGCCATAAACAGAAACGTTGAGCGCTCCGCGCGGATCTCTTGGATCTGCGCTGGTCCCCCCTGGCGGTGCCTCTGGCGCCGCCCCTGGCGCGTTCCGCGCGCCGGGGAGGGGGGTCCAGCGCGGATCCGAGAAATCCGCGCGGACCTCCAAAAGTTTATGTTCATGTGCGTTTCCCAACCATCTTGTGGTGTTGGGTCTTCGTTTTGAAGAGACAGCGCCCTGCGTCCTCCTCCTCTCCTCATCTCCCTCCTCCCATCGCTGGATCGTCTCTGTTTCCGCACACCCCTCACACGTTTCCTGGCCCCATAAGAAGCTCCGCCGAAGGTCACTATGGTACAGTTCGCATGTGGGCGTCGCGCGCGTTTCGGCAAACCCCTCACAGGTTTCGTGGCCCCGTAGGAAGCTCCACCTAAGGTCCCCTGTTTTTGCCCCGAGGGGGCCTCACCCGCAGGGGGTGGGGTCGGGACCCCAGGGTCATCCCAGCGCAGGCGGGGAACGCTGGGCCCGAGGGGCGGAAAGCCCCCGCACCCAGTGGAGATGGCCGCCAAAGCGCGGTCCCCTTCCCCCCGGGGGGTCGCCGGGCTCGCCGTGTTGGGGTCGCGCCTGGCGCCTCGTCCTCTCCATCGTGTCGTCGTCGTTGCCGCGGCGGTCGGGTCTGCTGAGCGTACCGCTTAGCTGCCCGACCGTTGCGGTCCCCGTTCCGCTCGGCCGGCCCGGCCCGCCGGCCGTGTGCGCGGGGCGCCGTGTTGGTCCCTGGGCGGCCCATGCGCCGCCCAGGGCCCCGCGTGCGACAATGTCGTGGCCGCCCGTTAAGTTGGGGCCCTTGGCTGTGGATGTCAAAAAAAAAAAAAACAACCGAAGGTCCCAGTGGTGCAACTCGCATGTGGGCGTCACGTCCGTCTCGGCACACCCCTCTCTCGTTTCGTGGCCCCACAGGGAGCTCCGCCGATGATCTCCGCGGCGCAGTTCGCAGGTCGGCGACGCGCCCGTTTCGGCACACCTCTCACACGTTTCGTGGCCCTGTGGGGGGCTCCACCGAAGGTCCCAGTGCCCCATTACTGCAGTTCGCACGTGGGAGTCACGCTCGTTTCGGCACACCGCTAAAACGTTTCTTGGCCCCCAGAGGGAGCTCCACCGAAGGTCCCAGTGGCGCAGTTCGCACGTGGGCGTCACGCCCGTTTCGGCGCACCCCTCACACGTTCCGTCGCCCAGGGAGTTCCACTGAAGGTCCCATTGCTGCAGTTCGCACGTGGGCGTCACGCCCGCTTCGGCACACCAGTCACGCGTTTCGCGGCCCCATAGGGAGATCCACCGAAGGTCTCAGTGGCGCAGTTCCATATGGGCGTCACGCCCGTTTCGGCACACCCCTCACACGTTTCGAGGCCCTATAGGGAGCTCCACCGAAGGTCCCAGTGGGAGGGTTCACGTGCACCCACCCGCCTCCCCAAATCGGCACGCCCCTCACACGCTTTGTGGCGCCATGGGGAGTTCCGCCCACGACGATCCTCGCAACTGCGGCACCCACAAGTGCATCTTGGTTGGCTCCTTCGCCAGGCTGGTGCTTGTTCCCCTAGCCCAGACTGAAAAATCAGATCGTCGGAGATTCCCAGACCCCCGACGTCATGATTTTTTCATGACGTCGACCCCCCGAGGTCTCGACCCATTCCCCGGGACCGTTTTTTCGTCCTGAGTCGTTTTTTGACGCTCCCGAGGCCCGGTGAGGGCCCCCAGAGGCCGAAAACTGAGGAAAACCGCCCGTCGTGATTTTTTCATAACTCGAGGGGGTCTGGGTTTAGGCCCGGCTCTCCGCACGGCGGGGGCATCGCGGGCTCGTTGGCCCGGGCCTGCGGGGGCACGCTGCCGGTGCTCTTCGTGCCGGAGGA
Organism: Prorocentrum cordatum; assembly: GCA_963575745.1. Classification (NCBI taxonomy): domain Eukaryota; class Dinophyceae; order Prorocentrales; family Prorocentraceae; genus Prorocentrum; species Prorocentrum cordatum. Next base: position 267,140 of record CAUYUJ010015397.1, read on the forward strand.
GCGCCCGGCGGGGGCGCCCGCCGAGGCCGCCCCCGCGGAGGAGGGGGCGGCCGCCAAGAGGCGCAGGCAGAAAGAGAGCTGTGCGGCCACGCGCAGAGGGGGGCACGTCTACACCTTAGGCGATGCTTAAGAAAACTTAGTTTTCGGCCAGAGTCTCGACTATTCTTAACGTTTCAATGTAAATCTTAAGATTTAATAGAAATGTTGGGTTTTTTTATTCAAGTTCTGAGACTATGAATTTCTTAACCCATGAATTCTTAAGCATTTCGCGGGGTGTAGGCTTAAGTCGGGCACGTCCCTCTCCAGGCGGAATGGTCAAGAACAGTAACAAAAATAGTCTGGGGGCGATGTTCCTATTTTTGGAACTCTTTCTGACAATGCTTAAACTGTGCTTCACGCGTCTTCCAAAACCCCCCTGTGGGAGGACACGCCCGACCTAAGGGCAGTCTAGGCCTCCTAAACGGGGTCGGAGGAGACGGGGTCGGAGGATCCCACCGCATCGCCGATGCAAACACACGCCGACGGCGCCGATGCGTCGCCGACGTCGCTGATGCATCGCCGATGCATCGGCGATGCATCGGCGATGCGGGGCGATCTTTAGACCCCATCTCCTCGGACCCCATCTTGGAGGCCGCAAGGCAGGGGGGAGGGTGGGAGGCTTCTTAGAAGGAGGCTGCTTCTTAGAAGGCACGGGCCTCGTCTGCAGATGTGGGGTCCGCGCCCTCTTCAAAGCAGCCTCCTTCTAAGAAACGGCCCCCTCTTCCCCCTCTCCTCCTCCTCCTGCTCCTCCCCCTTCCTGCTCCTCCTCTTCCTCCTCTCCTCCTTCTCCTCCTCCTCTCCTCCTCCTCCTCCTCCTCCTACTCCTGTCCTCCTCCTCTTCTTCCCTCCTCCTCCTGCTCCTCCTCCTCTCCTCTTCCTCCTCCTCCTGCTCCTCCTGCTCCTCCTCCTCCCTCTCCTCCTCCTCCTCCTCCTCCTCCTCCTCTGCTCCTCCTCCTCCTCCTCCTCCTCCTCCTCCTCCTGCTCCTCCTCCTCCTCCTCCTCCTCCTCTTCCTCCTCCTCCTCCTCCCCCAAACCTCCCTGTGCGCGCCGCCGAGCTGCTGCGCGGCGGGCCGCCATGCTCTCGTCGTCGTCGTCGTCGTCGTCGTCGTCGTCGTCGTCGTCGTCGGGGTCGTTTTCGTCGTCGTTGGGGTCGTTCTCGTCGTCGCCTCCCGCTGCGCCCTCCCACCTCGGGGGCGACAGCTCAAGATGGCCGCTAGTGGGGCTCAGGACGGCCCAAGAGGGTCCCCACAGGGACGCAAGACGGCCCTAGAGATCTAAGAGAGCCCCAAGACGGCCGGAGATGGGTCCGAGGCGACCCCAGTACAGTCGAAACCGATGGTAATGACGGATAACCTTCCCAAGGGTATCCTTGCATCCTGGCCTCACCGGACCATCCTTAACCCCTATCGATGGCCAGCCCCGCTGGAAAAGCTTCGACATGGGCGTCCAAGGGGCTTGCATCCTTGTCGCGCGTCCTGACTATCAGTTTGACTGTACGGCCCACGAGGGGGCCCCAAGACGGCTCAAGAGGCCCCCTATCCGACCCCAGACGACCCAGAGAGACTTCCACGATTGCCCAGGAGGCCTTCAATATTGTTTCAAAACGGCCAAGCGTTCGGGGGGATACGCTCGAGGGGCCTCGAGGTTCGAGGTTTTCATACGCTTCCGCCGATGATCGGCGGTGCTCCAGCCTCGGGGTGCCTTCCAGCGGCTGCGCCTCGCGTTCCGGGGTCGCCCGGATCGTCCGGAACGGCCGCCAGAGGCGCGAGTGATGACGCGAAAGTTCTCAGGGTCTAGACTCAGGGGGGACGCATCGACCCCCAATCGCCGACTCGTCACCGACAGGGACTTACGCACGAACGTTCGGAGGTCCGCGCTTCGAGGTGGGGATTTATACATAAGAAAGAGCGTGTTCTACCGATGCTGGCGGAAAACTGAGGGGGGGTCCCAACCCGTCCCCCACCCCACCCTCGAAAACCTGGAGGGGGTTGCCACCAGTTCGAAATTCCCCCTCCCCCCCTCCCAGTGTATAATGAAAAGGGGGGGGGTCACTACCAGTTCGAACCCTCCCCCACCCTTTCGCCGCCGGCAAACGATTCCCGCTCCTCGGGACAGTGGGAGGCGCTAATCGGGCAAAGCCTGTCTCTCAACCAGTATCACAACGAATGCACATGACAGGTTTAGCCTTTGTTTGTGTCGTGGCTCTGGGCCGTCATCAGAAGTGAGCGAGTGGGAGGTTCTCTAGTGTCCTGCCGCCGATCCAGCCACCGCGCCTGGCTTCGGGACTCGAAGTCTGCTGGAGTCCTCCTGGGCTCTCTTGGAGGGCATCTTGGAGTCTTGGATGCCTTCTAGGGGCTCGCGGGCCATCTCGCAGCGATCCGGGGGGTTCTTGGGCCGTCGAGGACGCTCGTAACGCCCGAGAGGGCGACAGTGTTCAAATCATGCAGCCCCCTACACTCTCAACTATTTTTGGAGCGTCTTGGAGTCTCTTGGAGGATCTCTTGGGGGCCTTCGGGAGTAATTAGCTTGGGTCCTGTTGAACTCGTCTCGGAACCTCCCGGGGCCGTTGAGGGGCCCTGTTGTGTTGTTTTGACGCCGTCTTGGGGTCTATTGGGGCCGTCTTGAGCCAGTTTGAGTCGTTAGTTGGGCCCTCTTGGGCAGTCTTGGAGCTCCCTGAATTAATCTGGAAGCCATGTTGAGCCGACAAACCGAACAAGCGAAACATATGTAAAGCCAGTCGGGTCTTAACGAATTTGACTTGACTGTCCAGGGTTTCTGTTGGAGCGTCTTGGAACGTCTCTCGGAGTCCATTGTGGGCCTCCTGGGGTCTCTTGGGGCCTCGTGGAATCCCCCAGGGCGCCATGTGTTCTCTTGAACGATTCTTGTTGCTCAGCTTCCGGAAGGCTCACTCGGCATTCCGCTGGAGCGCCGAGGATCGCGCAGGAAACAACGCAATGTCGGTAAATTGGGGGTCGGGGTCTTGAAGAATCCTACAGCGGATATGGTTCAGTCAACTTGTACGCAGGACCGAGGGTCCGATGAGCAATGGCTCCAGGGGAGCTATTGGCGACCAGTCTTCAGCAGGTGTTGGCCTGCTTATCTTGGGTCCCAGTTGTACTAAAGGTACGTGTGCCGAGTCCCCCCATGTTAACAGAACGCATTCAGGGGTTATGTTTGCGTAAGTGCTGCGGTCAATGGGGAACAGGCACGTAGGTCTTGGCCTCAACATAACATTTGGGGTCACCAAGTTTGATGATCCAGCTCATGTGAGTTGGTGTATGCTTGGCGTCGCCCGCACGAATCACTGAGTGGCGTGATTGGTTGCATCACTCGGATTGGCCTCCGTGCGCGCAGTGACGTGGCTGATCTTGGCTGCGCCAGTCTGCCCACCGTGATTAGATGACGTAACCTTCGGGGGTGGACAGAACCCCCACCCTGACACGTCGATCAGTGAATTGTCCGTTCTCGGTTCTCGAGAGGGCGCCGCGGCCGTCATTTTCCAGGCTTGCGCCTGCCAGGTTTGGGCCCGAGGTCGTTTTCATTAAACCACGTTTTGAGGAGTTCCTGTCCAGCCCCGAAACCTGCTCCGGGCAGCCATCACAGCGTTCTGAGCTAAGCGTGCCAATTGGAGAATGTGCTGCAGGCTGCCTGAATTCTGATCTTCGCGCGCGCCTCCACACGAGTTGCTTCGACAGCTCGCGCGGCTCTGGCAGACTTCGTGATCCGCTGGGCCTGTGCAGAAAACAGCTGTGCGACCACACGTGTCCGACCTCCCCGGGTGAAGACCATTTGAATGTGCTAGTAACTCTCGGAAAGTGCAGCTTATGTCGTTCGGTTTTCCGGACGAGGTAAGGCGCGTCGGGGAGATCACAATCGTAAGAAGCGGTTGATTTTTCAAACGTAGACTTAGAAAAGAGTCTCTCCATCGGATTGATCATGGACCGCAAGAGTTCTCGTTTTAGGATCCCAGACTCGGGTACCATGGCGTGCACATCTGTAGTCGGGACGCACAAGACTTGACATCGGGCGAGCGAGCAGTCGTAGTGAGGGACACGCGTGCCTGACCCGACCCCCTCCATCAGGTGATGCTCCGCCGCACCAAGGAGGAGCGCAAGGCGCCGTCCTGATACCGCCCCCTCTTCCTCCCGAGGGCGAGCTGCAGATCGGGCCGACATGAAGTCTGCAGCTTGGGCGCAGATCATGGACAATGGCTCCATATCTACAGGCACATTAAAGAACCACAACCACAACTAAGTGTTTTAAGTTTTTTGTCGTGAGGGCCCCTCGGGCGAGAACCCACCGACCTCGACATAAGCACTTTGGTGGAAGTTGTGGTCGATGTGGCCGTCCTGGGACGCCACATCGACCACAGCCAGTGTGAAGCTGGACTCGGTGTTCCGACAGTTTCTGGCATGCGCAAGACATCCCCCGGGGTGTGTCCTCGATGTGGCTGTGGTCGCCTGCTGTCCCCGCGAGAGCCAGCGCGGAACGCTCGCGGAGAGGTCGGCGAGGCTCGTCGCGGTGTCTCCTTCTCTGCACGGGCCAGGCGCGCACTTCGGTGCGTCGAGCGAGCCGGCCAGATTCTGTGTGGAGGGCGCCCGGCAGGGCCCTCTGCGTTCCTGCGGGCTGCCAGGGCCAACTCAGGTCGAACCCTTGGAGGGTGGACTGTCGGCGGGGAGAAGCAAGAAGAGGAGGAGGAGGAGGAGGAGGAGGAGGAGGAGGAGGAGGAGGAGGAGGAGGGGAGGATGGGGAGGGGGAGAAGGGGGAGGCAGGAGGAGGAGGCGGAGGAGGAGGAGGAGGAGGAGGAGGAGGAGGAGGAGGAGGAGGAGGAGGAGGAGGAGGAAGGAGGAGGAGGAGGAGAGCAGGGGGAGGGGGAGGAGGAGGAGGGGAGGAGAAGAGGAGGAGGGATGAGGAGGGGGAGAGAGGAAGAGGAAGGAGGAGGAGGAGGAGGAGGAGGATAGGAGGAGAGGAGGGAGGAGGAAAGAGGAGGAGGAGGAGGAGGAGGAGGAGGAGGAGGAGGAAGAGGAGGAGGAGGAGGAGGAGGAGGAGGGGGAGGAGTTTCGAGACCAGTTCAGCGGGCGAGGCTCCAATGGCGCGCCCCGCCCTTCACCCCACTCTCCCTCCGCCCAGCCCTTCTTCCTCCTGGGATCGGACGGGGCTAGGACGACGATAAGTCTGTTCCACAGCGTTTCGGGGGCCCTCGCCGGGCCCCGGGACAGTCAACAAACGATTTGGAATGACAAGCCAGTTCCGAGGAAGGGGTCCAGGCCTGCGGGGGTCCACGTTTCGGACAGGGCTAGGACGAGGATAGATCCGTTCCAGAGCGTTCCAGATCGCTCCCAGAGCGTTCTGGCTAGCTCCCAGAGCGTTCCGGAACTCTGAGAACGCCGCGGCGCTCGAGGCATCATTCAGAGCCGCCAGATCTCAGATATTCTCGATTTACGCATCCTCACCCGATGTTATATCTTCGTCCTGGCTTCTTCTTACGGGAAGGGTGTTAGTGTTGATCTTTGAAAGTCTAGATGTTTCCAGCCCATCCAGAAACGAAGTCCAGGTGAGTTAAGGTGATCAGGGAAGTGCGGGATCAAAGAGGTGGACGGCCGAACCGTGCCAAGGAGGAAGGACGAGAAGGAGGAGGCTGGATGGATGAATGAGGGAGTTGGGAGAAGGAAGATGAATAGGATGATCAGGAGGAGGAGGAGGAGGAAGAGAAGGAGTTGGAGGAGGAAGGAGGAGCAGGAGGAGGAGGGCAAGCAAAAGGGCCAGAGGTATCTTGGATGCCTCCCGGAGCCTCTTGGGATATCTCCTGGGCGCTTCTTGGAGGCCTCTTGGGACGCCTTGGGGGTCTCGCGGCGGTCCTGGGGGGCTCTTGGGCGTCTTGGGTGCCTCGGGGGGGCCTCTTGGGGCCGCTTGGGGTCTTCTGGGAGGCCTCCTGGGGGCCTCTTTGGGCCATCTTGGAGCCATCTTTGGGCCATCTTGGGGCCTCTTGGCGCCTCCTGGGCGCCTCTTGCGGCCGCCTTGGAGGAGATCGATCAAAGAAGGGGGGAGCTTCAATTAGCCTCCCCCCATCCCCCCAAATCACCTCTTGGCCCCTCTTGGAGCGCTCTTGAGTGCTCTTTGGGCCGTCTTGGGGCTCTCTGGGGCGTCTCTTGGGGCCCTTATGGGCCCTCTTGGAGCTGTCTGGAGGCCTCGGAAGGCCATGGGAAGCGAAAAGGCGAGAAGGCAAAATTCATTGATTTCCCTTGGGTGTTTGAAGGATGTTGGCTTCTTGGCGGCCTCCTGGGGCTCCGTGGCCGTTCGGAGCCATCTTGAAGAGGTCGTGGGGTCTCTTGGAGCATCTTGGGAGCCATCTTGACGCATCTGGGGATATTTTGGCCAATCTTGGAGGTCATCTTGGGCTCTTTGAGGCCCTCTTGGAGCCATATTGGACCATCTTGGACGCTCCAACGACCCGCGAGTCGCCCCGTGCAGGTCCAGGTGAGAAGGGTAAGGGGTAGGGGTAAACCCCTCCCCGAAGGGGAAGAGAGAGGGGTGGAAGAGGAAACGCCCTAAACCACCTACGCCCAGAGGGCTGGTGGGATTTGCAGCAACGTGCCAAGAGGGGCTCTCGGAGCTTTCGCTGGACTGCGCTTCCCAGAAAACCCACGACCCTGTGATGCGAAGGCCTCCCCTTCTCGCCCTCCACTGCCCTCTGCATTCTCCCCGCTCGTGCAGGCGCAGCCAGTCGAGAAGCATCCAGGTCCGAGGAGGACGCGTATGAGGAGAGGCTTGGGGGGAGAGCAGGAGTAGGGACGGCCGTGGGGAGGGGAGGGAGGGAGGAAGCTGCACATCAGGGGGGCGAAGGGAGGGATGAGGAAGAAGCGAACAAACAAACACATAAAGATGATGATCAGAAGAATAGCGTGGAGGCGGCAGAGGATGACGAGGGAGCTTGGCTCCTGACTCGGTGTCCTTGTGACGAGTCACATGCGAACCCCAGCCCGCAAGCGGTAGGCCTGTGCCTTGTCTGATGATATTGCGACCCGTTTGGCTCGATTTTCCACCAATATTCGACACAAAGTCTACATGCAGTATGCTCTCACGTGCAATCACGCTCCATGGCTTCTCGGTTTCACAAATCAAGACGCTTGGTTGTATGTCCCGCACCACCATGGTTGCATCCACTCGAGTGGGTATGTTGATGTCCATCTGTTTATATATATATACACATAAATAGATACACCTGTGTAGTCGTGGATCCCCTTCGGGGGGTCATCCGTTAACAATGGAACGATACGGAGAAGATTAGCTTGGCCCCTGCGTAAGTATGGCACGCGCACGAATCAAGACATGTTGTTAACCCTGCGCGCACGAACGGAATATGTACCTACGTCTTGGCACCAGTCCGTCACGCAGACCCCTACGCGCGGATGCACACGAGTATTGTCAAGTCCACTGGGACCGGCCACGTCCGAGACAGGGCCTCGCCGTGGAGCCTCGAGCGAAAAAGTTGGCGTCCTCTCGGCGGGCGCCCGCGGAAGTACACCGCGGGGGCGGCTCCGCCCGCGGACGCCCGCGGAAGCCCGAGGTGCGCCCTCGAGAGGTGGCCACAGCCTGGGGCCCGGGGGCCTCGGGCACCGGCCACATGCACTGGGGGCCTGTGCTCGGGGGGCGGAAAAGAGGGGGGTGATGACTAGGGTCAAGGACGGAAAAACCACCCCGACCCCGACAATCCGCGTTTACTAAACAGCCCTGGGCGTTTACTAAACAGCCCTGCCCTGTTCGATTCCTTCCATGGGCGCGTTTACTAAACGGCTTCGCTTGTCGGGGTGCTTCTTATGGGGGTGGATTTTCTGCTCTCTATAGGGTGGGGGGGGATATCATGGCGTGGGCCATGATGTTTCCCCAGATCTCATGGCGCCCCTTCTTATTTCTTTACGTCCCTGGCCCCCCCGCTGGGCCGCGCACGTGCCGCCGGTCATGATTTGCACCCCCCCCCCTCTCAGACACCCCCCTCTTGGCCGCTCCCGATGTGCCAAGAAGCGCCCTGCTTGCCTCCAGGGTGCCCTGGGCTCTTCTTTGGTTTCCATGGTTTTTCCGGTGGAAGGCGTGACGTTCCCACACCAAGAATCGATGGACTTCCTGTGGAAGGCGTGGCGTTCCCTCATCAGACACCGGTGGACGTGCGGGGGTCTCAGGGTTGCGTTTACCGTGGAGGGTTTTTGGTGGTCCAGCTCCTTCTGCAGGGGGGGAGGGGGCCGAACGAAGGCAGGGTGCCATCCCCCCCCTGTTACAGGAAGAGGGGCCCGGCCCCAGGCCGACCTGCATCTGCCGCCGATCAAGGTGATGATCCGCAAGGACGGCCGCTGCAGCAGCATCATCTGGGCCACCCGCAGCTTTGTTCAGCCACGCGCAGAGAGGGGTGGGGGGAGGGGGAGGGCTTCTTAGAAGCATCCCTGCTTCTTAGAAGGCGCGGGCCTTAATATATATTAATATATATTATATAATATATAATATATATATATATATTAATAAAAATTAAAAATAATAATAATAATAATAATATAATTATATAATATATTATACATAATATAATATAATATAATATAATATAATATACTATACTACTATACTATATATACTATAACATAAATATAATTATAATTTAATTAATATAATATAATATTATATAATAATATAATATATATAGAGAGAGATGTAAGGCCGGCGCCTTCTAAGAAGCAGCCTGCTTCTAAGAAGCCCTACCCCCTCCCCCCACCCCCTTGTGCGCGCCGCCAATTTGTGGGCCCCGGAAAGGGCAGGGCCGTTTTTTCACCGTTTCCCCAAAAAATGTTGGCCCTTGCAAATGGAGACGGCAGAAAAATTGCGACCGGAAACGGCAAACAAAAACGGCTCCAGGATTGGAACCGGAGCCGGAACTGGTCAAAAAAACCGCTACGGAACTGGTAAAACGGCGTCGGAGCCGGCAAAAAAACGGCAAAACGGAACCGGTAAAAATACGGCCTTGTCATTTCCAGGGCCCACTAAGACCCGCAGAGGGCTGGCCATCGCTCGGACGTCCATTCCCTGTGTTTTTGTCGGTTTCGTGCGTGGCTTTTTCGCCAAGTGATCGAGGATGCTCCTCGATGGTCCTCGCCGAAGGAAAAATGCACACGTCCGAGCGATGCCAAGAGGGGGCTTGGACATGTTCGCGCTTCGGGCGTCGCGGCCTGTGGCGGAGAGGTGCTGTTCCCCCTGGTGGCGGCGCGAGGGCACGAAGACAAGCGCGCATCGCCCCGGCGAATGGAATATTGTTCGTGTAGGCGGTTTGGATTGTCGTGCTTGTGCCTTTCCACGTTGTCTCTCCCTCGCTGCTCGCCTCTTCAAAAGAGGCGCGCGAATGACGCGCAGCGTTCCAGGCCCGTTCGATCGGCGGCTATGTTTTTGACCGATATGCAGACCGAATCGACATCGTTGGTCAGTCCGAGTTGAGCGACAAGGCCAGATGTGTTACGAAAAGAGACCAGTTCAGCCAGATGTCTACCTAGATGACTGCGTGCCGCCAGATCTGCACAAGACAAGACGTATCATGGATGGTTTCCAATCGTCACACCAAACTGATTTCCAATCGTCACACCAAGGGTTCACGCTCAAGCACTGGTGTCCAGTCGTCACGCCAAGGGGGCAGAAGTAGGTTCCGTGGCCGCGGCACCAGCAATTCAGACAGTGCGATGATCAAAAGGCCTTAGGCCCATCCCGCCCCCGTGCCTGGGTTGTAACTCTGACGCCTCTTGGATGTTCGCTGGGACCTCGTCGAGGCCTCTCGGAGACTGCCTGGAAACAGTTTTGAAGCCTCTGGGGGGCTTTTTTGTTGCATATTAGGGCCGCGGCACCAGCAATTCAGACAGTGCGATGATCAAAAGGCCTTAGGCCCATCCCGCCCCCGTGCCTGGGTTGTAACTCTGACGCCTCTTGGATGTTCGCTGGGACCTCGTCGAGGCCTCTCGGAGACTGCCTGGAAACAGTTTTGAAGCCTCTGGGGGGCTTTTTTGTTGCATATTAGGGCCTCGTGGCGGCCTCTCGGGGGCCTCTTGAGGCATTTTGGGGGCCTCTTGGGGGCCTCTTGGGGCCTCCTCGGCGCTTCTTGAAGCGGAAGGTTCGGATTTTGGATGCGTGTGCCCTCTCTTGGAACCGTCGTGGGGCCTTCTGGGGCCGTCTCGGAGCGGTCTTGGGGGCCTTTTGGGACGTCCTGGAGCGTCGAAAGCTCGAAAAGTGGACATCCCAAGCAACATTGAACAAACCTAGGAAACATCAATGAGCTTGGCCTCTCGGGGACTTTTTGGGAAGGCTCGTAGGACCTCTCCTTAGGCGTCTCGAAGGCTTCTTGGGCCGTCTTGGGGCCATTCTGGGCGTATTTGACCGGTCTTGGACCGTCTGGGCAGCCTTTGGGGTTGTCTTGGGCCCCTCTTGGTCTCGAAAAAATCATGTGCCACCTTTCGGGTGAGGCCAGAGGGCACGCCAGGAACCCCAGGAGGTTTGGCAATTTGGGGTCCGGGTCCTTTCTGAAAAATCCCAAGGATTGACGACTGCGGCTTAAGGGATTAGGCCAGGCACTTGAGGACCTCAAGGCACGGTAGCGGCTCTATTATATATGTATGTATATAAAGAGCATATTGAAATCCGTAGCCATTTTGGCTCAAGGCCATGAACCGTCCCGACGACCGCGAGTCTTTTGGGGCGCCTCCAGAGCGCGAGGGAGGTTCCGTTTTGAGGCCACTCTCCAGCCCAGTTCTCTGGCGTCTCGGTTTACAGCATATCTACTTCTTACATCCCCTGCGGGGGCAACTGAGGTTTCATCCCTCACTCCTTTGCCATCGCTCCGCACGTCCTCTTCGATGCCTGATGGCCCTGTGGACTCTTCTCAGCATAGTGGTGCTAGTGGCGGGCGCGTGGGTGGTGCTAAAGAGGTCCTCGGGAAGAGTGGCGGGCGAGGCTCGGCCAGTGCTGCTTCCGCGTCGAGGCCCAGGCACTACGTCAACGGCGACCAGTCTGAGGAGACGAGCAGCAAAGCCAGCCGTGTCGACTCGCTCATCGAGGCTGACCCGTGGCGCCAGGCGAGTAGCCTTGCGGCAGGCTCGTCTGGGGGTTGCGGGGCGGCCGCGGCGGTGGAGGCTGGCGCTCCTTTTCACGTTCCTGCCTCTCCTGGGCCTACTCCTGGTACGCCAGCCGTCCTTGACGAGCGCGTCGTGCGCCGCTGCGACCTGGATGACATCCTCAACACGCTCCGACCCGACATCACCCAGTCGGTGCACGCGTCGGTTGCCGAAGCCAGCCAAGATGGGGCGCAACATTCATGAGGGGGCGGCCAAAGCTGTTCGCGCCCTCGCTGTTCGACAGGAAGCTTTCAATGAGGAAATAGGCCTCAGAGTGCGCGACCTCGACTCCTCGGCAAGATATCTTGGAGCGCTCACACAAGGCGATGCAGGATGAGGTCAAGCGGCTCCAGCAGATTGCTCATCAGCGTGAGCAGGCGGTGCCTGCTGGATACGACGTCGCCGAGAATGCCAGCTTCACCAGGGAGCCAAACCATGCCATCTTCACGGCCACCACACAGGAGCCCGTCGCGAAGGAAGAGGTCCGTACCAGCGTCCTTGAGTGGATGGCGGCGGGCGGCCTCTCAGAGGACCAATGGGAGATTCGAGGTGATAGCCCAGGACGGCGCTACATTGCGCAATTCAGAGGTGCTGGGGGCCTCGCCGCGCGCCACGTCCAGCAGGCTTTCAAGAAGCTCAGGCTGGACAACGGTGCCTGGAGGCGCTTCGAAGCCACGACCCCTGCTGGCGCTCGGACTTCTTTGTTCATCAGCTTGGACAAGAATGCGCAGATGGTTCGCCGCGAGATCCAGACGAAGAAGCTCCTCGAGATCATCAAGCGCGAGGGCCTACCTGGTCGTTGGCGAGCGAACAGAGCGCAAGGAGTCATTTATCAAGGATCCTCCCCCGTGGTCAGGGTCATCATTCCCGACGAAGCGAGCGAGGCGACTTGCCTTCAATGGAACAATCGCATGGTCACTGATCTTGGCCTGGACAAGTCTCCTGTCAAGGACGCCTTCGAGGGCTTTTGTCGGCGAGGCTGAGCGAGTACAGTGGTCTTTTTAACGATCGATTTGCGTGCTTGCGACCACCGTCTGCGTCATCAGCACCGCTTGCGATGGGCACGTGGAACTCGCGCGCCCTACTCCATCACGACCGACGGGCTGGTGGTGTTCGTGAACACAAGCTTCAATATCTGGCACAACACCTACGCCGTGGCACTGCCATGGCGCTTCAGGAGGTCCACGGGGCCAAGGCGGAGCTACGTCAGGCGCTCCATCGGCTTCGCATTCCGCACCGCGCCTTCTGTCCCTTTCTTCCTCAAGCGGACGCTGGGGGAGTGGCTCTCATCATTCCCTGTGATCCTGGGGTCGAGCGCAGGGCACGGTTCGCGCACGAGACCTCTCGCGCGTGGTCGGGCGCAGTGTCTACGCATATCTGGCATCCCTGCCCAGGCTGCGACTCACGCATGCAGCACGGTCATATACAATGTGCACAACTTCAATCTGACGGACGGTGAGAGGGAGGAGTTGCGAGCAAAGTTATCGGCGGACCTCGCCATGGCCGACCTGGCTCCCGAGCGGGTCACAGCGTTCTTGCTCGGCGACTTCAACATCTACAAGCAGCTGCCGATGTGCCCACGGGCTCCTGAGATTGACCGTCGGCGGAGCTCTGGCGACACGGCCCGCAGGCCGCATGAAGGGCACTGGAAGGAGCTCTTCAATCGAATGGTGGAGATCGACAATGATCTGCCGACGCATTATGTGGTCAACGAGTGGCAGCCCAAGCTCACGCAGATCGATCGGGTCTTCGTTTCGTTGCCAAGTTGGCAGGTGCTCCAACATCACATGTGCGCGCTCACTCCTGAGTACCCCGAGCTACTGCATGAGAGAGGACTTAGTGACCATGCGCCTGTCATCATGAGCATCGAGGTGCGCAGTGAGGCAGAGGCGACGGAGCAGAGGATACCTTTGCATTTCTTCAAGGACCCCGAGTTCAAACGCCAGCACGATCGCCTCCGACCCTTGGTGGACTGGTCGAGCCTGCCGGCACGGAGTAGGCGCAAGAGACACAAGGAGCTGATGTGCGAGGCCGCCAAGCATGCGCGCAACTTGCGGCTGCAGCGCCCACTTGGCGAGACCAAGCTGATGGCATTCCGTTCGATGTCAAGGGCGGTCTGGCGCGATGACGTGGGACTCGGACGTCGGCTACTTCAATCCTGTGAGCTCGCTAGCACTTACCTCAATGCGACGGAGACGGAGGTAAATCTTATCCACCCCCGTCCTTCGCCAGGGACTTCGCTCAGGAGCAGCAGTTGCACTTTGAGGCGCGGTCGGCTGCGCTCGATGAGAGGGAGAAGAAGGCCTTCGACAGCACCTCGTTCAAGGCAGTCCGCAGGAAGCTCAATCGTCGGGCGGCCCTGTGGGCGCCCTTCGGCCGCTCGCTCAAGCTGCAGGGCACCAATGTGCCTGCGCAGGGTGGCGGTGTCCAGGTTCTCCACGGCCAGGAGGACATGGCGGGGGCGCTCCGCGACCATTGGGCCCCCATCTTCCAGGCCAAGACGCAGGTCGACGGGTGGGAGAGCCTGGCCGAGCGCTACATGAAGGACCACGCCCCGAAGCTGGAAGTGGCGGACATCTTGCCGCCTGACAAGCGTTCGCTGCTGCGAGCGGCGGCGAGGGCTAAGGAGTCTGCACCAGGCCCAGACGGGCTGCCGTACATGGCATGGCGGTCGTGCCCCGCGGCAGCGGCGTCCATCGAGGATGTGGCGCTTGACATTGTAGCGGGCTTACCGCCGCCAATCGACTGGAACGATCACCTGCTGGCCTTCCTCCCCAAGGGGTCCTTCGAGGAGGACCTTGCTGACGGACTTCATCGGTCTCCCGGGTCAACTCGGGCAATCGCTTTCAAGAATTCAGATTGCAAGCTGGTCGCTGCGGCGGCCAACTTCAGCCTTCAAGGCGCGTTGGAATGCGCATCACCTACTCCGCAGCGTGGATTTCTGCGGGGGCGGAACTTCCTGGACAACATCACGCTCTTGGACACGACTGCCCGCGTCGCGGGCTACCTGGATGATGCGGCCCCCCTCAAGCCCCTGATGGCGCTGTACGACTTCGGTGACGCGTTCCCGTCGATGATGGTGGAGCGGCCCATCGCGATGCTGGTCTTCTCAGGCTTCGAGGGGGGCCTGCTTTTCACTCTTACGTCGCTGCACTGGCTGCCCACGGCGCACGTCCAGATGGCGGGCATGATGGTACACTTCGCGTGCATCACTTGCGGGCTGGCTCAGGGCTGCCCATCGTCAGGCTCGCTGTGGGCCATCATCATGACCCCCTTTATTCACCACATGCAGCGATGCACGGACAGGAGCTCGTGCTCGGCCCTGGGCGCGTGTGCGGATGACGTAGGCGCTGCGTTACGAGCGAGGCGGCTTCTTCTTGGCATGTGGAGGGCATTCGAGGCGGCCCGTGCGTTGGCAGGGCTGCGCTTGAAACTGGCCAAGTGCGTGCTCATTCCTTTGGACGGCCCCGTGACGGAGGAGTCCAAGCAAGAGTTCACGTTGTGGCTGCAGGCATGGATCCCGAGCCGGGCGGCCATGCCGGTTCGGGGCTACGCCGAGTATCTCGGGCACATGATCGGGCCAGGAGCGTCGGAGCAGGACATCTGGAGGAAGGCTGCCGCGAAGTGGCATGCGCGCGTCATCGACCTGGCCCAGTGCGGGGCTCACTCGTCGCTGTCGGCCAAGCTCTACAACCAGAGGATCCTTCCTGTGCTGGGCTACCTCCAGCAGGTTGCGCGGGCGCCCAAGGAGCTGTTGGATCGTGAGGCGCGGGCCATCACGAAGATCTGGCACATGCCGCCGCAGCGCTTGGCCAGGAACGATCTTCTCAGTCTGGGGCAGTGGGCGCCGTCGCTGAGGATCAGGTCTACGCAGGCCACAGGACTCGCGCCCCTCATGAGAGCTGCGACGGTCAGGATCACCAACTGGCAGAGCCTGCACTCATGGCTCCAGGAGCAGACGGTGAGCCACGGCTCACTCCTGGCGATCGGCCAGGCGAGGTGCACGCCCGTCCACTGGAAGACACGGCCAGCGGTGGTGAGCCTGACGGAGGCCTCCGAGGGCTTCGTGAGTGAGACACCGCTCGCAGGCCATGCCGCCCAGGCGTGGCGCGCCCTGGAGGCGGAGCGCGCTGCTGCCGAGGAGAGGGCGGCACGCGTGCGGGCCCAGAAAACTATTTCTCGTTCCCTTCACTCCTCCCTTTACCCCGACGTTCTCCCCAGTGTGCTGGCGCGGCGTCAGCAATCTTGGGGCCTCAGTGCTGTTCGCCGCTCCAGGCCTCCTCTCCGTGGTATACTCGAGCAGGTCAGCCCTGCGCGGCAGAGTGCAGTGCTGAAGACGATAGTGGGAGCGCGGCTAACAACGGCCAGGCCCCACACGGCGGGCGGAGCATAGGCTTGTAAATTTTGTTTCCGTGAGCCCCCGCTGATCCCAGCCCCAGATACTTTTGCTCACTACCTCCAGTGTGAAGTTTTGTGGGGTCTGGCCGATCCAAGGGACCGTGACCCCCCGTCTTGTATTCTGGCCAGGATCGGGCTCAATGGAGCCCCGACTCTCGAGGCCGTGGAGGCCATTTTCATGGCGTTCCACATGTACAACACTGCGCGTGTCTCGCATCCGCCGTCGCTCCAGCAAGAGGAGTGGGCTGGTCATATATACGAAATTCGACGAGCAGCAGTGGCTCTCGTGGAGTTAACTAGAGTGCCCGCGTAGGCCTCGGAAGGACACTAGTGGCGCCCCTCATGTACGAGCGATAAAGAGCATATTGAAATTGGATTGGCATCATGTATCCGCGATGAGAAAGGTGTATCAACGATGAAACCCAGTGGCGAAATATTCAGGCAGTGGTTATACAAAAATATTGGATGCAGCCAGTGCCATGATTATCGATGAAGCCGCTGACTACTTCGTTAAAACACAGCTGTCTCATCAATACCAGCGCCAGCGACTGTTGTAGAAACGCCTTGGGCGCTCTCACAAGGAGTGAGCGTTTGAGACGATCGTGGAAGTTCTATCTTCGATCAGGAGACTCTTGGACGCATATGAGGGTCTCTTGGGATGCCACTCTGGGGCCTCTTGACGAACTCGCCTGGGAGGCTTTGGGGGGCCAGGCGGGGGCCTCTTGGGGGCTTCTTGGGTGCGTCTCGAAGGCCTCTTGGAGGGCCCTCGGGGGCCTCTGGGGGGCTCGAGGGGCCATCCTGTGAGCCTGCGGGGGAGAGGCTCGAGAGATGTCAGTTCGTTTTCCCCCTTCTTGGGCTTTTTCTTGAGCCTCGTCGTACGTGTTGATGTTTACCTCTGCGGCAGACCCAGGTCGGGGCGGGGGCGGGGGGCGCGGCCGCCCACCGCCACCCCGCCACCCCCCCCCCAACCACCTGCCCTGTCGCCGAGGACGCGCTGTCGCAGAGGAGCAGGACAGGAGCAGGATTTCTACCAGAGCCTGTACATGCAGTCGCGCGTCAGGCTCCACTGCATCCTAGTCCCCCTACAACTCATCACAATTTTTACCCCTCTCCCCCCTCCTCCCCCCCTCCCCCCCCCCCCCCCTCCCCTTCTCCCCCCCATCGTCCTACTCCCCCCTCCTCCTCCTCCTCCTCCTCCATCCTCCTCCTCCTCCTCCTCTCCTCATCCTCCTCCTTACTCCCCCCTCCTCCAACTCCTCCTCATGCCCTCCTCCTTCCTCTCCTCCTCCTCCTCCTCCTCCTCTTCCTCCTCCTCCTCCTTCTTCTCCTCCCCCCGGCTTGGGCTTTCAGGAGGCACAGGCTGTGGTGGGCCGAAGTTCGTGACGGTCGGGAGCTCAAGCTAACCGACAATATTTGTTCGATGTGTTCGTCGTGCGGGGCCTATGCCAGGGGCTCGCACAAGAAGCCGTCCAGAGGGGGGATCCACGCTCCTTGCGACGGCAGGCCCAGCAGGGGCCATTGCAAGCATGTCGAATTGTCTTGGCGGGGTAAGTTTCCGAGGTGTGGGGATAGCCGAGTCGTTGGAAACGCGGCCCCCTCCCTTCGCTCGGCGTCCGTCAGGAGCGGTCCAGGGCCCTGGCCTCCCCGGTGGACGTCCTTGCCCCGCCCTCGGCCCAGGTTCCTCGGGACGCCCAGGGATCCAGGAGCCTGGACGCCGAGCGAGGGCTGGGATGTTTCGGGCGCCCGTGGGAGGAGGCGGCCTCGCTGGGTCAGGCCGCGCGTGACGCGAACCCGGCAGCAGCGGTTGCCAAGGCCAGAGATCGTTAGAGCCTTTGCCCACGACCCCCTCCTTGAATTATGTGTTCTGGTCTGATTTCAGGGAGTTGGGGTCGCTCCCCCTTTTCCGTGCATGTGATGGGGTCGCCCCCGTAACAGCCTAAGCCTGGACCTCCTCCCCCTCCTCCTTCTAGCAGTCTTGTGCCCAAGCAGTGGGCATTGCACACGCCGACTTCAGAGCAGCATTGCGTGTGCGAGCTGATCTTGGCTTCGGATATTTCCCTCTCAGTCCCTGTCATGACCAGGGATGGCGCCTGGCAGTCTCGCAGCAAAGGCTCGGCACCACGGTGGTGTGCGGGTGGCTCGCATGCGCCGTGGCGTTCGACGTCGAGCCCCCCAGCGGCTCACCAGGGCTCTGCGGGGCCCTTGGCCCAGGGGTTGGCGACGGCGGTCGTGGCGGTTCTGGTTACTACGCGTTGCGGTAGGAGGGGCAGGGTGTGCGGGTTGGCCGGCGTTGGCGTTGCGACCAATGCGGTTGCAAGAGGAACCTCGGTGGATGGATCGCTTGCAAGCACTGCGGTGCCAGCAGAGAGCGGAAAGCGGATATTTCGAGCCGTCCAATTTGTAGGGCAGTGGGTCGTCTTGGCCCGAGTTGCTGCTCCGCACTGGGCCAGTTCGGGCTCTCCCTCCTCATGGTGGCGGCGCTGGCGGTGGCCCTGGTGTTGGATCGTCTCTCACAGCAGATTGATGTGTGGGAAGAGTGGCGACACAGCGACGGCAGCCAAACACAAGGCGGCCGTCGAGCGCAATCCCCCTCTTCTATATTCCCCTCTTCTTTTCCCCCATCTGTCCTAATTGCGTCTGCCTTCTCCGTCAGTAATGTGTTTCTGCATCAGGTTTACCCCTCTCCATCGCTGTTCACGGACGTTGTGCTGCTGCTTGGTTCAAGCTGTAATGTTTGTTTCAATCATGGTGCGTGGATATGTGTGTGACACATGAGCACACATGTGAAGATACTTGTCTACATGTCTATATATACGTGTGTGTAACAGTGTGTGCGTATGTGCATGTACGCGCGTTATGTTGCGAACGATTTGCGCATTGAGAGACGCAGGTTCGACACATACGTCGAGAGCGGCACCATCTTGCACAATTATGCCCACATCTTTGACCTCCTGGCGCCAGCACCAGAGGGGGGGGACATGCATGGAACGAAGCCGGGGTTGCTGGCACAAATGCCGATTCCGAAGGCCTTACGGCAGGTGCCGCCGACCCTGAATGGGAACGACGAAAATGCCGATTGCGAAGGCGTTACGGGCGGTGCCGCCGACCCTCAAGGGGAACGACGACAACGGCGGTGGCGACGACGACGACGCTGACGTGGGTCAGAGTCCTCATGGATGCTTCTTGGGGTATCTTCGAAGCGCTCTCGGAGGCCTCTGGGGGACAGTTTATGGGGCCTTGGAGCCTCTTGGGGGCCTCTCATGACATCCTGGTGTCCCCTTGGGGGCCTCTTGGGGCCTCTTGGAGGCCTCTTGGTTCCTCCTGGAAGCCTCTCGGGGCCGAGGGCTCGAAATGACCGTTCTGGTCCCTCGTCTGGGCACCCTCTTGGAGCCATCTTGGGGGCCTCTTAGGCCGTCTTGGGGGCGTATTGGGCCGTCTTGGGGCCCTCATGGGCACTTTTGGGTTTCTCCTGGAGCCCTCTTGGGCCGTCTTGGGGCGATCTGGGGAGCCTCTTGGGCCGTCTTGGAGCGTCCGGAAGCGGAAGAGGCGAGAATGCCGAGATGCATCAAAACCAAGGGGAAGTCAATGATGTTTCTTTTTGGGGCCATCTTGTGAGTGCTCCTGGAGGCCTCTTGGGCTGTCTGGAAGCCGTGAAGGCGTATTGGACAGATCGTTAGGCGATTTTGGGCTCTCTTGGACCGTCTTGGGGGCCTTGTGGGCCACTCATGGTCCGTCTTGGAGCAGGTTCCAGTCGTGTCGATTTCGTGGGGGCTCCGCCGCGGGCGTTCCAGGCACAGCGCCTACAGTAGTTCAGAATTGATAGGTATGGAAATGTTCTCCACTTCGCAAAGCGCCAGTCGCTCAAGGTTGAGCGATCCACGCGGTGTCAGTCAGGGACCAACGCCAAAGTCATGACGACATGAACCCGCCGTACGGGCGGGTTCGCGAGGCGGCGCGGACGCACGGGCGGCCAGACTAGGCGGCGAACCTGGGGTGGAAGTGGGAAGGGGCGGGCCTTCTCAGAAGGCTCGGAAGGCTTCTGAGAAGCCCCGCCACCTTCTGAGAAGGCCTGCCCCGTCTCACTTGCCCCCAGGCTCGCCGCTTCGCAAAGCGCCGATCGCTCAAGGTGGAGCGATCCACGCAGTGTCAGGGACCAGCGCCGAAGTCGTCACGATACGAAGCCGCGCCCACGGAGCGCCCTGCGGCCGCTCAGACGTTGGGACCGTAGAAAGTAGTCGGCCGGGGGGGGGAAATGAGGCCAAATCCGCTCAGAATCGGCCCCCGTGGACCCCTCGCGGGTCCATCTGGCGCAGTGTTTCACCCAGAGTCCGTTTTGTCGACGGTTCGGCGGCCCGAGAACGGCCCCCTCGGAGGCAGACAAATGCAGCAGAAGCTCCTCGAACACAGGACCCCCCGAACTTGCCCGCCCGTCTTGCTCGCTGGACCCAGCGCTGGGCCACCTCGGACCCCCGGACGGCTCCAGCGCAGACGCACGGGCGGCGTCGTCGGCGTCGTCGGCGTCGTCCGTCGGCGGTCGAGGCCTTCCGCCGACGCCGTCGGTCGACCCCGTCGCTCGTCGAGGCCGAGGCTGTCGTCGTCGTCGTCGCCGTCGTCGGTCCGGCTGCACGTGCCGGGCCTGGCCACCGCGGCAGCGCGGCAGCGGAGGCCGTGCCGGAGGGGCCTGCCGACCTCCCCCGTGTCCGGGCGCGGGAGGAGGTGACGCCGCGGTGCGGCCCCAGGCGGCGAGCCCAGGGAGCCAAGGGCGCCCTCGAGGGCGCGAAGTTGTTCGCGCTTCGCGGTTCGGCTCCGACTCCTCCTCACCCTGCACTTCTCCCCTGGGAGGCGGCGCGAGAGCGCGAAGTGATTCGCGCAGCGCGAAGCGCGAAGCGCGAAGCTGGGAGCCCTTGCTTTCTGGGTGTGGGAGGAGGTGACGCCGCGGTGCGGCCCCGGGCTTAAGTCGGGCCTGTCCCTTCACAGGGGGGATATCCAAAAATAGTCAAGAAATAGTCTGGGGACTATTTTGTTGACCAGTTGTGAGCATTTGTAGGGCATCTGTTTCGTTTGTTTCATTTCCCTTCGAAAGTCCCCCCTGTAGGGGGACACGCCCGACTTAACCCCAGGCGGCGAGCCCAGGAAGCAGCAAAAGAGAGAGGGGGCGGGCCTTCTCAGGAGGCTCGGAAGGCCTCCGACCTTCTGCCAGGATGTCACAAAGTGTGACTTCGATCGTGTTGACGCCGAAGCGCCCAGAATAGAGACCCCCCCCCCAGCCGCGCCGGCAGCTCCCGACTGTTGCCGACAGGTGGGGCGTGCGGGAGGCGTCTGCTTGCGGCAGCTCGGTGCACCAGCGGATCGATCTTCTCGTGCCCCCCCCTCGAGGTCCCCCCCCCCCTGTGGTGGATCCCGATGCTGAGAAGGTCTCCGGGCTGTCCCCGAAGGCATGGGAAGCTGTTTGGGAAGGCTGGAGGGCTTCCGAGAAGTCCCGCCGCCTGCTGCGGATGCCCGCCCCCTCGATGATCGTCGTCGCCTGGCTCTTGGGTCGCAGCTCGGCTCTCCGGCGACCGTTCGGGACTATCCAGGCACCCCCTGAATGCTCTCGGCGAGGCGCAGCCGCTGGAACGCATCTCGATGCTGGAAACCGGCCGAGAACCGACGGAGACGCCCGAGAACCTCGAACCCGAAACTCGACGGCGAGCGAGGAGGGGAAGTGAGAAGGAGAAGGCCTTCTCAGAAGGCGGCGGGACTTCTCAGAAGCCGTCGCGCCTTCTGAGAAGTGTTCTGTGTCCGAGGGGAAAGCTTAGAAAACTGATCAGCAGGCTGAGGGACTCCCGAGCCTTCTGAGAAGGCCCGCCCCTTCTCACTTCCCTCCCTCGCTCGCCGCCGATCCTTCCTGTGAGAAGATGTTATGCCGTTTGGCAAGCTTCTGCCGTTTTCGGCCTGTTGGCCTCGCCGGGCCCTGGGACCGTCAAGTCCGACCTGGGACCGTCAAAAACTACCGCTTCGACAGCAGGTGTCCAGATGCTCGCCACGAGGGTGAACACGTTCGCGACAATTCAGGCAGCTCTCGTGCCGCTGGCGATGCGGTGCGATAAAGAGCAAGCTCCCCGGGGAAGGGTGTCTGGACCTCCGACCCGAGACGCACTCGGCCCCTTCTCCACGCGAAGGATGCATGCATATATTTGCACGGTCGCTCCACACTGCAGAGCACATCGCCAGCTTCGCACGGCTTGCGCTGCCCTCATCTCCGCCGTGCCTCCCACGAGCCTGCGAGAGTGGCCGCGGTCTCGCATCTCACAGCCACCCAGGGAGCAGCAGGGTCTCGGCATGGATTCGCATGGATTCGCTCGCCGCCGACCGAGGGTGCCTCTCACTGCCCCCCCGCTGCAGCGCTGGGCTCGGCGAGCCCTCCCGAGTCGAGGGGGGGCGGCGGCGCCGCGGTGCCCCGGCGGGGCGGCGGGGCCGTGCCGTTGCAGGGCGTCTTGCTCCGGTCCTCGGGCAGTCTGGTTGGAAGGCTCTCGGGGACTCCGAAGAAGAATCAACTGCATACCCGCCAGTCGTTGAGAGTAGGTATGTCTGGATCCCCAGATCCCAATCTACTTGGGGCGTCTGGGGGGCTCCCCGAAGTTCTCCCAGGGTAAGCTTGAGCCTAAAAGCCTTGGGTGCAAGGAAACAAACACATTCCTCCTAAGGTTCATTTGATGTTCTGGCTTGCCTCCGAAAGTCTTGCTGGAGGACTTCTTGAGCACCTTTTGGAGGTTTCGCGCGGCCTGTTGGGGGCATGTTTGGGTCTTTCTCGGAAGCTCTTAGGTTTGTGTTGTAGCCGTGTGTCGAGACCAGTTCTCGCGGGTTGGTCTTAGGCTCTCTGAGGGGAAGTGATCCTTACAGGGGAATCTACAGGAAGTTGACCAAACAGTTGACGAGCCGAGGGTCGTGAGGCGGACTTTCCCACTCACTCGTCCATGTGCGACAGTTGAACCCGATATAAGATAGACCGTCGTCGATTTGGCAACCAAAGGCGGGTGTGTCATCACGGCGAAAAGATGCGATCGGCGAGGAAGCATGGTGAGGAGGTGGCAGAGAGAGAGACAGAGAGAGAAGACCTCGGTGGGTGGGGTCCAGAATGGGCAAAATCGAGGCACGCGGTGTCCAAGGATGTCCCCCTTCGGGGGAGCGCAGCCGGAGCAGGTGGTGGGGGTCAGCGGCGGAGGCAGCGGCGGAACGACGACCAGAGGGTGAAACAGTGTTTTGTCCGTTTTGTTCTTTTCTCGCTAGTGGCCGCCAAGGCGATCGTTGCTTGACTCACTGCTTTGCCGATCGGCGCGGGCCCCCCAACCCCCCTTCCCTTCCCCCCCCCTTAAAGTAAATCTTGGCTGTTCTTGGCGTCTGTTTCGAGCAGGTGGAGTGTCCCCCAGAGGACGCACGGTTCCAAACAGCCGCACTAAGCAGAGGTCCAGAGCCAGACACCTCCCCCTCCCCCTTTCTGCCCAATGTCGAAACGCCGAATACAAAAACGCTCACAAGCAGAATCGGCAAAGGCTTGCGTTAACCGCCGCAAGAGAATACACGTCTCATGCCCACTACCGCCTACAGTGTGCCTGGCTTGCCTGCTCGGCCCCACAACGTCACAGCTTGTGTGCTCAGTTCTCGGGCGCGCTCCCGACAAGTGTGGCCTGCAGATGTGCGCTTCGCGCTCACAGCGCAGAGCTCGCAACTGAGTTCGGTAACTTCGGAACACGTTCACTCGTGTCATGCGGAAGCCATGTGTTGCACCATCGGGAGCACATCAGAGTGAGAGGGGGCCGGTCTTGCGCTGTCCCCGGGCGAGTGGCTGACATGGGGTTCCGCGGTGTCGATTCTCGCCCGCCCGCTCTGCTGCCCCGCCCGATCCGCCCGCCCGACCCGCCAGTTGGAGCTCGCTCACCCGACCCGCTCGTCAGGGTCCGCCCGCTCGACTCGCCCGCTGCTGTCGTCCACCCGTCCGCTTGCTTGGAAGCCCGGCCGCCTGTTGAAGTGCCCCGCCCGCCCTGCCAGGTCGTTGAGGTTCTCCCGCCCGACGCGCCGTTTTGGGTCCGCCCGCCAGTCTTCCTGCTCTTCTCTACCCGCACCCCCTCGCCGTGCTAGACTTGCTGGTGTGTCCTCAACGTCCCTCCCTTCCTCGTGCCCCCCTCCCTTGCAGTTTCCCCCTCACGTTGTCCTGCCCCCCTCCGATTTCAAAGGGCAGAACTACACGTGGCAGACAAGGGAGAGACGGCCCCACAGGGGGCACGATCGAAGACGAAGAAATCGATGTTCAAGGGCTCGTGGGAATTTCAGAGTGAGGGGGCCGAACGGTCATTCACTGTGCCTGGGCGCCTGGCTGAAGTGAGGTTCTGCGCTGCGGATGGTTTTTTTTTGTTGTTTGTTGTTCGTTGTTTGTTGTTGTTTGTTGTCGCCGTCCCCCCGCGACCCGGCCCGCGAACCACCCGGCGACCCACCTGTGACCCACCCCGCGACCCACCCGCGACCCACCCACGACCCACCCGCGACCCACCCGTGACCTGGCCCGCGACCCACCCGCGACCTGGCCCGCGACCCACTTGCGACCCACCCGCGACCCACCAACATTATCTTAACGGAAAAATCGGCGTTGGCGGCGGGCTCGTGGTGTGATCTGTAAACATGCAGCGCCTGCGGTGTTTTTTTTGTTTCCAGAGCCTCGCAGTCTGCCGACGTCCCCGCCACCCCCGTCACTCTTATCCGCAACTGCGGGGTGCTATGTACACCTTATGCGATGCTTAAGAAAACCTAAGTTTTCGGCCAGAGTCTCGATTATTCTTAACGTTTCAATGTAAATCCCAAGATTTTGATAGAAGTTCTGGGTTTTATTCAATTTCTGAGACCATGAATTTCTTAACCCATGATTTCTTAAGCATTTCGCAGAGTGTACATGTTGGGTTGCACGCGGGCAGCGAAGATCGAACACTCTTAAGAGAGAGTTGTCTCTGTCGTCGTCGTCGCCCCCGCGCCCCGCCCTCCGACCCACCCGCGACCGCCTCGTCGTCGACTCACGCGACCCATCCCTGACCCAGCGCTTGCGACGGCTCCTCCTCCTCCTCCTCCCCCTCCTCCTCCTCCTCCTCCTCCCCCTCCTCCTCCTCCTCCTCCTCCTCCTCCTCCTCGATCGATTTGAAGAGGGGTCGACGCCTGCGGCGGGCTTGTCCACATGTGCGCTCGAGCCTCGCAGCCTCGGCAGGGTAGCTCAGCTCCCCCCCCCCCGGTGTGGTGCACTCGCCAGAGTCGGGCACAGCCTCTCCGACTCGAGGCCCTGGGCGCCGCCGCGCGGCGCCACGACCGCTCAGCGCGCGCGTCGCAAAACAACCTTCACTCTCAGCCGCAATGGTAAAGGTTGGGTACCTCCGCGCTTGCTGCTGCCATGCGACACGCTTCGTTTATCAACCGAAGGCATGTAGCTCCATATGACGAACGCGTGACTGATTCCAGGTTCCATTGTCATGGTTCTCTACTGGCTGCGCAGCGACACCCAGCATTGCGTAGAAATCCCTAGCAACGCCTAGCGACGCCAAACAATGCCAAAAAATACCAAGGCCAGCCGATGCAAACAATTGCCAAGTGATATCAAACCATGCGAAGCAATACCAAGCAACGCCCAGCAATACCAGGCAACGCCAAGCAATGCACAGACATACCAAGCAATTCCCAGCAACGCCAGGCAACGCAAAAGCAATGCAAACCAAGGCAATGCCCAGCAAGGTAATACTCGGTCAAGGAATACTAAGCAATGCCGTTTATGAAGCGTTACCCTACTTGGGGTTGCGTCGGGGGTCGGCGAATCGGTTGTAAGGGGAGGAGGTTGCGCGGTTGAGGGTGCTAGCATCTCACGCATGACGCCTTCTGAAAATTGCTACGGACGCAGGGAGGTTCAACGCGGGAGGATATCCCCACGCAAACCCCGACGCATACACATGCGGCATGAAAGCTCACCATTACCATTATCCCATTGATTGTACATTACGGCATCACTTGATGCTACCATGCGACATCTTTCCCACAGTACAGGCGAAACGCGTATTGTGTTCAGCATAAGTAGATACACACACGCACGCATTTTTTTCGTCGCGCGGCTGCTTCTATATCGCGGGAGCGACGCAACGGCACACGATTGCTTTGAAGAGGTTTCTTTGGGAAGTGGTGCGACAGCCGGAAGCGAGAAACGCGGAAATGTAAATCTTGGCTTGGAGAAGCAAACGGCGCAGGAACATTGAAAAAGGCGCACGCAAACCCACACACGCACACACACAAACGCACACACACACAGACACACACACACAAACACAAACACACACACACAAACATAAACACATACACGCACACATACATACATACGTACGTACATACGTACACACACGTTGGCGGCGAGCTATGGGGGCGAAATGAAAGAGTAGTGGGCCTTTTCAGAAGGCAGCAGGGTTTCCCAGAAGGCTTCTGGCCTTCGGAATGGTTTCCTGTGTGTTCGGGGGAAGCTTAGAAAACGTTCCAGAAGGCTGTGGGATTCCCAAGCCTTCTGTAAGGGCACGTTCTTTTTCACTCCCCCCCTCGTTCGCCGCCGAACACACACACACACACACACACACACACACACACACACACACACACACACACACACACACACACACAAAACACACACACGCACACACACACACATACAGACGCACACACACACACATTCCAATTCCTTCACACCTTTCGCCATGCCCGCCGCACCATCCCAGCGCTCCCCCCCCGCCGGCTACCACGCCCTCGCTGCGCCCTCCCCCACTCTCCAGTTCCCTCCCCCTCTCTCCCTCCTGTCGGCATCGTTCGGACGTGCGCCTTTCTCCTCCCGTCGCCAGACGTCCTTGCGCCGTGCCGTGGACCACCCGTACCTGATTGTACACGGCGGCGTTTTGCTTGCTTTCTCTCCCTCTCTCGCTCTCCCTCTTCGTTGGGCAGGCCCCAGGACCGTTCTACATCGCCGTCCCCCTGTTATGCGTATTCGGGGGACCCCGTGTGTCCCCAAAATTGGTGTCGTTGATTGTGCCCGGCGCGGGCTCGGTGCGGACGGACTCGACGTTGGCTTGGCGTGGATTCGACGTGGACTTGTCGCGGATCGACGAGCCCTACCTGGAGTCGACACGGATTTGACGCGGATGGCGGCGCGACGAGTCCCCCGACGATGAAGCATAACTGGCCGTTGTTCCCGCATCATTTTGTCCATCCCCGAGGCGTCCCGGGTTGCTTGTTCCCCGCGCCGCCCACCCTCCCCCGGTCCTCCAGAAGGAAAGGCCCGGAGGGACTTTGAGATCCGACAGCGCGAAAACATTTGACCGAGCACAGCATTGCTTAGCTGGGTGGTGGCCCTTGTTTTGTTGTTCGTATCGTTGTTCGTTGTTGCTCCGTTATCCTTCGTTTCGGTGTCGTTATCGTTTGGCACCAGTTTCGATCGTTCTAAGCGTTCGGCTTCGTTGCGTTTCCGCCCTCCAAACTCCATCGAGTTGTTTCCACATCGTTGTCCTCGGTTCCTGCATTTGAACAAAAGGGCATCAGAAGTCACGACCAGAGCCCTGGACCCAGCATCTTTCCGCGGCATCTGCCGAGCGAGATCGATCCGCGAGGGCCCCAGAGCCCGCAGCCGGGCAGAGCCGCCCGCTGTGAAAGAGAGGCGACGCCGGGGTCTCGGGGGAGGGCAGCTCGGTGTCGGAGGTCGCCGCAGCGACGGCGACGGCCACAAGTCGGGGCCAGGTTTTTTGGTCAAGGAGAGGCATGCGTGCCCCTTCCCCGCCCCGCCCGCCCGCTCTGCGATGCGGGCGTGGTGCACGATGAAGACTGTGTAGCGACAGAGGGTTGTCCACTGACGGCCAACGATGGCACTCATGTTTTTTGTTGTGGGTCGATGAGTGATTCATCCCACAACCAGCGGCGGACAAGTCGGCCGGCCAGGCGGCGGCGCCTCCACCCATCAGCTGAAGGACCGGAGCTCGCTCGCCATCCGCCGCCGCGCCGGGCCGCTTCGGGGGGGGGGGGGGAGTCTCGCTTCTGAGGGTCGTTGCGGTACTTGCTTCCAGTGGGCGGACAGCAAGGGGGAGGGAGAGAGAATGAGAGAGAGAGAGAGAACCAGATGAGCAGAAGGTGCCGATGCCGCTGCCCCTGCCTCGGTCTCGCCTTTTGTGTTGGTCTCCTGGGAGGCCACCGTTGGATTCGCCTCGGAATGCTGGTCCGAACGCAGCGCGGGAGAGGTCGCGAGCAGCGAACGTATCCGTATCCGCGCCCTCACGCGCAGGATGCCCCGCGCGGGGCATCCGCGGAGAAGCGCCCCCGTGTCCGCGGGGTCACTGTCCAGGGGCTCAGCCCGCGAGGCCGCGGATACGGTAATATGTCAGGAGGGGAAAAAACACACAGACACAATTAATCGGCGATTCCCAGAAAATATGGGGAAATATGGGAAGTGGGGGGGAAGACAAAAACTTAGAAAATATGAGAAAATATGGGGGATATTTTTATTTGTGTGTATTTATTTGTGTGTCTCAGTTCCCCTTCATAATATGCTTCGCCCACGAAAAGGTCTGGGGAGTAGAGGTATCCGTATCGGTAACTTTTGGTTCCCCCCGAGAGGGGAGAGTCGGACGGGGCCAGGACGAGGATAGATCTGTTCCAGGGGTTCTGAGGAGGCCGTGGCGCCCGAGATCTCATCCGGAGCCGCCAGATCGCAGAGGTTCTCGATTTGCATTCTTCTGTCATTAGTTTCATCTTGGCTTCGTCTTAGGTATCTGTATCGATACCTTTGAGTTTCCCCCGAGAGGGGAGAGAGAGAGAGAGGGGTGGGAGGACAAGAAAGGTCAGGTGGAGAGGGCAAGGCAGGAGAGGCGGGAGGACAGGAGGAGGGAGGGGCTGGACTAGCGGGTGATGTTGGAACCTCCCAATGTT
Organism: Prorocentrum cordatum; assembly: GCA_963575745.1. Taxonomy (NCBI): domain Eukaryota; class Dinophyceae; order Prorocentrales; family Prorocentraceae; genus Prorocentrum; species Prorocentrum cordatum. The sequence continues at coordinate 295,666 of CAUYUJ010015397.1, forward strand.
CGTTGCACTCATACACGCCAGTCGTGCCAGTCGTTGAAAGTAGGTTTTTTTGGACTCCCAGATCCCAATCTACTTTAGGCGCCTCCCTAGTTCTGTCATGGAGTGCCTGTTCCTCTTACTTTCTCTTCCGTGGGCGCGCAGACGCCCAGTTTATAATAGAGGCCCCCGGCCGGAGCCGTGGATCCGGGACGATCCCGCTGTCAGGAGGACGCCTTCGCCCCAGCGCGCTTGTTCAAGCGTAAGTGGTTTAGAAACAGCTTGGAGGCATTGCGTGGGCTTCTTGAGGGGCCTCCACGACGCATCTTCGAGGCCTCCTGGGGGGGGGGCGTCTTGGAGGTGACTGTGGAGCCTCTCGGGGGCCTCTTGGGCTTCTTGGGGGGGCATGCAGGAGGCACTGTGGAGGCCTCCTGGGTGTGCAGGAGGTATTTTTTTAGGTTTCGGGAGCGCTTTGGGGCGCCTTTGGGGGGCCTCTTGACGTATCCCAGCTGCGCCCAGCTGCGCCCTGTCGGGGGACTTTGGGATGCGCCCAGCTGCGGGCCCTGGGAGCATCCCAAACAAAATCATGCGAATGTGCCTTGATCGGGGATGCGTAACAGCATACAATCACGCCATGGGAGCCCCGTGGAGGCACCTTGGGGCCATCATGGGGCCCTCTTGAGACCCTTTTTTTAAAAAGGTGTCGTTGACGTTTTGGGGCCCTCCGGGGTCCTCTTGGGGCTCTTCTTGGGGGGGTCTGGAGAGGACTTGTGGGGCCATTTCGGGACCATCAAATGGCAGCTCTTATGTCATCCCCCGCCCATCGGTTGCGCGATCTTGGAGGCCATCTCGGGCGCACCAACCACTCACGAAAGGCCCCGTCCACACCCACGGAGAAGGGGTAGGAGGAGGCAAATCTCTGCCCAACAGGAAACGGGAGATTGGAACCGAATAAATTCAAAGGAAAATACACGCTGCATGACGATAAGTTATTGGAGCTCAGCGCGGATTCCCTGAATCGGCGCTACCCCCCCCTGGCGGCGCCACTGGCGTCGCCCAGTGGCGCGCCCCGCGCGCCACGGAGGGGAGTCCAGCAGCGCAGATCCAAGAGATCCGCTCGGACCTTCGAGAAATCATGTTTGGGCAGCTTTTCGATTCCCCCCAAAACTCCAAAGGCCAGCTTCGCCCAAGGGCCTGGTGGAGGTTCGTCGATTCAAGTACTCCGGGATCGAGGTCGCCGCCGCCCACGACGACAACGAAGAGGGCGACGACAACAACGGACGACCCGACGACGACGACGACATCACGTCGACGACGACGACGACGACGACGCCTTCGTCTTACACACCCATCAACAGGTGTGGTGGCCCGCGCCGCGCCGCCGCCCGCGGCGGAGGACGGCACCGCTCGCCCCCAGGCCGCGCTCCACGACATCTGCGGCCTGTGCCAGGACGACATCGCGGAGGATCCGCTCTTCGCAGCGTTGGATATGAGAGGCCGAGGGGTCTTGGCACGGTTGAAGATTTTCAGTCGGTTGTTCTCCCACGGGTTTTGTCCAGCAGCGAAAATAGATCCGTACAGGAGCTTGTTGAGGGAATTCGGATGAATGATGTGTTGCAACATCGCTGGTGAGTTTTAGGCTTTCACTTGTTATTCTCCCCCATCCATGTGTCTTAAAGATAATTCCATCCCGGGGGGTTATCATCGTTATCGGGCCTCCCAGGCCTCTCACTGCGGTGCGGGTCCGTTCAAGAATTGCTCGGGGTGAGGAGCCGGTCCCAGGGAAGCAGTCGAGAGTTCGCGGGGGGAAATGAATTAGAACGAGGACCAGCACGAGGATGAGGACGAGGACGAGGAAGATGGGTAGGAGAAAAACGAGGTGGAAGAGGGCGAGGGGAAGAGGGTGGTGAGGAGGAGGAGGAGGAAGGAGGAGGAGGAGGAAGAACGGGAGGACCAGGACGGCGACGAGCAGCAGCAGCAGCAGGGAGAGAGGGAAGGCCCCCCTCTGCTCTCGTCGTCGGAAAAAGAGAAGGGCGGGAGTCTCGCCTCAGTGTTCGGCCTCTGGGGGCCCCCAGTGGACCCCGGGGCAAGCAGCAAGTCTGCTCGGCACGAGGCCCTGGCCCCGGGGGACGCGGCCCAGACCTTTGGGGATCCACGCCGCCACGAGATCGCGGCGTCGGCTCCCTGGGCCTGCCCCTCCGCACGTGCGCAGGCCTTGCCCAAGGGTCAGGGGCAACGCTAGAGGGTGGTGCTCTGGGTTTCTTAATGCAGTCGGGCCGCTGAAAGAAGGAACGCTAAATAAGGAACGAAACCCCTTTTTGGTCCTAAAAGCGCCCCCGTGCCCGAGGAGGGCGAGGGGGACAGCAGTGGAGGAACCTGGGGAACATCGAGCCCCTTCCGAACCCAAACAGTTCCTTATTTCAGCGTCTTGGCTGTAAGCGCAGGGGGGGTACCTCCCCGACGGGGTTCAACCCCGCCTCGTCGTCGCGCTGCGACGGGGGTCGAAGCGCCTTCGGCGCGCGGCGGCTGCCCGCGACGAAGGTCGATGGGGGGGGGGGCTGTCGGCGGGGGTGACGCCTCCCCGACGCTACTTAAGAAACTCGGAGTAGGCTGGGAGGGGCATGTCGGACGGGTCCAGGACGAGGACAGATCTGCTCCAGAGCGTTCCGGAACGCTCTCAAAGCGTTCTGGAACTGAGAAGGCCGCGGCGTCTGAGACATCTCCCAGAGCCGCTGGATCTCAGAGATTCTCGAATCATCCTCATTCGAACTATCCTCGTCCTGGCTTCGTCTTTCCACTGGCAGAAGCACGGCAGTCGATTTCTCTGAGCCTCGCGCTCCAGAGAACTGCCCCTGGCGCGGGCCCCTCGCAGATCAGTCCAGCTGAGGGAATCGCTTGTGCAGCCAGGTACAGTCACCAGGACAGTCGTGGTTCGGTTGGCGCACTCGCATTCTTCGAAAATGAGAGCAGGGCTTCGGACAATATTCGCATGCGGCACGTTCGCTTCTGCTTTCAGGCCAACGTTCACTGCAGGAGTTTGGCTATCGCAGGTCGATTCGTGTGAGGTTCCTGGTTTGCCTGGCGACGCTTGAATTCGCGCAACGGGGGGCGGGTCAACCAAAGCATCGCCGATCTACGAAAAGCAAAATAGTTTGATGATGACGGCACGGCATAGTATCATTCTTCGGAGTCTGCGTGCATCTCTTGGATCGGCGTTGGTCCCCCCTCTGGCGCCCAGAGCGCGCAAGGGGCGGCGCTGGAGGCGCCGCCATGGAGGCCCAACGCCGACCAAAGAAATCCGCGCGGACCTCCGAAAGTGCATGTTGATGCATTTGCGCGTTCCTCTAGGCTGGCACTTTTGCATCCTCCCCGCCTTCCTCACGAGCGAGGTATGGCGTCTTTCCTGTTTTGGGCCAACTTTTCGGATCCGACCGCATGCCGGATCCGACTTCATCAGGACGAGGCAGCGTGCAGAGGAGCAGCAGGAAGGACCAGCAGGAGGAGGAGGAGGAGGTTGTTCTCCATTCTTTTCGCTTATGAATAACTCCTGCCTGTCGCGCCCCGACGCTGGTCGAAGAGGCGGGCCAGGCGTTTCCCTTGAGTCCTCCTTTCCACGTATGGCCATGAAGCTTGAAATTTGCAACAGGTTGACCGATGGATGGCGGACGGTTTTCAAAATGCGGTTCTCGCTTCAGCACCGCGCGCACTCGTTTTGAAAAATTGCCACAGCTCCACAGATTGAGGGCGGGCCGTTTTCAAAATGTGTCTCTCGCTTGAGCGCCGCGCACTTTCAGCGCAAACAGGTGCAAGAGTTTCACGCCGTGCTCCTTGTCAGCATGCGGTTCTCGCCGAAAAACGCCGCGCACATTCGTTGCAAAAGTTTGCAGGAGTTTCACGAATTCTCATGGTTAGCATCTCAGAAATGGCGGTGTCGAACGATTCCGGACTGCTTTTGGTTTTTGTATGAAACGCACTGGGCTCGACCTCGCCGTTGCAGGGGTCGACTTCCCCCGTCGCCCAGGGGCTGGGCGGGAAAGCCACATGTTTTCGCCACGGTCAGTCGTTTGGTTTCGTGGCTACGGGGTGTGCTGGTGGATCTATCGCGCGCGTCACGGACTCTCTCACTGATGGCATTGGGTCTGTCTGCGCGGACGAGCGCGATAGCAAATGTACGATGCAACTGTCATCCCACCGCATTTTGCTACGGGGGAGAACCTGCTGGGCGGTGTTGGTGAGCAGGTGCGTGAGCTGATGGAGGAGTTCGGCTACACAGCGCTCGGGGTCCGAGATAGAGTCGAGAACAAGATCGGCCAGAACGGATGTTCGAGCCGGGTTGACTACATGTTTGGCCCCATTCCTGCGCAGAGCCTGACAAGCACGGCAGGACTTTTGATGAGAGTGATGAGACAGCATCAGCGCACCCCTTCCCGTCACCCACGATATCACATACGTTTGCACTGCACAGTGAAGTGGCCTTTTTGTTGGACCTGAGCAGTTGGGAAAGTCGCGTTGCCAATGGAATTTCGATTGCATGAAGCATGCTTCTCTGCGAGACTTGTTTTTTGGATCGCACGGCCGCCAAGCTTCTTGAGCAGGATGCAGCCCTCGAGGCTGAGCCTGCAGCTGGCCGTCCAGATGCATTTTTTCAGTTTTGGGTAACAGTGTGCAGGGGCAGGCTTGCGAGCTTCTCTGCGGCTCTCTGCCAAAAGCATCGGAAGCAGATCGGGAGCAGGCCTTCGCGCGCGTCCTGCCAGCGCTCGGAATGGCGCGGAGGAGGAGGAGGTCGCTAACACACTGAATCAGGTCAGCAAACAGCGTCAGCAGTTACGAAGTCAGAAGCTCAGGGAGTGGAGGGGATGTCACGAAGGACTTGGAAGGGGCATGGCGAAAAGGAAACTTGAAAAAAGCCCACTGTTGAATGCGCGTTCTTGCCTGCAGGGGGCGCGGGCCCCGCGGTCGAAGGCACCGCCACCTTAAACAATCATATTTCCAAGCGCTGGCCAGTCGCTTGAGGCACGGGAGAAGGAGGGCCCACAAGGGGGCATGGAGGTTATCGAAGCGAACGAAAACATGGAGGAGGGGACGCGAGGGAGTTTGCGGTCTCTCATTGTTGAGAAGGTTGGACTTGTTGTCGATGCCCATGCATTTGACGCGCACTCCCAAGCGGAGACCCTGCCCGCCGTGGAGCGTGCTTGCAGAGGCATGGGGCATGAGCACGGACCCAGCTTTCTGGTCTGTCTATTTGTTTTTCTGGCTTTGGCTATTCAGTCGGGTTTAAGCCTGGACCGCCGCGGGATGCTTTGTCTCGCGGCCTGCAGTTCATGAGATTGACCAACAGATTTCCTAAGTTGTGGGATCGAAGTGATGGCTGCGCCCTTCCGAAGAATGCCACCCAGGCCCCAATGGGGGGCGGGTGGTTCACTTGCTGGACACGTTGGGCAAGGCTTGGCTGTCCGGGGCGACCGGGCGCTATAATTCGCCCCCGCTCGGCCCCAACGATCACGGGCTCTGCTGATGGAGGGGGAAGGGGGCCATGCTCGCCCCTCATCGTCTCAGGCTTTCTGGTGGCAGCTTTACTTGGTCCAGCGAGGACCTCAGCGATGCTTTTCCGAGTACTGCATGGGGTCTTTGGGGGGGAGCGAATTCTGCTCTTTTGGGCTTCCCTGATCGCAAGTGTGGACGTGATAGATTCGAGTCCGCGAGTAGTTGCCCTCCTGCTCGCGACCGCGCACTGGCGGTCAAGCCCGGGCGCGGAGCGCCCATGGGCGATCCACATGCAGTCGAGAGCTTCGGCGGGGCCTGCGAGATCACCGTCTGCGAGGGGGGTGAAGCACTGCGCGCCCAGTTACCATCAGAAGAGCCATCGGCGGCGACGCGCCCGATCACGGGCATGGTCGTTGATCTGCCTGTGACGAAGTACGCAGACGATTCAACCAAGCTGCGCTTTGCCGGTGGTCCGTTTTCTGCGTTCCGACGCGGGCATGTCGGGGTTTGCGGCCATCAGATCTCACTCCGACGAAATCCTGGATGGGGTTCTTAAGATAGGGGGTGGTGTTCTTAAGATAGGAGAACGCGGTTGCCCGTCTGTCTGGCCAGCGCCCATCTGCCGCGAGTCGCCGTCTCCAGGCCTCTGCAGCTACACGTTTCGAAGGTTTTGTTTCTCCGTCTATGAGGGCGCTGGGAGGCGGGATTCATTCAGCGGGCTCGATTGCCCTCGAGGCCAACAGACGTCTTAACACCATCAAGAGTTCCTTTCACTCCACGGGCAGGTTTTGGTCGACTCCAGGGATTCCGTCTCGTCTGAAGAGGTCGGCGCTCATCGGCGAGGGGCCCGGGAAGTAGGCTTTCTTGGCGGAGAGGCCACGTAAGAGATTGGGTTCTCTCTCGGCCAGGCATTGCAGGGCCGCCACAGGCGGGCCAGCTACGAGGGCGCCGCTCGCGCGCAGAGATACAGCAACGAGCAGGCGCTCAGTCAGTAGCGCCTCGCACCGGAGGTGATTGAGGAGGGCCGAGATTCGCGCGATTGCCTGCATGGACCGTTTCTCGCACTGCGGTGGGATAAGAAGCTCGGCAAACGCTTTGCAAGGTCGACTTGCCCCCCCTGCGACGTCGGCAGCGCACGGCCTCGATCGCCCCCCCCCCCCCCCCCCCTCCCCGAGCGCGACGGCCACCTCGGCGGCGCCCTCTCCGCTGACATCGCCCAAGGTGGCGCTGTTAACTGGGCGTGCGGAGTACGCGAGCAACGATGCGACCCCGGCGAAACGCTCGGTCGTCGAATCTGACGCGATGCGAAGTTCCCCTCCTTTAGACGCGCATTGCGCCGCGCGAATCAATCTCCAAATTGTCTCGGGATGACATTCCGACTTATAGTGAATATTTTGTTACCTCTGAATGCGACAGGCGGACGCGTCTGATGTCTGCAAATCGATTCCTGTCATTACCAGCCCTGCAGCCCCCCTACAGCCCGAGTTTAGTGCAGCAGCCGACAGCACCTCCCAGGGTGACTCAAACAATACAGTAGTTTCGCAGACCTAATTCGGGCAGGTTCTTTGGAGTGGCTACTGCCGGCGGGCGCTCGGCGAGCCCCATGGACAGCGGTTGTTGCATTGCCGGGGGCGGGAGGTCTCATGGCGCACGTTCTCCTGCAAAGAATTGCGCTTGCCCCCATCATCGAGCGCCGAGCATCGGACGCCGACGATGTTCCGCAGCATGTCAGTAGCCATGTTCTGCGAGTTCTCGATGCCGTAGTTCGGTCGCGAATTAGCGTTCGCCTGGCTCTCTCTTTCTCTGCCAGGGCCGGTTCCAGCAGCCGTGGCCATCGCGGCGATGACCCCCAAGTGGGCGCCGTGAGTCTCCGACGCCCAAAGGCCCCGCCGACGGCGTTGCCGGTGGAGGCGCGGCGGCGGCCAAATGCGGTCGCCTAGCGAGGTGGCAAGAAGGGGAATATAGACGAGCTCGTCATCGATCGCGCAGGCCGAGTTGGCGCCCGACGACGAGGCGGAGCTGAGGGCGCTGATCGGCGCGGCGCACGAGAAGCGGCTGACACCGCGAGACAGTCGGACGGTGCAGGTCGCGATTGAGAATGGTCAGAACTGCACCGCAGAGGCCCAACGACTTCGAGAGCAGCTAAAGGCAACGGAAAAGGAGGGCAAGGAGTTCACCGGGAAGGAGATGCACGCGCCGTACTTGCGGGCCTTCGCGGCTCTCCTCAATGGCGCGGTCTACGAGGAGAAGGAGGGCGCCCTGCCCAGGGACAGACCGGCGGCGGCCCAGCATTGGGAGCCGGTGGCGACGACGGCGGAGCATCCCGCGGTGCTCGGCGAGATGGCGAGGCCCCGCTGGGCGAGGCGCCTCAAATCCAAGGGGCCAGACGGCAAGGAGTTGGTCGCGGCTCGGGCCCCCCTGGGCAACGGCGAGCGCGGCCCCCGGCTTCTCTCGGCGATCCGCCACTGTTCCAAGGAGGAGGGGGGGTCTAGACTGTCGGCGCGGCCCCGCGCGGGGCGCCGGTCCGAGAGGCCCAGGGGCTTCTGGGCGCGCGCGAGCAAGAGTCTCCAGCGCGCTCAATCGGGCAAATCGCGAGAGGGCGCAGCAGCTTCTGAGAGAAGGTCTCTTGAGCGAGGATGCGGATAGGAGACTTTATGGCCTGTCGGGAGATAGTCCTCCTTGCGCCCTCCACCTGTCTCTGCTTCCCCCGCCTCCTGGCCTTTGCGCGCCAGCGCCGCCTGGCGACGAGGCCGTTGCGACTTCCTTTCCTGCTCCCGCGCTTTCCCCTACAGCCCCAGAGGCTGGCTCAGAAATTCAGCCCCCGCCCCCCACCCCGCCCGCGCAACCGTCGGGGCAGGGGCTCCGCGCTTGAGCGCAGCATTTCCTCAGGCAGACGTTCTAGAGGTTAGCGCCCGCGGTGGCAGCCGCGCGCCGCGCGCCGTCGGGCCCGCCATCGGGCCCGCCCACGCGCCGCCCTGGTCGCGGGGCCGCACGGCGGCTGCATCTCCCAGTCCGCCATCGCGGCGAACCGAGGCGCCCTTCTCTTTGACGACGCGAACGTCTGCGGGCGGGGGCCTGCGCTGCTGCGCTGGGAAGAAGGGCGCCCCGGGGTCCTATCTCGTCTATCTCCCGCCCTTCCCCTCCTCCTTCTCCCCCCCCCCCGCCTCGCCCCCCCCCCCCCTGCGTCCGCCGACTATGCGCGCTCGCCCCCGTCGCGAGGGAACTGCCTCAAAGACGCAGCTGCGCGGCGAGGCGCGCGGCCCCGCGCGCCCCCGCGTCTTCTCGGTCACCGCGGTTCGCCCCTTCTTGGGCGCAGGTTGGCAGCGGCGCCGCTTCCCGGACATCCGCAGTTTCTCCGCGCTTGCCCCCGTCGCGAGGCAGTCGCCTCAAGGGCGCGACCAGGCGGCGAGGCGGGTGGCCCCGCGCGCCCGCGCGCCTTTCAGATTGCCCCGCGTTGCGTTCTGTTGTTGGCGTTTGCTGGCGGCAGCGCCGGCCGCCGCGAGCCCGCGGATTCTGCGCGCTCACCCCCGTCGCGAGGCAGTTGCTTCGCAGGCGCGGCCAGGCAGCGAGGCCGACGGCCTTGCGCGCACTCACGTTTGCCCGTTTTCAGCGTTTCTTTTCTTCTGCAGGGTCGCAGACCAGAAAAAGCGCCGGCCTTCGCGCGCCCGCAATTCTGCGCGCCCACCCCCGTCGCGAGGCCGTTGCCTCAAGGACCAGTGTGGCGGCGTGGCGGGCAGCCCCGCGCGCCCCCGCGCCTCTCCGGTTACCGCGCTTCGCTTCCATGTAGGGTTGTTGGCGGCGGCGCGCGGCCTCGCTCGGGCGCGCAGATATTTTTCTTTCGGCGACGAGCATTTGGGATCATCTGGCGAACAAATAAACGCACGAGATTGAGCGCGCGGGGGAAATGGGCGCCCGAGCGACGGCGAGGGGAACGCCGGCTCGGTGAACCCGCTGATTATGAGCGATTGCCCCCGTCGCGAGGCAGTTGCCTCAAGGACAGCCCGGCGGCAATGCGCGCCCTCGCGTCTGTCCAGCACCGCGCTTCATATATTATTGGGTGCCGGCCCCGGCATCGCCCGCGCGCGCGCATTCTTTCTCGGCGAGGACCATCCAGAAGCATCGCGCGAAACATACACGCACGAATCCGACAAGTTCACGTGGAATGGACGTCGGAGGGATGGCGAGTGACTGGCGCCCGCGCATCCGCGGATCTGCGCGCTTGCGCCCGTCGCGAGGCATTAGCCGCAAGGCTGGCGGCCCTGCGCGCTCTCACGTTTGCCTCGTTACCATTGTTCTTCCCCTTGTTGGGCGATTCCCGCCGGCGGCGCCAATCTTTTTTTGCGCGCGCAGATTCTGCAAGGTTTGACCCCGTCGCGAAGCGGCCGCCGCGAGGACGTTGTCTGGTGGCAAAGCCAGCGGCCCTGCACGCTCTCGCCCCCGCCCGCTTGCGCGGTTCGTTTCTCTCTGGGCGGTGGCATTGCGAAAAGCGCAAGGGGGGGTCTCCTTTCCAATTCCCCACCCAGGGGGGGGGGGGGGGGGGGGGGGGGGGTATTTTTGCAAGTGCGCCCCCGCCGCCCCGCCCCCTCGGAAAACTCAGTGGGCCCGAGTTATTCAAGTACTTTTTCGAGTGCAACGGCGCAGACAACGGCGCTCAGGCGACAGGCAGTTGGCCTTCTTTAGGCATTTGGGCGCGCGGCTGGCAGGTGTTATCCCGGATGGTGCTCATAAATGCATTCCGCCAGTTCAAGCTCTCGCCTGGAATGTTTGGCTGCACTCCCTCAGGCATGATTCTGAGCACCCTCAGCGACATCTGGGAAATTTCGCGCAGTGCGCACAGGCAGCCTCGAGGAGAGCCGCCTGGACATCGCCCAGTTCACCCCCTTGGACGCGCAGCGCCCCCCTCTCCAAATGGCCGCGCGGCTCTGGCCGAGGCCCCCAATGTCATCGAGGACGTCGGGACCTGGCCAACACAGCAGCCCATCGCTCTTGGGCGGCTCTTGCCCAAGAAGTCAGGCGGGGACTGGATCATCGGCGTCCTGGCCATGGCCTGCAGGGCATGCCTGGCGCGAGAAGCGCACGCGCGAGGCTGGGCCAAGGACCGCCCCAACGATTGGGGCGCTGACATCGCAGGCAACTCTGCGCCCCAGGAAGTCTTCGTGAAATCAGCCGATCGCGAATTGCATTATCGATGCGGCGCAGCTCCTGTTTGTACTGCGCTAGACATCAAGTTATTTCTATGTGCGCACGCGGTGGAGCGAGCTCGCTGGACCTGCAGTTGACCCCGGCGTCCTTGGAATAGTTCTCCCACAGGACCTTCTACTCCGCACGGGGCCCAGCATGTCATTTCAAAGTGGCAATTAGTCACAGCCGTCTCAGATGGCGCACAGCACTGCGCAGGGCCCGCGGATTTGAGTGCGTTCCGGTCGCTGCCTCACGCACTGCGACATGGAGCCCCAGTGCAATGCGAGAGTCACCTCGAGTCAGAGGATATGGGTCGACGACCTTGCCATGGTCAGAGGGGCTCCAGCGCGGCTGCGAGGAGAGCACTGGTAGACGGCGTCGCGCATGGGAGGGACGAGCTGCGCGATAGGGAGCTGACCCCCGCCACGAAGACCGCGGCGCTGCGCGGTTGCATGTCTGAGTCCAAAGCGGCGGCGCACCAGTTGGGGAGGTAGGGCAGTGAGATTCAGGCCGTCAGACATGCGGGATATATGGGCGTCGACTTCGGTGGAGGACGGCGAGCCGCTCGTGCCGCCCGGGCACCCAGAGCCATCAGGGCGAAGCATAGGCACTAACGACCAACGTTTCCGCGGTCATGCCGCTGTCTCCAAATTCTACGCCGTGACCGCGCGCAGATTGCGGGCCCGCAAACGCCACCAGCCTACGCCCTTCAGGTTGACGGCGCTTTCGGCACCGAACTACGCAACATGCGTCGACGGGCTGGCGCAGTCGCAGGCGCCTCGCAGCGAGGGCGGCGTTTGACGATTCTTCTTGATCCCAGAGCGGTGGGACAAGATCCAGCAACACGGCGACCACGACTTTGTCTTCACCAGCGGTTGCCCACATGGGTCGCCCACCCAGAGCTGCGAAGTGGGGCGCGTCGGATATGGTGCCAGCGAGTTGAATCCATCAAATTTTAGCGCCAGCAGACAGACCTCGACGCGCACGAGGACCAGTCTCGGCAGTTGCCACCTACCTCGCGAATGCAGGGCGGGGCCCCCGGGCGCCCTCGCACTGCGCAGGGCAAGGCTCACACGCCATGGCCATGCTGAAGTAGATTGGAGATTCGACGGCGCAACGATCGCAGGGGAACACAAAGTGACATGAACATCAAAACTCGGAGGTCCGCGCGCGGAGCGCGCCAGGGGCGGCGCCTGAGGCGCCGCCGGGGGGCCGCAGCGCCGATCCGAGAATTCCGCGCGGACCTCCGATTTTTTTATGTTTGCGTCACTTTCTGTTCCCTTGGATTCGACGGTGCAGCGATCGATCCCCAACGTACCGATTCGATGCGTTTATGCATTCTTTCCGATTTCAAAGGTCGTTGGCAGGCGAGCTGCGGCACCAGGCTGCCCAGGAGCTCTGCGGCGGCGGCCTGGGGCGCGGAGCTGGCCACGGCTCGCTGCGCATGCTCGCGGTCAAGCTCCGCGAGCTGCCGCGCCGAGCTTCACCAAACACCAAACCACCCCAACCCAACCCGAAGGCTTCAATTTGCCCTCCATTTCCAGTTGGGGGGGGGTCGGGGGACAATGAAAAAAAACACATGGAACCCGCGCCCCCCCAACCCGAAATTCGGGTCAAATTCGGGCATTCGGGTTGGGTTGGGGTTGTCTGGTAGGTAGTCAGAGCTCAGCTCGCCGAGCTGAGGCTATCCATTTCGGCATGAAGCGGCTGGACACGGCGAAGGAAGTTCGACCTGCGGACTCCGCGAAGTACGATTTTGTTTGCGACGCAAGGAGGAGCCCGAGACCACGGCGCGCAGAGGGTGTCTTTGCCGCGCGAATTGCGACGCCAAGGCCCACGTCACTTCATACGCACTGGTGCCAGAGGCGCTCGCGCAGGCTGAAGCGGAGCACGCCTTTTGGCTCCACTGGCTCAAACCGTCGGGGATGACACGAGCTCCACCGCCCACCGAGGTCGAGCAGCTAGTCGTCGCCGGCTCCGACTACAACGAGCTGCTGCCAGGATGCCCGGGGGCAGGTACCCTGGAGGTTCCGCTGCTCATCTGCGGGGGCGCCTCGGGCGGTGGAGACAGCGGACATCCAAACATCAAGAGAGCGGGCGCGGGGCTCGCCGTCGTCTCGGGCGCCCACGCCGCCACGATCGGCACCGCCGTGCTTGGTCTTTCGACGGGCCGCCAGCAGTCAGTCCCGCGCGGAGAGCTGCGGGCGCTTGAGCGGGCAGCCCGAGGATCGCGAGGTCCTACCATCTACGCCACGGATAACGAAGCTGCGCGCCAAGGCTGGCATGGCCAGCAGCACCGCAAATGTTCAGGGAGCCCGACCTCACTCCAAAGAACACAGAGTAGGCGCCGCCACACCTGACCGCGGCCGCGGCCGCCGGAAAGCGCATTGACAACTGGGTGCAGTTTGGACATGTCGGCGCAGTCACGCCGGCAGAAAGCGCGGCGGAAGCTCACAGAATTTGCACCTACACACGTGCTCGAATTTTCGAAAGTGAAGGCAGGGCCAGCGTTATTCGTCGCAAACTGCTTCGAGCTTCGTTCGAGGCGGCTGCCGCTGACAAGGCTGCTGTGCGTGATGCCCGTCAGTCCGAAGCCAATCGCAGCGTTGAGGTAGTTGCCCCTCCGCCCCCCCGCCCCTCCTCCGCTTCTGAAGCTTTAAGTTGCTGCGCTTACTTGTTCGTCCCACTCCATGAGCGACTGCGGACTCATATGCAAACGTTGTCACGGTAGCGCTACTCGTACTACTGTTATAAGTGTGGTTAGGCACGCACTGATTCGAGCTTATAACTGTCGATTCGGTCGTCTCACGTAGGCCTCAGGGGGTCGGGCAGCACCTCGCTGGGGGGGCGGGC
>CAUYUJ010015397.1:314159-336540 GCA_963575745.1 Prorocentrum cordatum
CTTGTGCCCTTGGCGGCTGCGTATCAGGATCAGGTCCGAGAGGCTCACGCCTGGAGGCCATGCAATTCATCGTCATGGTGAGCTCTCGCCCCATGGGTCTGAGGCTGCATTCGGCTGCCCCACTCAGCGTCCTCCGGAGGTGGCCCAGTGTGGGCACGCGTTCCACCTCGACTGCATCAAGGCATACGTCGTGGACGCCCCGGCCTTGCCGTCCGCCGCGCCCGGGGCACGGGGGAAGAGGAGGAGGAGGAGGAGGAGGAGGAGGAGGAGGAGGAGGAGGAGGAGGAGGAGGAGGAAGGAGGACGAGGATTTCTGTGGATTTTTCTCGGGACGCAGTCCCAGGCCCAGGGCTTGGTGCCCAGGCCTCGCTCGTCGCGCGGACTCGCGGCGGCCGCGCCGCGCGGACCCGCGGCCTATCTTTGCGTCTGGGCGGCCCCCTTTTGGCCCCCAGACCTTCTCTCTTCTCTGCGACTGGCAGCCCCCTTCTGGGCCCCAGACCTTCTCTTCTTTGCGACTGGCAGCCCCTTTGGCCTCCAGACCTTCTCTTTCTTTGCGACTGGCAGCCCCCCTCTGTGCCCCAGACCTTCTCTTCTTCGCGACTGGTAGCCCCGTTTGGCCCCAGACCTTCTCTCTTTTTTGCCCGCGCCCAGCACCTGCGTCGGCGGCCCCAGCGCGCAGCCGAGAGGATCATCAGCTTTGCTTCGGCCCCCCAAACGGGGGAGGATCACCCTCTCCCGCTTCTGGGCTCTGGGCTCTCCTTCTGGGCTCTCAAACCTTCTGCTGTTCGTCAACCGCCCATTTCCCTGGATTCGGCCAGGACCATACTCGGCACACAATTATGCATGTCATCTGCGTTGTTCTCGGGTAGTGTTGCGCGTGGTGTTCGCAATCAGCTGCTCCATGTCTTCTTCGTCGTTCCTTTCGTATGGATTATGTTTCGTGTGTTTTTTGGGCACTGCGCAACTGCTTCTCGTCCAAGGTCATGGAAGGGTCTTTCTCAATGGCTTGTGCCGTTGCCCTGCCTATTCTTCTTTTGATCAAGTATCCCACCGCGTTGGCCCAGTCGTAGCAGTCCTGCTCGCTCTTGGGGATTCTATGCTGCTCCGCTGCGCCACCTGCCAGTTCGTCTGCTCGTATATTGCCCTCCCATGCAGCTCTTGGGTATTTCTTGAGCCGTGCTTCCTCCCAGTCCATGTGGCTTTCGATGTGCTTGACGTTGATCTGTGCTTCGCCTCGGCTGTCAATGGCCTTTTTTTCCCAGCTTTCTCCAGAGGTCGCCGCTCGTCCCTATGAATGCCTTGTTACGGTGCTTCATATTCCTCCATCCTCGGCAAAGTACGCCGGAGTCTGTCCAGAAGGTCACGTCCCCCGTAGAGTGTGCCATGGCGTCGATCATCGCGTACAATTCCGCTGTGTTGTTGGTTCGCCTTGGCCCTGGGAGTGGTCCTTGTCTGTCGTCCAGGATGGTGAGGTTGTGCTCATGTATTGCAGCCCAGCCCCGTCCGCATCTTCTGTATTATTTGTCTGCCGCATCTCATGCATATTAGATGTTCGCCTAAGTACTCCCTTGAGTTTGATCGCGTTCTTCGCCTCGTAGCTCAGCGGCAGCTGCAGGCCGTCCTCCGTCGTGCATGTTGCTAGTGTTGTCCAGCTCGTAGGAGGTATGCCTCGTAGCCATGGCGCTGGTAGAACTTCTGCTCCTTCTTTGGCGTGCTTTGCCAGGTGCTCTGTAGCTGCGTAGTCCTTGTTATCGGTCTTCTGGCTGCACGTTTCCCATGTCCTGTGGTAGTCCGTATCCAACACTCCGCACTTGCATAGGCCGTCTGCACCGGAAGTTGTTGCTCCTCGGGCTCCTGTCCAAGTACCTCTGCATACCGAAACCAGCAGGGCCCCATATTCCTGATACTTGTCGTCTTTCTTCAACTTGTTGATCTGCTGTCTGACGTCCGTGATGTCTGCTCCTTGTTCTAATCCTTTACCGTTGTGGTGTCGAGCTGCTTTCTCCCAGATACTGCGCTCTACATCCTTCATGACTTGGGTGATCACATCGGTCGGGTCCTCATCATGGCCGTCGTCCATTGTCCATTGGTCACCGATGCTGTCCGTCCACCTCGTAGGTAATGTCGGGTCCCATCCTAGCTCGCTCAGTTGCAGGATCCGGCTCCCGATGATGCCTCTTCTTTTCTTCCACCTTCTCTTTCTGGTGCTTCGCTGCATCCTTCTTTTGATGACTGGTCATGCTTTGTGGACTGATTCGTGCACTTCAGGATGTCGCGCCCATAGGTCGAACCATGCTGTGAGCTGGGCTCGTGGTACTGTCCGTGCTGGATCGCTGCCCTCAAGTGCGAGCAGCGTGCTCAAGCATCTCCCCGTCCAGGTTCTCCGTAGTGCCTTACCGTACTGCCTCCTGATGTATTTCAGCTCCGATGGTGAGCTTCTGTATGCTTTGCATCCGTAGAGCAATGACGCCATGGCTCCTTGCTCTACCATGCCTTTGATCTGCTTGGTGTTCAACTGCCTCAGCTTGCGGCCGACCATGTTGAAGCGTGTTCCTGCCTTTCTCGCCCTCATACGGTGCGTCTTCCTTGCAGTGGTTAGGCGCGCTCCTCTTTCAACCCCTAGGTCGCGTCCTTCTTTGACTGGCTTAAATGTGATGTTCCTCTTGGCGAGCTTCTTGACGATGTTGGTTGTGCTCTTTGTCGTGGGGCCGAACACCGACTTCTCCGCCATATTCAGGCTGCTTCTTTCCAGTTGCTCCTTTAGCGAAGTGACGTGCATGACGATGTCCTTTTCCGTCGATGCTGTGCTCCCCGTCGCTCTCAGGCTGATGTCGTCGACCAGATCCGCGGGTTGGAGCTGGGTCCGTCGTTCAGGTGTCGGTTGATCGTGATGTATACCAGGGCCCTCGCCAGGTTGTTGTTGTGGCGCGAGCCTGCAAGTAGGGACTTGCTGGCCAGTGTGTGCTCGCTGTAGCAGCCCTACTGTCTGAGTATTCGCGGTGTCATGTGCTGGAGCATCGCCATAGCCAGGATCCGCGGTGGGAAGTTGTAGTACTGGGCTGCCTTCGCCGTGAAGCCGAACCCGACGCTGTCGTAGAATCTCTCGATGTCGATGAGCGCCCCCGCTGTGGTCGCCCCCAGCACGTCCGCGGTCTCGTCGCCGATGATCCTCAGGAGGAGGAGGCGGAGGAGGAGGAGGAGGGGGAGGAGGAGGAGGCGGACACGGCGGGTTGGGGAGCGGTGGAGACCCAGGCCTCCCAGGCGGGGCCGCGGCCGATGTGGGGCCGGAGGCTCGCGCCGCCTCGCCGATGCCTCGGCGGGGCGGCGAGGTTCTCTGCTCCGACGGCGGCGGCGCACCGCCGGCCTCGCCAGCGCATCGGCGATGCACCTGCGATGCGGCGCGAGTTTGCCGACCCCACCTGCTCGGTCCCCATGTGGAAGGCCTCCATGAATCGAAGAGAAGACTAGTACTAGTAAGAAGAAGGAGGCGAAGAAGAATACTTAGAAGAGGAAGACGATTAAGAAGGAGGAGAAGAAGAAAACGAAGACGAGGAGGAGGAAGCTGCATCACACAGGCAGGTTCGGAGCTCCTCGCAGATTTCTTGGGTATCGACGCCGGGACCCCCTCTGGGCGGCGCACCAGGGGAGGGGCCTGCAGCGGCCGTTTCCCTTTCACTTCCACTCCAGGCTCGCCGCCGACTTCTGTTTCGCTCGTTCGATCTTACGTCGAGAAACATAGTCCCACCAGCCCTCTGGGCGTAGGTGGTCTAACGATATCTTTCTTTCCTCTTCAGAAACCATCTTCCCTTCGGGGAGGGGTACCCTCCCCCTACCCTCCCCTCCCAGGGGTCTGGTCTGGACGGGGGGGGTAGCGAGTCATCAGGGGGCCCCGTTTCCTTCAAGATGGCTCCAAGAAGGCATCCGATGTCCCAAGATGACCTCCAAGAGGGCTCCAGATAGCGCAAGACCGCTCAAGATTACCTCCACCATGCCTCCAAGACGCCGCAAGAGGGCCACAAGACGGTTCCAGGTGTCCTCAACGACCCCACAGGACCTCCCCAAGAAGCCCTAAATGATTTCTGTTTTCTCGCCTTTTCGCTTCCGATGAGTTTTTGAGGCGTCAAGGAGGCCCCAAGATGGCCCAAGAGAGTTCCAAGAGGGGCCCAAGATGCCTCCAAGACGGTCCCAAGACGGCCCAGCAGCGCCCCAAGAGGGGGCCGAGAGCGTCCCAAGATGTTGTTCTGATGGCCCAGAAGGGGCCCTTCAGGAGGGGGGACTAACGTTAGTACCTCCCTCTTTTCACCGACACCCTCCACGACAGCTCCAAGAGGCCCTCCAGGGCCCCCAAGCGGCTCCCAAGAGAGCCGCAAGAGAGCTCCAAGAGGGCCCAAAGAGGGCCCCAAGAGCTCCCCTGGCCCCCACGCGCCCCCCCGGGATGGCCCAAAGAGGCTTTCGAAGGCCACCCCCTTGCTCCCACAGATCTCTCTCCTCACCCTGGTTGCACGCTTTGTTTCACTAGATGTGTCTCTTCGTCCCTGTTCCCGTCAGCTCTCACGGTCAGGGTCTCTGAGTGGGCTGGTATGGATACTTTTTGGTTCGCGGCTCCAAGGCAAATGTCAGGGAGCGGACGCAGCGTCCGGGATGCGGCACGGAGCGAATTTGCGAACACAGCCGCCACTATCGGGCTGGTAGGGATACGCGAAGCGTGAAGAATTCAGTATAATGTCTCGGAGGCCGCGCGGATTTCTCGGATCGGTTTTGGGCCCTCCCTGGCGGCGCCTCCAGCTCCGCCAGGGAAGGGGGTTCAGCGAAGACCCCAAGCCATCCGAGGAGTAAATCGTTCGCGTTTATGGTCGTTCTTCCTCCTCCTCCTCCTCCTCCTCCTCCTCCTCCTCCTCCTCCTCCTCCTCCATTCTCGTCAGACGACCCCGACCGCGACGACGACCACCACGACGACGACGACCACGACGGCGAGGCGCGCGAGCGGCGCTCGCCGTCGGGCGGCCCTGCCGTGCGCGCAGCGGTCCTCGCTGGCCCCCAATCGTCAGGTCTGGCGGCGTGGGCTGCCCGGTCTGCTTCACGAAGCTGAACATCAAGTTGGAGGAGACCATCCTCATCATCGTCGCCATCAACATGATCATCATACGCATCAGCATCATCATCATCATCATCATCATCATCATCATCATCATCATCATCATCATCATCATCATCGTCAGCGACAGCGTCAGCGTCATCATCATCCTCATCATCATCATCATCATCATCATCATCATCATCATCGCCGTGATCGTTGTCATCCGCATCATCAGCAGAAGCAGCATCATGATCAGCAGCATCATCACCAGTATCAGCATCATCAGCAGCATCATCATCAGCAGCATCATCAGCATCGGCATCAGCATCATCATCATCATCATCATCATCAGCATCATCATCATCGCCATCATCATCATCATCATCATCAGCAGCATCATCACCATCATCAGCATCATCATTACCAGCATCATCATCAACAGCAGCAGCAGCACCATCATTATCAATCCAGGCATCATCACCAGCAGCAGAAGCATCAGCATCATTGTCATCATCATCATGACCTTCACCATCTGAGGCACCGCAGGGATCTGAGCGAGACCTCGCCGTCCCTGGGGGGCTGCGATCTGCGACACTGTCGCCACTTGCGAGGGCTGCTGGTGGGTCCTGCGGACTGAGGCACCGCGGGGATCTGAGGTAGACACTGCCGTCCCTGGGGGGCTGCGATCTGCGACACTGTCGCCACTTTCGAGGGCTGCTGGTCGGTCCAGCGGAGTGGGGCACCGCGGGGACCTGACCGAGACCTCGCCGTCCCTGGGGGGCTGCGATCTGCGACACTGTCGCCACTTTCGAGGGCTGCTGTTGGGTCCAGCGGAGTGAGGCACCGCGGGGACCTGAGCGAGACCTCGCCGTCCCTGGGGGGGCTGCGTTAGTAACCACTACGACGCCCTTACATCTTGATCGGGGGCCTGTGAGCCGTCCGATTGCTGCTTGCAAAATCACAGGCGTCCATGTTACGTCATCGCCCCCGCTGTAGCAATCCTGATGTACTTATGCTCAGTATTGCGCAAGGGTTGGGTACGTCACCAGGATAATGTGTGTATTTCTTTGTGTGTTTTGGGGCCCCTTCACACAGGTTGTTCCCTGTTCCTCCGAGTTCGAGGATCGAAGCTCGATGAAGGAGCAAGGGGTTTCGCACACCTTCGGGCCTGCCTCGCCGGCACGGCTGCACCCGGGAGTGGTGCACACGCGTTCTGCCTGAGCCAGGACGGAAAAAAAGACACCGATCTTGGGCCCGGGATAGGCTTGGCCAGGATACGCGCATGTTTGTGGAGGTGGTGCATTCTTGGCACGTTCCGACCTGGGCTTCGCGTCTCGATGTTGGCTGCTCCCTGCTTCCTGCCGCCAGGACGGGGGAGGAAGGACGAGGAGGAGGACGAGGACGAAGGGGAGGAGGAGGAGGAGGAGGAGGAGGAGGAGGAGGAGGAGGAGGGGGAGGAGGGGTCCGTAGCCATTTTGTCTCAAGTCCGTAGCGGTTTGCTTGACGGCGCGGCATTTGGCGTGGGAAATCGCGGCCCCGACAACTCGCCTTGGCAGGCGCCAGGCACCTTTTCGGTAATTCTAGACGCTTCGCGTAAACCCATCAGCGCGTTTGCAAAAAACGCTAGGGGGCGCCTTCAACGCTATCTGGCACGCATGGTCCACGCGCGCGGCACTGGACAATGACGCCAAGGGATGCTACAGGAACAACCCCCTACCCAACGCACCCGAGACATGCTCGGACTTCATGGACGCCTGGAGGCGGGCTGGTTTCGACGCGTACCGGATGAACAATGAGCAGAGGCTCGGAGTTGGTTGGGACGCCATCCGCTGCAAACACGTGAAGTTCTCCGAGCGTTTCGGTGCACTTGCGCAGGCCCCCTGGGCAGCGGAGACCCGCAGGGACGGCCGGCCAGCGGCACAGGCCCCCTGGGCAGTCAGCAGTCCCTCAGGCTCCTCCGACCAATGGCATGGCTGGCAGGGCTGGTCAACATGGGGCCAAGGCGACACCTCGTGGACAAGCACCGAATGGAAAGGGGGCGGCAAGCGATGCCCCCAGAGGGACGACCACCACGACTCTGAAAAGCGAGGCCGTTGGTGGGCATAAGGCGACTCCGCAGCCTACGTGGTCAAGGTCGGCCGCCACTGAGCAACAAGCTACGGCGGGAAGAGTTGCCTGCAAGGCTGCAGGCCCCAAAGCACCTCCCCGCTACGGGTGCTGGCCTCGGGTTCATCCCACCACCACCCACACTCTACGGTGGCCCGTCAGGGCCCGTCTCACCTCGCTGCGCCCGGCCTGCCGGCCGTAATACCTCGGGGCCGCCCACCGCTGGGGCGGGGGCTGCCCTTCCCGCCCGGCGCAGCATAGCTAGACAGCCTCAGTTGGTTAGATGGGCGTGGGCGACGCACGGACTCCGCTGCCCACCCGCTACCACTTTCGGGCGCCTCGACGGGGCACTCCGCGACGTACCAGCGCAGACGACCCTCCCTCCCGACAGGACAGGCGCGGGGAGGATCCAGCGCTGGTCCCAGGTGATCACGCCGTTGGCGACTGGCGGGAACCAGTCTGACCCCGACGGTTGGACGGCCGCGTGGCAGGAGCGGGACAGCTCCTCGGCGCTGCAGTCATGCCCACTGGCGAGGGCGATGCAGGACAGCCCCCCTCCCAGTGCAGCAGCTGCGGCCCCCCTGGTTGTCTTTCGTCACTGAGCAGCCGTTAGCTGCACCCCTGGTACCCTCAGCACACTTGCAGGGACAGAGATGTCAGCGTTGCGGGCAGGCCGCCGACACAGCGGCCAGCAGGTCGATAGCAGACAGAGCCTCACTGGGGAAAGCTCTGCCCACACGTCGCCCCTGCTGGGTGGGCGCTCGTGACATTTACCGAACTCTGAGCAGCCGTTAGCTGCATCCCTGGATATTGGGCCACACGCCCCACTGGACGTGGACCTGTCTTGAACTAAACCCTGAGCAGCCGTTAGCTGCACCCTAGGCACGGGCCTTGGCTCCAGCCCCTCTCCCTTTCCCCCCCCTGGCACCAAGTGTCCCCGGCGGGCCCCTCCACGCGGCCGGCTGGTTATGTCTGCCCCCACCGCCCCCACCGCTGGAGGGTCCCGCACGGGCAGGGTGGCCCGTCAGGTGCCGTGACACTGCTCCTCGCGTGGGCGATTGCCCCCTGTTCCTGTCGCCCCCTGGTGCCTGCTCTCCCGGCTGCGCCGGCCACGTCATTTCCCGCCAGTCTGGCTTCCCTTCCGCGCAATACGCGTTTCTCTACGACGCTCGCGTCGTGACCCTGTGGCCATGGGCCGGGCCCGCAGTTTCCCCACGCTCGGGCCGGTCCGCTGCCCCTGCTCGGGAGTGACGTTTCCTTGGGCGCGCGCGCGGCGTCTCGGAGCGGCCCAGCCTTCCGCCGGGCGCGGCGCTTCCATCCTTTCCGCCCCACCGAGCCCAGGCAGGTCTACGCCATCGTCATGGCACTGGCCTGTGGCGCCCCAGCCGGCGACAGGACCAGCGTGCACCTTGCCGTCCCCCACTGCAGGATCAAGCGCACCTCGCGCCGTCACCTGAGCGGTCTAGCGCCGCGGCGCGCCCCCCACCATCATGTTTGCGAGGATCGCACGTGCAGGTTACTTTCCTGCTTTCGAACCTCCCATGGCGTGGGTTGCCGGCGCAGCGCGTAAAACCGAATTCCCTGGCATCTTGCTCTGGGCTGCGCGATGCCCGCGCTTCCCTGGGTGCCTGTTCAGCCAGCCTGCCCCCGCCCGGCTGCCCCCGCTGCCGCCCGGCGAGCTGGCCCGGCCGGCTTGAGTAGCACCCCCCAGCAAGGTTCGCCCGTCGGCCCGGACGATTTCTTCTGCCGCCTGCGCGTTCGCTCGCGGCCGCGACCAAAAAAAAAAAAACATCAGCCCATCCAGAAACGATGCCCAGAGGATTTGCCTAGATCAGGGAAGTGGGCAGCACGCAAAGGAAGGGCCCCCCAGTTGGGTGGGGCTTCTTGGAGCGTCTTGAGGGCCTCTTGGCGGTCCCGGACGCCTCTTAGAGCGTCTTGGGTGCCTCGCAGAGCTTCTTGGGGCCTCCCGGGGGTCTCTTGGGAGCCTATTGGAGGCCTCTTGGGGCCTCTTGGGGGTCACTTGGGAGCCTCTTGGAGGCCTCTTGGGCGTCTGTTGGGGCCTGCTGGGGCCTCCTGGGAGCCTCTCGGGGCCCTCTTGAAGCACGTTTGGGAGCCTTAGGGGCCCTCTTGGGCCATCTTGGAGCCATCTTGAGGCCTCGAATGCGAGCCATATTGAGGCCTCTTGGAGCCATCTTGAGGCCATCTTGGAGCCATCGGAAGCGGAAAGGCTCAAAGAAGGGGGCTCCCTTAACTGTTTCTCCCAAAGTCGCCTTTTTGCGCGTTATTTGGGCGCTCTTGGGCGCTCCTGGGGAAGCATTAAGGCCCCCTTGGGCCCCTCATAGGGCTCTATTGGGCCATCTGGGAGCTATCTTAAGGCTTCGAGGGGCCATCGGAAGCGAAAAGGCGAGAAAGCCAAACCATTGATTTTCCGGAGGTGTTTGAAGAATGTTGGCCTCTTGGGAGCATATTTGGGGAGCTCGTTCGGCACCTTGGAGCCGTCTTGGGACAGTCTCGGGGCGACCTGGAGCATCTTAGGAGTCATCTCGAGGCTTCTTGCGTTATCTTGAGCCATCTTGGACGCCATCTTGGGCTCTCCGAGGCCCTCTTGGGGCCGCTTTGCGGGCGAACAAGTACCCTCTGACACCTCGCGACCAGTCTCGCCCAGGCCCGGGGGAGGGGGCAGGGGGGGGGGGTCAAAGACGCCCCCCCCCCCCCCCCCCCCGCCCGCAAGCCGTCTCGCTCATTCCCACCCGCCCTCCTAACACATACGTAGCACCCGCCGCCGCCGCCGCCGCCGCCACCGCTGCCGAATCGCCGCCGCCGCAGCCGCTGCCGCCGCAGTCGCTGCCGCTACCGCTGCCGCCGCCGCCGCCGCCGCCGCGCCCGCCGCCGCCCCCGCCGCCGCCGCCGCCCCCGCCGCCGCCCCCGCCGCAGCCGCCGCTGCCGCCGCCGCCGACACGTGTACTCTGCGTGGTTTTTTGACAGGGATGGCGGGGGGAAGCCGCGCCGGGTTTGCTGCGCGCGCTCCGAATTTGGAGACAGAGCACGCGTTGTATTGATTTGTATGAGGGATGGTGGTGGGCAGAGCGCGTTCTGCATTGTGTTTATATATATATATGTAAATAAACAAAAAAGTAGCTGGGAGGGGGGCCCTCATGGACCTAGGTTGGCCCCCAGTCACCCGGGGGAGGGGGTGCACATCAATGTGGGACAGCGACGCCCCCCCCCCCCCCCCCCCCCCAGGGAAGAACGGAGGTGGAAGAGGAAACGCTCTAGACCACCAGCGCCCAGAGGGCTGGTGGGATTTACCCACATGTCTCGTGCAGTTTTGCTGCGAGTGCGCAGCTCGACATGAATTGCAATGGCTCTCGCAAGTGGACATGCAGTAACAAGCGACGTAGATATAAAGGCAGTGCTTGATGGCGGCTGCCTGGTCGGATCTGCGGCGCGGAGAGCCTACCAGGCCCAAGGATGTTGTTCAGCGGGGTTTCTCTGGCAGGTGGACGGAGGGCCTCCTCGCCCTGGGCCTCCTGCTCTGGTGCTGTCTGATGAGCTCGTTGCTGCGTGCGCCAAGATACCTTTTGCCGATTATGACGTCGTGTCTCAAGGGTGGTCGGCCAAGAACCTCGCTTGCATTGCCGCGGCGCGCAGTCATGTGGCTGGCGAGGTCATGTCCACTGTTCGCGCCGCCAGCCAGACGGTGGTTGCTATAGTTCGAGCAGGCTGAAAGCAGATATGGCAAGGCGGCGGCAGCGGCGGTCAAACCCATGCAGCAGATGCATCAATGCGCTACTGGCCTGGTTGGGCGCGGTTAGCAAGGCAGTGGCCGCCTACGCGGCCATCGGCGGCGGGGCGACCCAGAGTGGTGACCCGCTCGCGCAGCTCGAATGCCTCGCCGTCAGCTTTTCCTGCGTCCTGCCCCAGGCTTCCGACGCGGCCAAGCCGATCGCCACCGCAGTCAAGGGGCAGCTTGACAAGCAGCCGCAGCCGCAGCCACAGCCAACTCCGCAGTCTGCTCCTCTCCTGCTGGTGTCACAGGCGCTCCTGATGCAGCCTTCTGAGAGCATTTCTGCAAACTTGGATTCTTCTATGTTTTCCTCCAGGCCCAGGACACCCCGGTCGGGGGCGACGTCGACATGGCCGACGGCGCTGACGACGACGGGGGCGATTCGGACTGCACGCCCAAGCGGGCCAAGATCATTTGTTCGTCTCTTCAAACTGTTGCAGGCCGCGCAAGAGCAGGCCACCTCGAAGGCCAGGACCACGCAAGATTCGAGTTGACAAGTGGACGCTCATCACTTCCAAGGTCTCTGGGCGCATGGGTCTGGAGGCCATCGTCACCTCTCAGTCAGTTCGGGTCGCTCACCCGGTCGGCATTCAGGAGCATCGTTTTCTCGAGCGCGCCGGTTGGGAGCAGCGGCTCCGTCACATGGTTTGGAGGGCGTCGGCTACGGCAGCTGTGCCCGCTGGCCAGAGTGGCACGACTGACTGTCTTTTTCAGTTGGTCCAACAACGACGCGGGCTGTCAGCGCCTGTTGGACATGGCCCAGTTCTCGAGACCGCTCGCGTATCCATCAGGCACGCGCCAGGTGTTGTACCAGGGGGCATATTGCGGGCAGTTGTCTACATGCATGATTCGCAAGGCCTGTCGTCGCGCCACCGACAGTTGTTGCGCAAGCTCGGCGCAGTCATCAGACAGTACGGCACGCCCTTTATCCTTGCTGGGGATTGGAACTTCAGCCCGCGCGCGCTGCATGATCTGCCCGAGCCTGCCACGCACGGGCATGGCAGCCCCACGTTTCGCGAGGGCGGCTCCTTGCCGCCAGCGCCTGCCAATCAGGAGGAGGAGATAGATCTTCACGTGGCTGAGCGGGGGGCGCACTGGGAGGCGGGGAGTCTTCGCGATCCGCTGCTGCGGCCCGCAGACACGGGCCCAGGGCTGTCCAGCTTCGACCCCGGCGATCCCAAGGCGTTTCTTCAGGGGCCCAAGGCCTGCAGCGGCGCAGGACATGACCAGATCCCACCCAGGCAGCCAGGCGATGGGGTTAGAGCGTTGTCGCCAGTTGGTTTGCACTACGAAGCATTTGTGCGTGGCCCCAGCCTTGGACGAAGGGTTTCTTCGTCTCAAGACGCACGAGCGGTCTGCGGCCGATGGCCTTGACGCACATCGCATCCAGAGCGCAAGCAGGGCCGTCTGCGCAGGCCCCTCATTCGGCGTTGACAGGAACAGAAATGGTCCAGTTCTAGAGACCGCTCGCGCATCCATCAGGCACGCGTCAGGCGTTGTACCAGGTGGCATATTGTGGGCAGTTGTCTACATGCATGATTCGCAAGGCCTGTCGTCGCTCAACTGACAGTTGTTGCGCAAGCTCGGCGCAGTCATCAGACAGTACGGCACAACCTTTCATCTTTGTTGGGGATTGGAACTTCAGCCTGCGTGCACAGCATGATCTGCCTGGCCTGCCACGCACGGGCATGGCAGCCACATGTTTCGCGAGGGCGGCTCCTTGCCGCCAGCGCCTGCCAATCAGGAGGAGGAAAAAGGTCTTCTCGTGGCTGAGCGGGGGGCGCACTGGGGAGCGGGGAGTCTTCGCGATCCGCTGCTGCGGCCCGCAGACGCGGGCCCAGGGCCGCCCAGCTTCGACCCGGGCGATCTCAAGGCGTTTCTTCGGGGCCCCAAGCCCTGCAGCGGCGCAGGACATGACCAGATCAGCCATGCGAGGGGTTAGAGCGTTGTCGCCAGTTGGTTTGCACTGCGAAAGCAGTTGTGCGTGGCCCCAGCCTTGGACGAAGGATCTCTTCATCCCAAGACGCACGGGCGGTCTGCGGCCGATGGCCTCGACGCACATCGCATCCACAGCGCAAGCAAGGCCGTCTGCGCAGGCCCCTCATTCGGCGTTGGCAGGAACAGAACTTTCGCGAGTTCTGGCGGGCGGCTCGGGGGGGGGAGGTGAGATCGTCTCGCCCGGGCGCAAGCTACCTACGCCGAGCGGGCTCAGGGGCGAGACCTTTTCGCTGACACTGTGCTTCTACATCTCCACAAAGCCTTTGAAGACACCAGGCGCGGGGAACTGCTCAAGGCGGGTCAGTCCACGGGGCCCCCTCTCAGGCATCTGCGGTTGCTGGCGGGCCCTCGCAAAGTTCCGCAAGCCCTGGGCCACGCCGCGGCCACGTCGGCCCGTATCTGCACCGAGAGGGCGGTGTTGCCAGGTTGTCAGTTTGCCGCCGTCGCGTTGCCAATAGTGTCGCCGGCGCCCATGGGCATGGTTCAGGTTGCGCGCCCGCTCCGCACTTCTCGAGAGGCACAGACCGGGCCTGTGTTTTTACATGATTGGTTCGATGCTATCCATTTGCTTGCCAGCAAGCCCAAGTCGCGCGCGCTCGTCTCCCCCCGCAGCTTCGCGCGCAGCTAGCCGCCGCCCTCAAGCGCGAGAATGCGATCAGTAGTCAGTCGGAGTGCAATCCAAGCATCGATCGATTACGCCGCTGGCGGAGTCAGCAGGCGATGCACCAAGCGGGGAAGGAGAGCTGCTGCGCGAGTGCGTCACTGTAAGGTCCGCACCTTCATTAGCAAGTTGCATAGTCTCGCGCGCACCACATGGTCCGAGCTGCCGCCCAGGCCCCCACCTCGAACGGGTCAGGGGCGATGGGCAGCAGCGGGCGCGAGCTCAGGGAAGCTTTGTTCTCAGCAGGCATCAGCTCAGTCGCAAACTTTGCCCGCCAGGTCTGTCACGCCAATGCTGCAGTTCGCTGGGGTCCCACGCACTGGTCCTGCGCATAACCTCAGCGTCTCCTGCCCTCGCCATGGCTACCTCGCCCTGGGGCGGGCGGGCGCCGAGGGGGCTTGTTGCGCGGAGCACTGCAGGGGCGCGGCAGAAACCATGGCTGGCCATTCGTGGCCCCTTCACTGCTGACGCGGCCACTGCCATGCGCATAGGGATCCACATGAACGGTCTCGAGTGGCGTTATTCTAGCGTGGGCGATTTCTCGGTTGCAGTTCTCCGCCCCCGCGCGATCATAAAGGCCTTTGAGACTATCGTCGAGAGTTGGCTCTAGACCAAGGTGGCTGATCACCATCAGATGCCTGACTTGTCCTGGTGTCATTTTCTCTCCCCCATGATAGCTGGCGCGTCCAAGCTCAACAAGGCGCATGAGCGCGCCCATGCAGTCAGCGTTTTGTCAGGAGGCCAATGGCCGCAGGATCGCCAGTGCCTGGTCGGGCTCTCGAGTGAGCAAAACTGCAAGGTTTGTTCCGCGGCCCCAGGGGCCCTCTTGCACAGGCATGCTGCTTGCGAGGGCCATCAAGATCGATTTAGGTTTGGAGACACATGCCTTCGCGCAGGCCATGGTAGCTGCAGCGGCCAACCCCCTCATCCGCCTGCTTCTCGAGAGGCCGCTCGCGCCGCCGCCTGCCCCCCCCCCCCCCCCCCTCTGCCCACCCCCCACCCCCCCAGGGAGTTGCGGTTCTCTGGGCGCCCAGGCGGACTCGGAGGGGACTGCTTCTTGGATGGGAGTCTCTTCGATGTTAGCTCCCGCCCTCTGCGCGCTCGCTCGGCTGGGCTGTCGCCTCATTGCGCAACGATCCGCCCCTGCCGATGGCGCGCGCGAAGCGCGCGGCAATGGCTGGAGGGTTTCCGCCAGGTTTTTCGACACTGATGCGCACGAGCTCTGGGCCTTTCTGATGGGCCTCAGGCGGGCTCCCCCTGGCATCACCTTTTGGGCCGCCTCCGGTTTTGTTGTCTTGGGAGTCTGGGGGAGAGGGCGCAAGTTCTGCAGGCCGCACGGGCCGACATATGGAAGCCAGCGCGGCACGCCATCGGGGACAGAGGGGGCCTCGACCAGTTTTGCCTCAGGAAGGTCAAGGCGCACACCACTTTGTCCGGTGTGCTCGCAGGAGTTGTCTCGGCTCGTGTCCAGATTGGAAACTCGCTCGCCGACAGTTTTGCCACGGAAGCTGCCGAGTTCCGCCGAGTGCTGCAGCAGCAGTGCCGAGACCGTTTTCGCGCCCAGTTCAAGGTTGTCAGCGCCCTCGCCTGTTGGGTCGGCCTGTGCGGCCCCCCGATGGCTGACCTGGACTTCGCGCGCGCGCCTCTCTCCAAGCGACTCAGGAAGCTCTGACAAAGGCTACTTTGCTGCAAGTCATTATTCCTCCCCCTGTGGTCGCGTCGGCTGAAAGCCGGGCCAATGTCGCGGGTTATGCCGCTCACTGTGCCGTTCCCTTCATTATCGCGGGGGGGAGGCGGGGGGTGGTGTGTGTTCAGAACGGGCCTGGCGGCGTCACTATCTCTAACCATGTTCGTGAGCAGTGCCCGCCAGGTGTGTTGCGAGGCTTGACGCAGGGTCGATACAGGCAAAGGAAAGAGTAAACCCTCCGCACAGAAGCCTGGAACCCTGCGAGTCTTGTCAGAAGGGTCAGGGCTCGGACCCTGACCGCCCTCTGAGAAAGCACCCTGTCGCTGGCCCCATCGATTGGATCGCGCCCCCAGTTGAGGGTGACAAAAAGGTCGTCCGGATGGGCGTTCTCTCGATATGTTGATAGTGAGGGCCACGTGGGGATCTCATGAGCGCCTATTGCGTGCGCAGGAGGAGGAGGAAGAGGACGAGGACAAGGAGATGGAGGATGAGGAGCGGGAGGAGCAGGAAAAGCAGGAGCAGAAAGACGCAGGCGGCAACGATTTCGCGATTCGCTACTGGTTGCCCCCCCACCCCCCACCCTCCGCCTCTGTCGCCCCGACGCCAGGACCCCGACGACGAGCCAGAGGACAGGGGGCGCCAGACGCTCGGGATGGCAGCAGCAGTCTGGGCGAGGGGAGGGGAAGTCAGGAGGAGGGAGGGGGACGGAGGAGGAGGAGGAGGAGGAGGAGGAGGAGAAGGAGGAGGAGGAGGAGGAGCAGGAAGGAGGGGGAGGAGGAGGAGGAGGAGGAGGAGGAGGAGGAGGAGGAGAGGAGGAGGAGGAGGCGGAGGAGGAGGAGGAGGAGAGGAGGAGGACGAGGACGAGGAGAGGAGGAGGAGGAGGAGAGAGAGAGGAGGAGGGGAGGAGGAGGGGGGGGAGGGGGAGGCGGGGGAGGGGGAGGTGGACTGGAAGGGTTGGGGAAAGGGTGGGGGGGGAGGGGGGGGGGAGGAGGGAGGAGGGAGGAGGAGGAGGGAGGGAGGAGAGGAGGAGGAGGACGACGACGAGGAGGAGGAGGAGGAAGACGACGAGGAAGAGGAGGAGGAGGAGGAGGAGCGACGAGGAGCGACGAGGAGCGACGAGGAGCGACGGCGGAGGAGGAGGCGGAGGAGGAGGGAGAGAGGAGGAGAAGCAGGAAGGGGAAAAGGACAAATGCAAACCCAACCCAAGTTACAAACATCAATGATGTTACAAACGCATCAGTGATGTTACAAACGCATCAGTGGTGTCCGCCAGGGGGAGAAGGAAAGGGCAAAGGGTAAGCTAAACCTATTCTCAGACAAAAGACGACGCATCAATGATGTTACAAACAACCCTCCCCCAAGTTCCCTCTTCATGGGACCCGACAAAAGATGTATGACCATTGTGGAAATTCCTCACGAGGAAGGGACAGGCAGAGAATTCCCAATCGTGCCGAAACGCCATTCATGGGACTTCAACGCCGCGAGTCGACGTGGCGAGAGCGTCCTGGCAACACTAGATCGCACCGGAAACCAGTCCTGGGACAGCAATACCGCGAATACACGTGATTGTGGCGCCTTGAATCTTCAATCGTTCCAGAGCGCCGTTCTTAGGAGCTCAACCCTACGAAACGCTGAATCGCCGAGCGCCGCTCAAACTGTTGAGACGAGTGTGCGCGGCGCGGAGAAAGCCACAGATTGACCAGGAGCAGCCCTCCATCCTGCTAACTGCTGCAAACGTTGAAAAGACGAATGCGCGCGACGTCAAGGCGAGAGCCACAGTTTGAAAACGACCCGTCCTACAGCCTTGAAACTGTTGCAAACGTGTCAAGACGAATGCGCGTTGCGCTAACGCGAGAGCCACATTTTGAACACGGCCCGCCCTTCATCTTTGACCCAGCTACATATATTAAAACGAAAGCGTGCGGCGCTGAAGCGAGAGCCGCATTCTGAAAAATATCCGCCCCCCACCCAGGACACTGTTTCAACGTTCAAGCTTCAGGGTCATAAATGGGTGAAGAAGTCTCAGGCGAAACGCCCGGCCCGCCCTACCGACACGTCTGGGGGTGCTACAGGGAGGAGTTATGTATGGGGAGAAGGAATAAAGGAGGAGGAGGGCGAAGAGGGTGGCATGGCAGTCAATGCGTGCAAACATTTCTGCAAGCTTGCGTGAAAACACAACCAGGAGAAATGAATGACCTGGGTGCAGACATACAAGTTGCATTCTAACCTTCAGGCCATAAGATGGAAGGGCAGGACCGAGGGGCACGGCGCTTATGGCGCAGTGCTCTTGCTGCCTCGCGATCCCTCTGAATCCGAGCCTTCTGCTTGTCTGAGAGCACTGGTGGTGGTGGTGGTGGTGGTGGTGGTGGTGGTGGTGGTGGTGGTGGTGGTGGTGGTGGTGGTGGTGGTGGTGTTGGAGGGGGAAGTGGGGAGGCCGGAGGGAGAGAGGCAGGGCCCTCCCCGGCCTCCTCGGGCCCGGTGGGCCCGAGCACGTCTTGGGCTGCCGCCTCCTCAGCGTCCGTGGCCTGCCTCCTGGACGCCCTCGGGGACTGGAGGCGGAGCACTCGCTGGGGAGGGGGGGGCGGCGGCGGCAGCAGAGGGAGAACCAGGCGACGACGGAGGAGGAGGGGAGGAGGGCTGCAGGCATATCCATCTGCTCACTGCGGGGTCTCCTCTGTCCCTCCTCTTCTGGCTTCTCACATAGTCGGGCGCACGTGCAAGCTCCATATCTGTGTCCAGCCTGGCATACATGTCCCTGAGGCCACGTGTCGCTTCCTCGGGATCACACATCATTGGTATGCTACTGTCTGCAATGTTCCACAAGGAGTCTGAAGTCGATCTAGCAAGAGCAGCAGCCAAACGGGTTGGGTACGTCTTCTTGGCACTTGTTTTGAAACAGCGTCGGTCGGTAGTCTTGCCCACAAGTGTCATCTGTTCTCGTCTGCCATGGTGACATCTCCCTCCGTTCCCCTGAGCAGTAAGGTGTGTATGCAATGAGGGCAGACGGATGGCAACTATCCGTGTCGGCGCACGTCCTACTTCTATTGCAGGGAGGTCCTGGAATACGCACTGGTAAAGATCTGTTGTAGACGAGATGGGGGAGGATGCCAATGCTCTGAGAAGTCCCCACATGAAGGATGTGGGCGCTTGCTGTCTCCATACTGCCAGCTTGGATGCTCCATCCAAACGCTTCAGTGGGGCGCCACGCTTCTTGATGTCGGCTCTCGCGAGCAGGACCATTCCTAGGTCAGTCCGCGAAGCGCCCTGACGCGCCCCGTGCAGGAAGAGGAGGGGCAGGGGGAGGGGAAGGAGGAGGAGGAGGAGGAGGAGGCGGAGAAACAGCAATGTACGAGTCAGGAGGAGGAGGAGGAGGAGGAGGAGAAGAGGGAGGTGGAAGAGGAGGAGGAGGAGGAGGAGGAGGAGCAGCAGCAGTGACGTGCCAGGGAGGAGGACCCGGTGCAAACCCTACACGCACCAACGGTGTTGCAATAAGCCGTCCCTCAAGTGCCCTCTTCACGGGTCTTGGGGGCCTGTTGGGCTTCTGGGCCGCCTTGGACGCTCAGAAGGCCGACAAGCCAAGTATGCGACACATATACAAGAGACGCGTGATCATTTAGCGATGTTGGCCTTGTCGTGCTGGCCCCCAGGATTTTCAATTCGAACCAAGAGTCCCCCAAGATAACCCCAGGACGGTCCCTTTGGGGCTACTGAAGGTTCCTGAACCTCTTCGAACAGTTATTGGAAGTCTCTGGGGGGACGTTGGAGTCGGTTTGGGTTGATTTGGTCTCCCAGAAGCTTGCGGATGCGGGGGAAACGTTCAGGAGCGTCCAGGTTCGGTAAATCTGTGGTCCAGGCCCTCAAAGTGACACAATCTTCTAAAAATTAGCATGTGAATGAACTGTGGGGCACTCCACTACTCCACTACGTGCTGACTGCACGGTGGCAGGTGTTACACGAAGTGTGTGAGTGGCATGCCGAATTGATTGAGACTCCACACACCCATCCCAGAAGCCAGCTGAGGGCCTCGGGGGAGGCGCGGCGAGTGGGGGTAGGGCGGGGGAGGAGGCGTGAGAGGGGGGGGGGAGGGGCGTGAGGGAGGGGGGGGCATTTTCCAATGAGTGCGTGAGGGGGTATCCCAAATTGATGTTCCAGGGAGCCGTCCTGGGTGGCCAGCAGGGGGCCTTTGCGGGGTTTCATGAGGGCACACATGGGTGAGGGGTGTGCCGAACGGAGGCTCCCTTCACTGGTGCTGGGCCCGAAGTGAAAGTCCCTCTGGAGGCCCATGAGGGCACGAGGTGCGTCAGGGGTGTGCCGAAGTGAGGCTTCCCAAGGTGAAGTCACGGGCGGACGCCCTGCCGTTGCGCCTTGGCTCGAGCGATTCGGGCTCGGACGACCCTTGGCCTCGGGCCGGACCTCTTCGCACCCGACCGCCCAGAAGTCCTGCGTCCGCCATGGAGGCCATGAAGGCGAAGGCCAAGGAGATGGCGCAGAAGGCGCTGGCGGAGATGGACGCGCAGGCGCAGGAGAAGATGCCGGGGTTCATGAAGCCGTTCCTGATTTGCAACGGCGGGTCCGCGGTGAGGACGATGAACTGCATGGCGTGCGCCCTCCCCGCGGACGCCAAGGAGGGCGCGGCGCAGCTGTACGAGAAGTACCAGAGCACCAAGGCCAAGATCGACGAGTGAGCGCAGCGGGGGCTTCGTCGGGGAGACCCTTGGTGCGCGCCGCGTAGCTGGCTCTGTGCCCCCGGAGGGCGGAACACTGTCCTCGGAGGAGGCCCAGTCGAGACGACGGCGGCAGCCTCCTCGTCACCACGGCCGGATCCGACACGGGCCAGGCTGGAGCCCGGGAGGGGTCCGGGGACCGATTTTGACAGACCAGAGGGCCGCCGTTGTCTCAGCTGGCCCTCTCCCGACATCCGCCCCCAGGGCTTCAAATATTGTAGTGGCCGCCGTGAGGTGGCCAGCGCTGGGACGCCGGGGGCCTTCCCTGAAACGGGGGCAAAGCGGGCACTCCGAGCGCTCGGGCGAGAGAGAGAGAGAGAGAGAGAGAGAACAAAGCCTTGGCGTGCACGTTGCATGCCATGTCCAGCTTCTCCTCGGCACTCCCTGCAGGCAGTCTCCACAATCCTCTCCACGCTCTCTGTACGGACATCCACGCCCTCCGTCTCCATGCAATCTCCACCGTCCTTTCCGCAGACTGCCCGCATTCTGCACGCAGTCTGTGTGGAACTCAGCACGGATTCGGGTGTCGGGGGCGCCAAAACCATGATTTCCAGATTTTCGCTCAAGATGCCCCCACATAGAAATTAGCTTTGGGGCACTTCACTACGAGCTGACTGCACTGTGGCAGGTGCGGCCCGAAGTGTGTGAGGGTCGTGCTGAATTGAGACTCCCTTCACCCGTCCTGGAGGCCAGCTGAGGGCCTCGGGGGACCCATGTTGCACGAAGTGCGTGAGAGGTATGTGCTGAAATCGATGTTCCAGGGAGCCGTCCTGGGTGGCCAGCAGGGGGCCTTTGCGGGGTTTCATGAGGGCACACATGGGTGAGGGGTGTGCCGAACGGAGGCTCCCTTCACTGGTGCTGGGCCCAAAGTGAAAGTCTCTCTGGAGGCCCATGAGGGCACGAGGTGCGTGAGGGGTGTGCCGAAGTGAGGCTTCCCAAGGTGAAGTCACGGGCGGACGCCCTGCCGTTGCGCCTTGGCTCGAGCGATTCGGGCTCGGACGACCTTCGCACCCGACCGCCCAGAAGTCCTGCGTCCGCCATGGAGGCCATGAAGGCGAAGGCCAAGGAGATGGCGCAGAAGGCGCTGGCGGAGATGGACGCGCAGGCGCAGGAGAAGATGCCGGGGTTCATGAAGCCGTTCCTGATTTGCAACGGCGGGTCCGCGGTGAGGACGATGAACTGCATGGCGTGCGCCCTCCCCGCGGACGCCAAGGAGGGCGCGGCGCAGCTGTACGAGAAGTACCAGAGCACCAAGGCCAAGATCGACGAGTGAGCGCAGCGGGGGCTTCGTCGGGGAGACCCTTGGTGCGCGCCGCGTAGCTGGCTCTGTGCCCCCGGAGGGCGGAACACTGTCCTCGGAGGAGGCCCAGTCGAGACGACGGCGGCAGCCTCTTCGTCACCACGGCCGGATCCGACACGGGCCAGGCTGGAGCCCAGGAGGGGTCCGGGGACCGATTTTGACAGACCAGAGGGCCGCCGTTGTCTCAGCTGGCCCTCTCCCGACATCCGCCCCCAGGGCTTCAAATATTGTAGTGGCCGCCGTGAGGCGGCCAGCGCCGGGACGCCGGGGGCCTTCCCTGAAACGGGGGCAAAGCGGGCATTCCGAGAGCTCGGGCGAGAGAGAGAGAGAGAGAGAGAGAGAACAAAGCCTTGGCGTGCACGTTGCATGCCATGTCCAGCTTCTCCTCGGCACTCCCTGCAGGCAGTCTCCACAATCCTCTCCACGCTCTCTGTACGGACATCCACGCCCTCCGTCTCCATGCAATCTCCACCGTCCTTTCCGCAGACTGCCCGCATGCAGGCAGTCTCCACAATCCTCTCCACGCTCTCTGTACGGACATCCACGCCCTCCGTCTCCATGCAATCTCCACCGTCCTTTCCGCAGACTGCCCGCATTCTGCACGCAGTTTGCGCGGAACTCAGCACGGATTCGGGGGTCGGGGCGCCAAAACCATGATTTCCAGCGTTTCGCTCAAGATGCCCCCACATAGAAATTAGCTTTGGGGCACTTCACTACGAGCTGACTGCACTGTGGCAGGTGCGGCCCGAAGTGTGTGAGGGTCGTGCTGAATTGAGACTCCCTTCACCCGTCCTGGAGGCCAGCTGAGGGCCTCGAGGGACCCATGTTGCACGAAGTGCATGAGAGGTATGTGCTGAAATTTATGTTCCAGGGAGCCGTCCTGGGTGGCCAGCAGGGGGCCTTTGCGGGGTCTCATGCGGGGTTTCATGAGGGCACACATGGGTGAGGGGTGTGCCGAACGGAGGCTCCTTTCACTGGTGCTGGGCCCAAAGAGAAAGTCTCTCTGGAGGCCCATGAGGGCACGAGGTGCGTGAGGGGTGTG
>CAUYUJ010015398.1:0-212500 GCA_963575745.1 Prorocentrum cordatum
CCATGTATTTCAAGCCACCTTTTCGCCCCCAAAAGGTAGCTTGAAATACCAGATATTTTTTGGGCCGTTCCGTAATGGGCGACGACGACGACGGCGACGGCGACGACGACGACGACGACCGACGACGACGGCGACGACTCACACCGCATAGCTTGCATAATACATCCTGTACCACATAGATTCCACCGCGTAGCTCAAACAACATAGCATATACCACATAGGTTGCACCTCCATGGTGCAGCAACTTGCTGTTTGGGGCCCGCGACGGCCGACATATTCCAAATTCGCTTCTTGCTTTCGCTTTCACACCCCTTTTGGAAAAAAACACCCATGTATTTCAAGCCACCTTTTCGCCCCCAAAAGGTGCCTTGAAATACCAGCCATTTTTTGGCCGATCCGCGGGCGAGCAATTAATTGGCGACGACGCCCGACGACGGCGACGACGACGACGACGACCGACGACGACGACGACGACCGACGACGACGGAAAGGGGATGGCGACGGAGGGAACATCAGCAGCCATATCAGTTCTTATGCCCCAAAGCAAAGTAAGGCGCTGGGGCATAAGAACTTTGCGCCTCGAGCGGCTTACAACAAGACGCTCCCAGCCAGAAGTGCTCTCAGAACATTTCGTGGAAGCCACAACAACGGTTCTCAGAGCATTGCACGGTAGGGATGCAGACGAGCCGGGACGCTTCGCCACTGCTTGACGTGTTGCTCACCGCCCGCCGAGGCGCAGGCGAGGCCCGGGTCGGCCGTGGAGGAGCTGGCGCGGGAGATGGCCGTCAGCAGCAGCCCCTCCTGGCACGGCAGGCCCGCGGAGCGGGGCGTGTGGCCCACCAGGCGGGAGCCCTCGACCACCACGAAGTCCACCTCTCGACCAGGTCGCAGGAGGTGACCCTTCTTGGTGCAGGAGGGACCTCCGGTGCGGGCACGGACGGGTCCCCAGCTGTGGCCGCGCACGAAACAGCAGCAGCCGCTCGAAGGCGCCCAGGCCTGGCCCCCCCGCGGCCCCCCCCCCCCACACACGCCGCGCACCAGAGGCCACTCCTGCCCGGGGCCACTCCTGCGTCGCTAGCCGAGCCTCGTAGTGGAGCTGCAGCGCGGCCAGCTGGCCCGCCGAGGCGCGCAGGCCCCGGCCCGCGGCCGAGCCGCGCGGGTTCCACCAGGACAGGAGGTCGCCGGGGCCGTGGCGCGGGCGCTCGCTCCGCCCCCGGCCGAAGGAGCGGGCGACCATGCTCGTGGCCACGGCCTGCGGGCTGCTGTCGTAGGAGGACCAGGACCCCGGGCCGCGGGCGAAGTCCCCGGGCACCTCGGGCTCCTCCCAGCCCCCCTCCTCCGGCGCCTCGGGGTCCTCCAGCTGCTCCAGCCGGTCCCCGAGCTCCTGCTCAGCCTGCTCCGTCGACATGGCCTCCGAGGAGCTGGTCATCTCCACGCTCGACTCGACTCCATCGTCGAACCCGGTCCGTGCCCTGGGCCGCTGGACCCTCGGGGTTGGCTGGAGCAGCCGCTGCTCTGGCGGGTCCGGGCTGGCCGAGGACAGCCGCCTCCCGACGCAGACGGCGTACACCCCGAGGACCGCCGCGACGATGAGCGCCAGGGGCGCGGGAGAGAAGACGCTGAGCCTGCAGTGGTTGTGGTCGCCGCACAGCATCTGCGCGATGACCACCGAGGCCGGCGCGCTGGTCAGCAGCATGACGTTCCCGCAGGCGGCGGCGACGACGAGCAGGTAGAGCATGGGCCGCAGGGGGAAGCTGTAGCACTCCGCCCAGCGGGCCACCACGGGACTCGCCGCAGCCACGGCGGGGCTCCCGCCGATGACGGTGCCGAGGGTGAGGCCAGAGAAGTACAGCTTGGCACACGCCCACCGGCTGCTCCCCTGCTGCTTGCCAAGGAACCTGTCCAGGATGGAGTCCAGGAGCCCCGAGTCGCGGACGCTCTTGAGAATGATGGCCTGCAGCTGGGGTACCCAGGGGCCAAATTTGCCGAAGCCGCTGAGGGCCTCGTCCAGGGTGATGCGGCTGCTGACGAGGAGCACCGTGACGAGCAGGGCAAAGACGAGGTGGTCTGCGACCTTGTTATAAATAAGCGTGACGGAGAACCAGATCATCATCATTGTGAGGTACGCTCCCCAACGGGGCCTGGGCTTCACCTGGCCGGCATCCTCAACCTCGAACTGCGGATGGCAGGTGAGTTCTAACAGCCCCAAAAAACAAGCAAACAGGCAATTGGCCGTTATGAACCAGATCGGTAAGTTGGCTCCAAATTCCGCCTTCCGACGAGAAGCCCTACGATCCTTATGGTAAGCCTTCGCGGCGATCATGTCCCTCTTGAGCAAATCCAACACCTCATGTCGGTTGCTCTGCTGCCAGCTGCCGACCAAAGGTGATCTCGTCGTAGTGCCTGTGCCGGCTGCGTACCGTTCCAGAGGATGTGCACGCGAGCGTGTGCGCTTGCGCACCCACGCGATCCAGCGCATACGATTTGTCACAGGCCGAGCGTATGTGTAGACCTTCTGGTTTCTACGAAATAACGCAAGTCAGGTCTGCGAGAGGCAGTACGCAATGCAAGCCCGTCGCCAAATGGCCAAGGCACACTGTCGAGACACCACGAGACGCAAGTACATCGCAGCGTGCAGTTGCCAGAGTCACGCGCACGCCACGAAACACGCAGGAATTTGAGTAGATACACGTCCACACACGCACGCACGCACGCACGCACGCACGCACAAACACACATACACACACGCATATACCCACATACACACATACACGCTCACGCGCGCGCGCACGTTTCTCCGCAAGCTCTTCGCACGAGTCGACTGCATGCTGCTGTCGTGCAGAGCTGAAGTGGATCATCTAGGTGGCGGCACGCGCCCGCGTGCAGAGAACGGAGCAGACGACAAGGACCCCTGGCCACTAGCATGTGCTCCTGTTGTCCTCCCTTCGTAGAAGAGGGCGCAAGAAGGAGCGGAGAAACTGTGAAGGCCGCGGCCCGAAGGCCGATAGTAGCAACATCATCCCTTGGGGAGTAGGAGGAGGAGAAGGAGGAGGAGGAGGAGGAGGAGGAGGATGAGGATGAGGATGAGGATGAGGAGGAGGAGGAGGAGGAGGAGGAGGAGGAGGGGGAGGGGGAGGGAGAGGAGAGGGGGAGGAAGAGGAGGAGGAGGAAGAGGAGGAGGATTGGGAGAGACCCCAGGGCTGATCCTAAGGTCACACGCTCACGCTTCACTCAGGCAACAATTCTCGCTTCCGCACCACGGCAGTGCACCCACAGGTAAAACTGAATGAAGCGGGCCACCCACAGCAATAATCACGCAGCCACACACACAGACACACGCGTGCACGGGCGCACATCGCGCATACAAACATTGCTCCACCAGCGAAGGCACCGTGTCTCAGGAAGCAGCGTGGCGGACGGGCGGGTTAATCATGGCGCACACTGGCACGAAACAGACACAAGCGAACGATGCTGGCTTGGGAATCTAGTTCGCGTTCGTGTCGGCTACTCTATCCCGAATGACCCGAGCACGCCTGTACGTTGAGGAACACTTGCTTGTCAGCGGCGATGTGGGACACACGTTCAGGGACACACACAAACACACACACACATATACACAAACACTTGTTTACGTTGCGACGCGGCCAATATCAGACGACACAATCGGCGGCCGGAGTGAACACTGGGAGAAGCCCGGGCACACACGCACACTTACACACACTTACACACACACACACACACGCACACATTTTACCAGGCGAGGCAGCCGCTCTTCAATGGTGAGGTCCCGTCGGCGGCAGGCGCTCGCGCTGGTCGACACAGGAGACGACGGCAGAAGTCAGGAATTCATTCAATCAATTGCTCTCCCTCTCCCACGGCGAAGCATCGGCTAATTCTCGAATGGCGGGCGCACCGATTCAAATCTCAATCGCCCTTGTGCCGATCCGCTCAGTCCAAAGCCGTGCTCTCCTGGGCTATGGGCCGACGAAGGGTTTTCCATCCACACGCGCACTTGCATATTGGAGCCGATGGCATCACACGACGGTCACGAGCGACAACGAGCGCACGCTTGTACGATCATATCCTCAAAAAGTCGCACTAGCCCTCCTGGGCGCAGGTGGTGTAGATCGACTCCTCTTCCATCGACCTTCATACCATAACACACGCCCGACGACTTCCCGCCTCACCCGGCAGCTCCTCCCGTGGGCCGCGCAAGGCCGCTTCGGGCCCTCCGGGAGGGGGGGTTCTTCCTGGCCTCTCTGGCGCCCGAATAAGGTCTCTGGGGACCTCTGGGGGGGAGCCCTTGCAGGCACCTGTGGGCCCTTGGGGTGGTGTTGGCGCCAACGACGCCGGACTCGCTGTTGGCGCTGCCGAGGCTGGGTGTTCACCCTCGAGGAGGGGCAGAAGGAAGAGTGAGAAGGGGAGGGTAAGGCGAAGGAGAGGGGGAATGCAGTGTCCCATGCGCGAGCGGCCCCGTGGAACCAGCCTCAGCCACCCGGTTTTCGAGTAGGGGATCGACTACAGAATTGATTTACCCCCAAATTGGTTTCTCGTCGAACCTAAGAAAAATATGCATAAGTCTCAATAGATTGATCGACATTCCAGGTTTCCGTCGTAGATACGATGGGGAATCAATTTTTGGGTAAATCAATTCTGCAGTTGATCCCGTACTCGAAGGT
The DNA here is from genome assembly GCA_963575745.1 of Prorocentrum cordatum. NCBI lineage: Eukaryota > Dinophyceae > Prorocentrales > Prorocentraceae > Prorocentrum > Prorocentrum cordatum. The sequence goes on from CAUYUJ010015398.1 coordinate 4,680, forward strand.
TGCACTCCGTGCGCGTCTGAAACTTGTGGGGGTTTCAAAACAGGCTCGGCAGAGTTCACGGCCTCGGCAGCAGCAACACCACTCACACCTTCGCACGCCCGCCCAAGCGCCTGTGCGGGCTGCACTGTGCTCAAGAGGTTCAGCCTGCACGTTCTCCACGTCATCTGGGTCTGGGACCTGGAACCGGACTGATGAGGCTGGAAGCGGACGATCTGTCATCGCGGCCGGCCTTGAGCACGGACACGGCAGCTCGTAACGCAACGGTAATCACGTAAATCTCCCAAGCTCAGGGGACTTGTTCAGAAGAGCGTAACCATATGAATTCAAGATGCCATTACTTCCTGCGTCAAGCATGGGGTTACATATGATACTTGATGTCGTGTCTGGACGAAGAGCGCCAGAGAAGCATCCGTGTAAGAACCTACGAAACAGCGAGCCCTCCGAACTCAAAGTGGTCTGTCTTTCCGCACCTTGGCGGCATCCCACCCTCCTCTGAGGGGGAACGTTCAGAGGGGGACCGGCTCCGGGGGGAGCCATCGAGCTGGAGTCGGAGATGCATCGCCGACAGGTCGGCGCTGGGACCCCGATCGCCAATCCGCACGTTCCTGGGCGGGGCGGGCTTTCGGGCCCCCATCGACGGTGAATGGGCGATTGGTGGACGAAGCGTTCTTCCCGAAGCCTATCCCACCCTGACGTTGCCCGAATGTTGGACATCCCGGGCTCGACTTCAGGCCACGGGGACCATCAGTGAACGTCCCGCGGCGATGCACCGCTCCTGGGGTCAGGGTCGACAGCTTCCGCGGCACACGACGTCGGGGGTCTGCGTCTATGCACGAACACTCTATCTTGGTCAGGCACATGATGGGCCCAAGATCGGCGTGGCCAGATTCGGTGCTCGGGCATGTACGTGTATGGTTGGCGTCGCCAGTTGGCTGCCCCTAACACGGGACCGCGCACCTTCTGATGCAGCGCATTGGACAGCGCTTGGTTGCAACCTGGCTGCCGCGCCCTGGAAATGTAAGACACGTTCGCCATCTGCGGTGAAGGAAAGACAAAGACACGAGAGAAACGGGACCTGGACCCCAGGGGCCACCTCCAGGACCAGCCTGTCTTCCTCGATCGTGTCTGACGGATCCCGGGCCCGGGAACGGCCCCGCAGGGGGCCGACCAACGGCAAACAGCCTCAGCACCCCCCTCCCTGGGGACCCCTTCTCTTCAAGTCGATCGTCAGCGCCCGCGGGGGAGAAAAGCGTTGTTGGCGTCCCCTCCCGTCCTCCAACCTCGGTCGGCCACGGTGGTCCCACGTCCCAGCAGGACTGCGCCCACGGGGCTCAGCTCGAAGCTCTGAGGCATGGCTGCAGGATCTTCCCCGAGGCCACCGAGCAGACCTCGCTCTCGCGCAAACTGCGGAGGCGGATGCAAGGGGGGCCGCCACTCTGCTCCTCGCACGCGCCTCAGAGCAAGGCGAGTTGAGACAGCGGCAGCTTCAAATCAATGCCCGGACCCCTCCGCGGGTGCCAAGCGCAAAAGTCTTCCGAGACGCGCCCAACCGTGGCGACGAGGGGCCCCCCGAGGGCAAGTCGCCGTGGTCTCAGCTAGCCCTGCTCTGCCTGCCGTCGATGCCGCCCTCTCCCCACGTCCGCCATTGCGGATTTCCCCCACCAGGGCCCCATGCGGGGTCGTATAGTGCGCTTGACACTCAACAGCGGATGATTCCGATACCCGTCCAGACACTAACCCCGAATGCTTCCGATAGCCGTCCAAGAACCACGGAGGCCCCCAAAGGCCCCATACTGATGCAGTGGTCGGCGGATGTGGCGTAAGCCTATTAAACCATCGCAAGCCGAGGTCTGGGAGACTCTTGGATAACATAAGATAGTTGTTGCTCAGTTGAACAACTAGTGGGTGGGATCGTAGAGGCAGTGATCTGGGGTACCCTGGGATAAGCACTACGCGTAAAGGCACTGTACAACAACTTCGGCGCCTGATCCAAATTGGGAGGGGGCGCTGTCATCGATTCGGCCTTTTCCACTGCCATGCGAACTCTCAGCAGGAGCGTTCATCGCGCCGTGCGCCGCTGGATGGGGCGACGAGGGAGGAAACAACTAAGCAACAGCGGATCCTCGACCGTAGACCGTAGAGGGTCGGGACCGCCGCAGCAGGTCGAGGCAGGGTCCAACTGCTGCCCAAGCTTGCCACCGCGCACGCGGCATGCAGAAGCCGTCCGAGAGCGAGCGGGCCCAGTCAAGCACAGCGGCCCGGGCCCTGCAGCCAGACCCGGCACACGCAGAGGAGAATGACGACGACGGAGATGTCCAAAGTCACGCAGGCTGCCCGCTGCCGGCGACCGCACGCTGCACAGGAGGCCCCAGACAGCTGGAGCAGCTCACGTCGGCGGCGCAGCACGCGTCCCTCTCCGCATCAAGTTCAGTTGTAGTACAGCTCCAGGCCCATCCCGTCCTTGATCTCGTAATCCTCCAGGGTGATGTGGTCCTTGTAGATGTTGTACCACTTCTGGATGCGGATCTTTTCCCAGCGAGTGCCGCACTGGGCCGCGATTAGCTTCTTGAGGTCGCCCACGGTGTCGTCCGGGTTGCACTTCACGCGGATCTTGCGCCCGATCCGGTCGTTACAGATCACCTCTTATCAGGCAGGCAGCCTCACAGACCCAGGAACGACGGGTGCGGGCTACAGCCAAAGCGACGATTCATATAAGGTTGACCGTAGAAACCTACGTACGCAAATTCTTGGGTCAGATATTGCGCGGCAGAAACGAACGAAGAAACTGTGTAATGCATTCCTGGAGAAGAGCTGGGACAAAACGACCGACCGTGGGAAGTTCCTCAATGATCCGTGCAACCGAAATTCAGACAAAAAAATGTCATGGCGAAGGACCCAAGGAAATGCATGTGGGAATACCACGATGTGGATAACGTTGCCAGTTTCAGCCCCCTATGGTGCCACGAGGCGTGTGAGGAGTGTGCCGAAATGGGCGCGGGGACGCATGCGGGCCGTGAGGCCGGCCTTGGGTGGACCTGTGGGGCCACGAACCGTGTGAGGGTTGTGCCGACACGGGCGGGGGAACCGCATGCGGAACCCCCCTCCTGGAGGATTCGGTGAAGCTCCCAGTGGGGCGGCGAAACGTCTGAGGGGTGCCGAAATGGAAGGACAACCGCATGCGTCCCTCCCCTCCTGAGAGCTTCGGTAAAACTCCGTGTGGGACCAAGAAACGTGGGAAAGGTGTGCCGACATGGGTGGATTACCGCATGCTCCCCTCCCCTCCTGGGGGCTTCGGTGAAGCTCCCCATAGGCCCCAGAACGTCGGAGGGTTGTGCCGACATGGGTGGAGAAACGCATGCGCTCTCCCCCCCTCTTGAAGGCTTCCGTGGAGCCCCCATACGTATGGGGCCACGAAGCGTGTGACGGGTGTGCCGAGATGTGCGCGCGGTGGGCAGATGCAGGGATGGGAGGAAGGGCGGGTGGAGAAGGAGGAGGAGGAGGTGGATGAGGAGGAGGACGAGGTGGATGAGAATGAGGAGGGGAGGAGCAGGAGGGAGGGAGGACGCGGGGCGCTGTCTCTTTACAACGAAGACCCATCACCACAGGATGGCTGGGAAAACATAGCATGAATATGCATGTCGGGAGGTCCGCGCGGATATCTTGCATCGGCGCTTGCCCCCCCGCCCTGGCGCGCAGAGCGCGCCAGGGCGGCGCCGAATGCTCCACCAAGGAGGCCAACGCCGATTCAAGGAACCCGCCGCGCGGAGCTTCGAAAAAAGATGTATGTGCTGCCGCCCCTTCTTCGGCGTAAGGTAGGAAGGGGGGGGGGATGCGATGCGGAGCAATCCCCAAGCACCCCCTCCCAGACCCGTGTCGTCATGACGTTCTTCAGCGGTCGACACCCAGAGGTCTCGACCCATTCCCCTGGACAAGCTTCTCATCCTCGCGAGGCCCGGCGAAGGCCCCCGGAGGCCAAAAAGGGCATGACACAAGCCGTCCGTCGTGGTTTCTGCCATGCTTCGAGCGGCTCTGGGGGGGGGCCTCCCCTCGTGTGATGGCACACGGCCCACCTCGATCATGCCGCCCCCGCGCCCGCCGAGCGACGCCGCCTGGGCGACTGGGCGCCCTGCGGGGCCGCGCAGATTGCGCCCCGGCCCCCGTGGCTGCAACGGCCGCGGAGAGGGGGGATGAGAAGATGAGAGAGGGGGAGGGGGGCAGGCTAGGCTGAAGTCGGGCACGTCCCCCTACGGGCGGATTTGGGACGAAACATAAAGAATCCGCCCACCCTGTGTCGGCGTGCGGAAGAGACTTTTCGCTCTGCCCCCTCTGAGGCTTTCCTGTCTGCCCCTCTTCGTCGTCGTCGTCGTTCCTTCCCCTTTCCCAGGCCTCCCCCTCAAGTGGTGAATCAAAAAGAAATTGAGCAATGTCGTAATCACAAAATGGAGCCACGTCGTCATTGAGTCGAAGGGAAGCCTCTTCCCTTTCACCTCTTCCCCGCCCGGGGGGGGGGCTCTCGCGGGGGGTCCCAGTCCTGGGGGGGGTCCCGGGTCAGATACGACGCCCCCCCGGGAGCCCCGCGGCCCAACGAAGCCCCAGGACGAGCCAAGAATGTCCCAAGAGACCCTCACGAGACCACGTCCTGTCTCCGTCAACATCTGCGGGCACCACTACCACCCCCGAGTCTCCCCCTCCCCTACAACTAACCCCCCTCCTTCCCCCCTCCCCTCACCTGAACCTCTGCCTCCACCTCATCCTCCTCATTCTCCTCACCCTTCCCCTCCAGGTTGCTCGTCCTACTTCTCCTTCTTCTACCGAGTCGTTGTCAGCGTCCTCATCTTCAGGGTCGGCGGCACTGGCCTTAAGGCTTTCGCAATTGTCAAACAATACCCAAATATTCAAAAATAGTGGAAAAGTCGTCCCCATACTATTTTCTTACTATTGTTGAGTACTCCTCCTGTAAAGGGTGTAAAGGGACGTGCCCGACGTAAAGTTAGGTACTTTCGCGACATGTCCGACATCCTACCCCTCCCACGCACCCCTCCCCACTGCGCTGATCGTATCTCTATATCCACTGACGGGTGCCATGGGGGACCTGCAAGCCCCAAAAGGACCCCAGGGTGCTGTGCAAAGTATGCATAGGGGAGCTGTGCACCGAGGAGGAGGAGGAGGAGGAGGTGGAGGAGGAGGAGGAGCAGGAGGAGGGGGAGCAGCCTCACCTTCCAGCAGTCTCTGCGGGGTCTCAGCTCCTATGCCAGGAGAGCGTAAATTGCAATGGCGGGGCACCCTGTGCCTGTCGTGTAAAGGAGCGCGGCGCTTGGCGCGGCGAGCGTGGTCATACGCAATGTGTTAGAGAAGTGGAATGGAATGGCGGTGCGCTTCGCGGCGGTATGCCACTCCACTTCCGATCGAGGGACAGAAGGTGCCCATCTAGATGCCAATCCCCCGGTGGACAAGTGCCTATCACATGAGATGCCCACTTGGATGACCGCGGAGGTTGCTAAGGGGACATGGGAGGCACAAGTGGATGCCAAGGTGGGCTTGTAGATTACAAGTGGGTGCTAAATGGCTTGGGTGGGTTCGGTAACTCCGCTGAGTGGGCGCAGCCCACTGAGTCCAGATCTTAAGTCACTCATGCGCTTCTGACCCACGCATGAGCTATGTTAGACAATGCGTAAGCCACCTCCGCATCCACGCGTACCCCCCTTTCGCCTGAGCACCCTCCGCGGTCATTCCACCGTCCCCCTGGCAGAAAGAAGCCTGTCCCTCCAGAGGAAGGATGCCTATTATATGCCTATCACCCTACTGGTATAATGATACCGGAGAAAAAACAAACATATTGTTGTTGGGGCTATGGGGCTATAGGACAATTGGCCTATAGGGCTATGGGGCTATATGGGCTATATGCCTATAGGGGTATAGTGCTATGGGGCTATTGGGCTATTGGGCTATAGGGGCTATAGGACTACAGGGCTATAGGGCTATAGGCCTATAGGGCTATAGGGCTCTAGAGCTATAGGGCTCTGGGGCTCTAGAGCTATAGGGCTCTAGGGCTAAAAGGCCATAGAGCTATAGGGCTATAGGGCTATAGGGCGATTGGGCTATAAGGCTATATGGGCGATAGAACTATAAGGCTATAAGGCTATATGGCTGTAAGGTACCCGGGCACCCCCGGGCACCTCCGGGCACCCCCGAGCACCTGGGCACCCACGGGCACCCACGGGCACCCGGGCACCCGGCCACCGGGCACCCGGGCACCCGGGCACCCGGCCACCGGCCACCGAAATCCTGCCGCACAAATCGTAACCCTTTAGAATCCGCTAGGACCCCTACAGAGACAAGCTCTGATTGGGGAAATATGCTTTTCACACTGGTAGAAATATGCCTTTCATACTGCTTATTTGTTATTGGTAGAATATGCCCTTCATACTCCTACCTAGATGCCCCCCCCCCCCCCTGGTGGAAAGATACCTTTCGTGTGCATACCTGGATGCCTGTCCCCCCGCTGGAAAGATGCTCATCGTATATCGATATTGATGCCCAGCCCCCTAAATAAACATATGCCTACCAGACGCCGACCTAGATGCCGATCACCCTGGTGGCAAGATGCCTGTCAGATGCCAGCCTGCGCACCTCTCCCTCAGGTGGGCACATGCTGTCAGATGCCCAATGCCTATGCCCCCCGTGGAAAGATGCCGATCAGATGCCGCCAAGATTTTGAGAAGGCAAGCCTCTGCTGGCGGTGGCGTGAGATGCGGCGTCGTTGGGGTAATGAGCCCCTCGAGGCCTCCAGACGGACTCGAATCACACCGCATGCCGAGAAGGACGCCCTCAACCTGCAGCTCCTCGACAACGCCATTGTTCGATTGTCGGACACTCGGCTCGAACGTCTGCAGCCACTCACCCGTACGCTGCGCGTGGTGCTTGAAGATGATATTGGGAAGGATGATCAGCAGGACGAGGATGACGAGGAGTAGCAGAAGGAAGCGGGAAGAGGAGGGGTAGGGGTTGAGAACGAAGAGGAGGAGGAGCAGGAGGGGCAGGAGAGGAGGAGGGATCGGAACATCCGGATGATTATGATGAAGGTGGAAGGGGGGCAATGAGAATAGAAGGATGACGAGACTCACCGTGTCACCGTGATCGACTGGTGGTCAGATGGCCGTTGGCCACCATTGGAGCACAGAACGGAACACAAAAAATTGCTGTAAAATCGCCGTGGCCGAGTCTGGATGACGTGCGTACGCATGCGTTGATCCCTCTCTCTCGCAATCTCTCAGAAAACCTCACGTTACTTCTGCTAGCTTCACCCACTTTACGTAGGATGTTTTCTGCCGAAGGCGAGAAGTCAGACGTTCGATTCCTTGACGAACAGCCCCTTTTTGAACAACCCTACCTATCACGGCGAATGGTGTATCGCGGGTTGGCTTTCCGCATACCGTCGACCGTATCGAACAGGTCCATGGTGCTCGGAGACACGAACCACGCAGGAAACTGCTTACTAGTAGTGGACGCCCGGCCGAACAACAGAGGCAAGACTAACATGGCAGAGTCGTGGTGGTAGCCCCAGGGGGCAGTGTCACCATACATGATGTTCTTCCACTCGCGGTACCAGCTCGCGGAAAACTGGCCCAGAACGTTCCGCCGCACAGAAAACATGCCTTCACCGTATGTCTCATGAATGAGAGGGAGTGGCTGTGGCAATTGACGCAACGCCCATGCGAGATCAGCTGGGCCTTTTTCTGCCGTGACTGCATTTCTAACCATGCTCAAACCAACTGAGCCATTCTTGTACCTCTGTGTGAAGATGGAGCCTTGACAAGAGATCCCCTTCCTTTTGACGCAATCGCGACCTCCCTCACAAAACTCGTGGTAGAGAGAATGGTTGCTCCATGCTTTGTCGCACCGCACCTGCAGGTACCGTCTGTCGAGCCCCCATGGGTACGACACCATTTCATAAGGAGTGCCGTCCAGTGCTACGTCGACCATATATCTGACCTGTCTTTCATCAATCGGATGCTCCTTACTATCCATGTCATTGGTCTTCGTGAAAATCTCGACGCTTGCGAAGGATGGTGCTTTGCGCGCGATATGCCACACGTAAGCATGTTCGCTTCGCCCGAACTTGGGGATGGCGATCATCTCGAAACGACCTCTGCTCTCCAGCACCCGCTCCTCGTCAGGCCCGAGGCCCGCCGTTTTCACGTACACGGAGAGCGACACGTGCTCGCCCCACTCGCCGGCCATGATGCTCCGGCTCCACCGCGGCAGCTCGTCACCGCTCCTCACACTGATCACCACGTTGACGGTGCGGTTTCCCTCCCCCTGCCGGGTGGCGGCCTCCGCCTCCTCCTCCGCCGGCTGCGCCCCGCGCTCCGCGCGCGCCTCGTCCCAGGCCTCGGCGAAGTCGCCGCTGAACTTCGTCGCGTTCTCCGGGACACCCGCCGCCCTGCCACCGGGCACGAGCCCAGACCTCCGACGGCTGCTCCCAATCTCACAAATCGCGGGGGGGGGCGGGTCAAAAAAGCGCTGGGCAGCGCGTCGGGGACCTCCCCCCTCAAGAGCGGTGCGAGAAGGGGTCCACCATCGAGACCCCCAACAAAAATCTTGCTTGGCGAGGTTCGTTGGAGCCCCCATACGAGCAGGCCCCCCCCACGTCTTCAGTGGATCTGGAGTGGGTTTTGTCAGCGCGGGGTCCCTGCAGCTCTGGACAACTTCCGGGGACGGATTTTTCTTCGAAGACGGTCCCTGGGCCCAGCGAGGGCCCCCAAAGGTCGAACACGGTGAACGACTGCGTCTTGATGCTGTCTGAGACGCTACACGTCTGGGAATGAGGATGACCTCGAGTCCCCTCGAAACCTCGGCATTGAATGCTGCACAAAATTTACTCGCGGAACCCAGGTTCTCCCGAGTTCCAACAAAATCTCTTGGCGCTCCAGACTTTCGCGCGAGTGACCTTTCCCGAGGCCCTGTAAGCGCTTGGGGGGGCACGAACCTCAACCACCGAGACGATGGCAGGACAGGGACAACCTCGGCCTCGGGACAAATCGGTGATCGTTGAGGGCGCCGCGGCCGATCCAAAGCGCCCCTCGGTACGCTCCGAGAGCGCTCCGCAGAACTCTGGAACGATGTATCCCGGTCCTAGCTCTTAGCCTCAGGTCGGGCATGTCCTCGAAAAGGCTGATTTTGGACGAAAAATATGAAGCAGTCCAAAAAGATTTAACAAAGTCCCCAAAATGGTCGAAACGTCGTCCCCAAACTATTTGCTTTACTATTATTGAATACTCCTCCTGTAGAGGGACACGCCCGACTTAAACCTGCACCGCGTCCGAATCATGCCCCGCAAGAATGCGCCAGGGCCGGACCTGGAGCCCTCTTGGGTGCCTCTACTGGGCTTCTGGTCAACGACCGCGGCGCGGTGGCCGGAGGGGCCGAAGGCCACCAGATCCGCCGCCCCCTGTGGCCTGCCACAGGGGTGCACGGCATGTCGAATGTCTGGCAATTGTTTGGTTCCTCTCTCAAGGACTCCCCAGGGGATCTCGGCCCAGCCCGCCAGCCACCCGGAAACCCTGGAACAGTTGGTCTCCACTACCCATCGCGTCCACGATGGCTGAAATTGCTCCAGATGGCGTCTAAGGATAGTCCCAAGATGGGCTCCAAGGCGATCGCAAGACAAGAGAGCCCAAGATGGCCCAAGAAGCGCCCAAGAGGCCCCTAAGACGTCCCAAGAGGCCTCCAAGAGGTCCTCCAGGAAGGCCCGAAGAGTTCAAAATCATTGAGTTGCTTTAGGTGCAACGCCTAAAGAGGGCCCCAAGACGGGCCAGAGAGACTCCCGAGACGGCTTCCGTCTGCGTCAGGCCGCCGCAAGACGGCCAAAAAGGCCCCCCAACAAGCCCCTGAAGGCCCCCAAGAGGCCCAAGGAGGCCCCCAAGAGGCCTCCACGAGGCCGCCACGAAGCTACCAGGAGGCCCCAACATAGTGACCCGAGAGGCTCTGAAGAGGTCTCCTCCGCCTCCTCCTCCTCCTCTTTCCTCGCACTCCTCATGCTCCTCTTTCTCCTCCACGTGGCCCACCATCAAAAACGGGTCTTACGCGAGATGGCGTAACGACCTTACGCGGTGGCCTACACGGGCCGCCGGCCCGTGTAAGGCTGCTATGGAGAGAGGGCGCTTACGCGCGACCGTACGCGAGGAGCTTACGCGAGAATGTCGGCGCAATCGACCCCCTTTTTTCCTGCGTCGCCCCGTTTTCCCCGGAGGGCCCCCACGACGGCTGGGGAACGCATGGTCCAACTGCGTGGCCAAACGTTGTCCCAACCTTTGGCCACGTGGTCCTACCCGTAGGCGTCTTCGATCCGCCGCCGCCTGAGGCTCACCACCGAGGTGCACGGCGTGCCAAACCGTAGGTAGCTGCATCCTGTTTGAAACGCTAGGAGGCAACTGCTGAGAGATCTTCGTCGGAGGGATTGAAGAGGATTAAGCCCGTACAGTCGGCCCGTATTAGCAGGTCGACCCTGCCAAATCAAGGGCACCTTTGTGGCCTGTGTCTCGCGACCCGTGCCTCCTGCATTCCTATGGCAATGTGACCCTCGGCAGGGTCTTGTGCCCTCTCGCGTGTCCTGCCCAATGAAGTCCGACAGTATTAGGCCGCAGATTAACCGGGATTGGTCCAGCTCAAGCGGGATTACGCCGGATTCAGCCAGGTCCAGCCGGATTTCGGACCAGGGCAGAGTCAGAAGTTGACCTCCCACGAGTGGCATCCTGGGTAAAAGACGTTCCCAGATGGGGCCTCGGCCGCTCGCGCTGGCCCCGCGAAACAAAAAGAAACCAGCTCCCTTCGGCGTTCCGCCCAGAAGGTCCAGCAAGAAGTCCGGGTCGCCGGTCTTCCCGCTCCAGGCGCCCCCAAGGTGGCCTCCAAGACGGCAAACATAGATCCCAAGACGGCCAGGATCGCCCCAAACGAGCCCAAGCTGGCCCCAAGACGGGCAGAGATACCCCAAAGATGGCTCAAGATTGCCCAGGATGGCCTCAAGATCTCCCAAGACGGCCCAAGAGGCCTCCAAGACGGCCCAAGAAGCCTCCAAGAGGACCTCCAGGAAGGCCCCCAGAGGCCAAAATCATTGGTGTCCGTAGGTTGTTGAAGGAGTTGCGGGTTTACTCAGTGTCGGCTATCCAACGGGCCAAAACAAGACCAGCAGCCAACAACATGGCCCCTAAGAGTGCCCAAGAGGCCTCCGACATGGCCCCCTGACAGCTCAAGATACCCCCAAGACGGCTCCAAGAGGCCTCCCAGACAGTCCACGATACCCCCAAGACGCCCAAGATGGCCTCCAAGACTGCCTTGAAGGGCCCCAAGAGGGTCGTAAGTCGGCCCAGAGACCCTCCTAAGAAGGCTTCCGACGGCGTTGGGCGGGCCAGGAACGCCCTCAGAGGGCAAAGAGCCCCCAGGAAGCTTTCACAGGCTCCCCAGGAGGGGGCCCAAGGAAGCAACCAAGAGGCCTCCAAGAGGCCCCCAGGAAGGCCCCAAGAGTGCACCAAGAGGCTTCCAAGAGGCCTCCTCCTTCGTTTTACTCCCTCTCCTCATCCTCGGCTTGGGGAGCACATAGTCCGAGCCGTAACGTTCGGCCACAGAGGCGTTTCCAAAAGCAAGGTCGGCGGTGATTCGCCGTAGGCGTCTTCGATAAAGGGCGTCTCCGCTGGATTGGATTCCCTCCTGACGGTCGTCTCCATCTGCAGCTGCTATCCTCGCGTTCGGCAAGTACGGATCAACAAACAGTGCAAACGTGGATCGCGCACAGCATAGGAAACCAGCTACCAAGCTGCATCGGCACAGCATTGGTCACGCCGTCCCCTCCTGGAGAGCCAGGCTGAGAAACAGTTCTTAGACCGCGGTCGTGCTGGTGCATGTGTTTACCACATCTTGCCCTGCCTCCTCTCCCCTGTCCCTTCAGTCATGCTCCCAGTCGTGCGCTCTACCCCCCCAGGTGCCAACGGTGCCACACAAAAAGCCAACTGCCCGAACCCACATGCCCGCCCCAGATTGTTTCGGGATTAGGCATGGGGCGGCGGTGATTCGCGATGCCCCCAAATGCCCGAGAGGTCCGCAGGCGGCCTCAAGAGGCCTCCCGGAAGCTCCCAAGGAGTCCCGAAGAGGCCTCCCAAGTGACCCCAAGAGGCCTCCCAAAGGCCGCTGGTCAACGACCCAGAGAAACGCAGATAAACGGTGGCGAGATGCGACAAAGGCCACGAGGTACCATGTAGTGAAACTCTGCAAGTTGTCCTTGCATGGTGTTCTGTGTCGGGCATGCCTCCTGCCTGTTCCTGCAATGCCCATATAAACCCCAACTTGGTATACACATCATCTCTGCCAGAAAAATCAGTTTCCATGCAGAGGGAGCTCGACCACAAGAAACCTTCCACAAGAAACGCCAACCCTGAGGCCCCAGGACGTCCATAGATTTTGGTGTGGGAACGTCGCGCCTTCCACCGCAAAACCATCGCAACCCAAGATGCCCAGGACACCCTGGAGGCAAGCATGGTGTTTCTTGGCATGGGTTTCCACTGAATGATTCGCCTGAATGATTCGCCTGTTGTTTCCATCTCTCTGGTGGGATTCCTGAGGATCGGACCCCAAGCCCTGGACGGCGACGCCGATGAGTTACGTGAGGCGAGATCTCCGAAGGCACTCCTCCACGGGCCGCCTTGGCAGGCGTGGCCCGCCGGAGCATGTGGGCGGGCGGGGACTGGCCTGGTCGGCCTGGCGCACCCCGGCTCGGGGCGAGCCGTGTTCTCTTTGGTGCAGCCGCTTCTGCTCCACGTCGGCATCTGGGAGCTGCTCGCCCCCGGGACCGTGGCAAACTGTTCCAGAACGAAAGAAAGGAAGATGTGCCCCTGGAGAAGTGGCCCAGGCCCATGGAGCTGGCGAGCGGAATCATAGTCCCTCGAACGGCTGGGCAGACAGATCCGCTACTCCAAGAAAGTGGCCCCGTCGGAGCTCCGCCGATGGGGCCGGCGACGACGGGCGCAGCCCTTCAGATCATATGGAAGAAATCGGTACCCCTGTCCACAACCCGATCACCTTTCGCGTTGGGCCAACATGCTTACGGAAAACGGAGAGAGCCAGCTTCAGACGTAAATGAGGAACATCGAGAGGAGGAAATGAGTGATACCTGAACATATGCATATACACTTGTGTGTATATATGTACAGAATCATGCGCATGTGCGTGTGTATAAACATGTATAAAGAAAGGGAGAGATAGAGAGAGAGAGATGGAGGGAGGGAGGAGGCAACGGAGGACGAGGAGGGGGACGAGAAGGAGGAAGACGCTGACGCTAAGACGCTGACGCTCCCAATGCCTCCAACATTACAATCATCGTGCTACCACAAGGCACGCTGTAGAAGGAACGACTGGACTTTTCTGGCCGAACCTGGACGCCGACAACGGGAAAGCAGCGTCGCCCATACTCTTGCAAGATTTGGGATGTCTGGGTCTGGCTTGAAGGGTGACGGTGGGGGGGGATTGGCTCAGGGGCGGGGGGATTGGCGATGCACCGCCGATAGATCGGCGACAGGCCCTCGATGGCGAAACCGCACGCCCCCGGCGGGGCGGGCCACGAGGCACCTCTTTGAGCAATGTGTGGGCCACTGGGGGTCGTTGCGTTCCCCCTCTGAGCCTAACCCCCCCCCCGACGCTGCCCCTGACCGTCGGCCACCGCGGCCCAAGGAACGACCCGAGCACAAGAGCCTCTTCTGAGCTCACGGTGGCCCTGCTTCCAGCGTCTTGGCGGCCTCCTCCACCTCATCCTCCTCCGCCTCCGCCTCCTCCTCTTCCTCCTCTGCCTCCGCCTCCGCCTCCTCCTCCTCCTCCTCATCCACCTCCACCTCCACCTTCTCCTCCTCTTCCTCCTCCTCCTCCTCCTCCTCCTCCTCCGCCTCCTCCTCCTCCTCCTCCTCCTCCTCCTCCCCCTCCTCCTCCGCCTCCTTTTCCGCCTCCGGCTCCTCCTCCTCCTCCTCCGCCTCTGCCTCCTCCTCCGCCCTCCGCCTCCTCCTCCTCCTCCTCCTGAGCCGAAGCTGGCCCTGCCCAACCAGCCGACACCCGCCGCCCGTCCCGAGGATCGGATCGGTGGCGGCTGGCGCGCACCCCCTCCTCCGCGTGCGGCGGTGGCCCGTCCAGGGGATCCCCGATCTGACCGCGGCCCAGTTCCGCAGCCTCGAAGCGGAGCAGCAGAGGCTGGCGGACATAGAAATGTGCCTTGAATCCATGGTGAACAGCGTGGCCACCAGCCAGGCTACACTGGTCCAGGTATGCCACCAGCTCGAAAAAAAGATCGCCTCCGCCCAGGCGGACAAAACCGGGCCTGAGTGACAAAGACGTGATCTGACGACGTGGACGACGAACGGAAACCCCTGCGACGAGGCGGACGCGTGTCCATGCGACGAGTGGGACCCCTGCGACGAATGGGACTCCAACGTGCCAAGTAGCGCGATGGCCCGGTCGTATGGCGTCGGGAATGAGCCTGAAACAATCAGGGCAAACGTAAGACCCACCAGGGCCGACGCGCTCGCTACACCGCAGGCCTCGCCCCCCCCCTCCCACCCGTGGGCGAGGTAACGGTCATCAACCAAGTAAGGACCCCCATTAACGGCCAACACGGCGCTGTCATTGGCCGCAAAGGGGGAACAGCACCAGCACTGGGTGGTCCTGCTGATCCCTCGCTCCCCACAGAAGCCGAACCTCCCGAGGAGGCCAAACAGGCGTGAGGTAACACTCCATCAACGTCAGGGCCCAGGTCAACAGAGACGTCAGCCTCGTCGACTGCGAGGCCCACGGCTGAGCCACCAGACCGGCCTGCGCACGTGCGGAAGCCCGTGCCAGCGTCTGAACTCTCACCGCCGATGCCAGCCGTCGCGCCACCGACTGTGACACCGACAAGGCTCAAGCTCACCCTGGGACTTGGCCCGCGGCAGTGCGGGCGCCTTCGCAAGCTCCATGAATACCGGTGCGGACGGCAACCCCCTGCCAGTTCACCTCTCCCCGCGAGGAGCGTTTGGCGGAACTGCTGGCGGAAAGTGCGGCGGGACGTTTTGACGGAAAAGTTGGCGACGCGTTTGGCGGGACGGTTTGGTCGAAAGTCTGGCGGAACATTCGGCGGAACGGCTTGGCGGGACGGTTTGGGTTTGGCCGATCTTTTGGCGGGGCGTGCTGCCGGAACGTTTGGCGGGGAGCTCGGCCCGGCCTTTGAACCCCGCCGTTGCCTGGGCCCGTTGGATTCGCGCCCCATGCCGGCGCACTGTTTCAACGTTGCCACTGCGAACATGTCCTCAATCTCCAAGGAGCTCCCGAGTCTGCCCCAGAAGGCACCGAAAGGCCCCCAAGAGGCTCCCCAGGGACTTCATCAGAGGCCCGACGCGCCACGCGCGCCAGCCTCCAGCGCCCCATGGAAGATCCGCCACCCAGACTCATGCGCTGGCACTGTGGCAGAACTTGCCGCGGGCAGCTGGGCATCGGAGTTGAAGAGGCACGCGCTGGGCACGCGCTGGGAAATCAGCAATATCCAATGGTGCTAGGACCGACGCCAGCTGCGATGGGATCGCGATGGCGCTGGCAACGTCAACAGCAGCACATCCCGCCGTCTCGCCAACACACCAACAGCATCAGTGGACAGAGCCATCTTGGGCCGTGGATTTGAGTTCGCGCCATGCCCGCGCACGCGAGGATCACGCGCCAACCCAAGGCCCAGGAATGCGTCGGCCACTCATGGCAATGATCTGCCCGATGCATTGGGGGCGGATGGGCGTGGGCGGTAAAGGGCAACCGCACGAAACACTCAGAACACGCCCAAGAGGTTCCCATGGGGGCTCGAACAAACGCGCGCCCAAAATAACCACCTCACGGGTTTCATGAGTTTGCGTCCGCCTCGGCCCAAGACTACGCGAAAACGCAAGGACACGGCCCAGAACCGCCCTAACTAACGCTGAGCCCAAAGTCAAGGCAAATGCTGGGCGTCAGCGCTACGATCACGGATGGCCTGGCAGGAACAGGTCAACGCGATCGCAACTTCCCAGTCCCGCCCATCCTGCACGTCCGCACTGACTTACGACACCTCGACCTTGCGCCCATGCTCGACCTGGCGCGCCAACGTCCGCGCAGTTGCCCCCGTGCTCTCCCCTCGCTCGCACGACCTTCGGTCGAAGATGGGGAGGAGGAGAAGGAGGGGGAGGAGGAGGAGGAGGAGGGGGAGGAGGAGGGGGAGGGAGAGGCGGGGGAGGAGGAGGCGGGGGAGGAGGACGAGGAGGAGGCTTCGCACAGAAGTGATCCTGGCGCAACTCTGTCGGACCTCGTGGCGAGCGCAATACGCGGGGAGGCGCGTGCGCTCGCCTGGCCAACCCAAGGTTGGGGGGGTAGCGGACGAGAAACGGCAAGAGGACAGCACGGAGGTGACATGGGAAGGCAGACGACGGGGAGGGAAGGAGGACAATGGGGGACGGGGAGGAGAACAGGAAGGGAGAGATCGTGAGGGACAACGAATGCATGAGGGAGCCCCCCCAAAAAACTGGACCGCGGGATCTGGGGTTCTCGGGCTCCCTTGGACGTCTTTGGAAAAGGTCACCCGGCTTTCCGGGTCTCCACAAACGCCCTCCCAGCAGACCCAGAGCGATCCGAGGGGTCATCAGAAAGGCTCAAGGGAGGCCCCAGACAGCACAAGAGCGCTCCAAGAGGGACTCAAATTGCGTCAGGACGGCCCGAAAGACCCCCAAGGCACCCCAAAAAGCTTTCCAAGGGGCCTTCAAGACACAAGCATCGTCCCATTCCCTTCGTAAAACTTACAATTTTAGCATATTCGCCTTCCGGATTTCATCAGCTTTCAAAACGGTTTCAAAGCCCCCGAGATCGCCTGCAGACGCTTCAAAAGGCCCCCAAGAAAGCTTCAAAACGGCCGAGCCGGGCCCCACGATCGCCCACGAGAGCCACAAGACAGCCCGTAATGGAACCAAGAGGCCCCCCAAGGGCTCCCAGCACATACCCAAAAGGGCCATGGGAGGTCCCCGGAAGTGCCCAAGATGAGTTCAAAGGGGGCTCCAGCGGGCCCAAGCTCCCCAAGACGGCCCAAGAAGGCCCCAGGACGGCTCATGAAGGCGCCAAAACGGCCCACGAGGGCCCCGAAAACACCCCCACGATGTTTCCGAATGCCAACATAAAAGACCCCCAAGGCACCCCAAAAAGCTGTCCTAGGGGCCTTCAAAACACAAAAATCTTTCAATTCCTTTCGTAAAACTTACAATCTTAGCATATTCGCCTTTCGGATTTCATCAGCTTTCAAGACGGTTTCAAAGCCCCCGAGATCGCCTCAAGACGCCCCAAAAGGCCCCCAAGAAAGCTTCAAGACGGCCGAGCCGGGCCCCACGATCGCCCACGAGAGCCCCAAGGCAGCCCATAATGGAACCAAGAGGCCCCCCAAGGGGTCCCAGCACAGACCCAAAAGGGCCATGGGAGGTCCCCGGAAGTGCCCAAGATGAGTTCAAAGGGGGCTCCAGCGGGCCCAAGCTCCCCAAGACGGCCCAAGAAGGCCCCAGGACGGCCCATGAAGGCGCCAAAACGGCCCACGAGGGCCCCATGTGTATGCGAACCCATAGTTACATACATGCGTCTAATTCTATATGTACATATGGGCGTGCACCGACAAAGCACGTACGAGTTGCATCTGCATGTTCATACCTTTACACACATAAATTTATATGTGCATATGCACGCTGTATACACACATACAACAATGTAAGTATATGGTAAACACCTAGACATTTATAAGGAAAATGATGCACGTGCGCGTGTATACATGCATGCGCGCATGCGCGCATGTACGCACGCACGCATTCCGCTTGCGTGCAGAACTGGAAGGACCAAGGTGCATGGCGCGCAGCGCCAATGCAGTCTTGTATATATATATATATATATATATATGTCTGTATATATGTCACAGGGGAAAGAGAGAGACAGAGAGAGAGAGAGAGACAGACAGATAGAGAAACAAAGAAAGAACGAACGAAAGAAACATCGCACCAGTTCTGGCGGAAGGCTCCTCCAGGCGCGCGGGAGCAGGCTCCCGGGGCACCCGCCACAGCCACTTGTGGCGGGAGGTGCCGCTTGCGAGAAGCAGGGGTGGGGATACTACCCCCCCCCCTTGGAGCACGACTGGGCTGGAAATCAAAACATCGCGATGTGGCAAAAAGGGCGAGACTCGCCCCTCCTGCACGCCCGCGGACAGAGAGGCACTGGCTTCAGACACGCTGTTGGTTTCGACTCATTGGTACGACCTCAAGGATGCCCAGCCGCCAGCACATCATCAGTTTTCTGTAAGGGATTCAACAAGTAAGTATGCAGGTGTTCCAAGGTGTATTTCTACAGTACATCGGCATGGACATGATGTGCGTCGTCTTCGAATCTGTCGTGGGTTTCTTCTATCGCCGTGCGGTTCTTGGATCTTGCGTCAGTGCCGCAGAAGGGCTTCGCATGATAGCGTCGCGAGATATGATGATGGGCTCGTCTGTTGGGTCGGCGCATCTGCCAGCTTCGGTTGCGTCGGAATGTGTTCTCGTTGTTTGCGCGCGTTTTCTTTACACGATTGTTCGGGTGCGTCGTTCAGTGTGTCTTTCGTGTTCTTGCGCGGCCAGGTTGGTGGCAACCGCTGCGACCAACGGTCGGCTCGTAAACAAAAAAGAGGGTGGAATGACGGAAGCATGAGGGCGAATGAGAGGGGAGGGAGAAGGTGGGTAGAGGTGGCGGAAGGGGAGGGGGCATGCGCAAGCGGAGGAAGAGGAGGAGGGGGAGGAAGAGGGATAGGGGCAAGAGGAGGAGCAGGGAGACGAAGAGGAGGTTGAAGAGGAGGATGAGAAGGAGCAAGAGAAAAAGGCTGCCCAGGGCTCCCGACCGCCGCCAAAGTTCCTTCTTCCATCGTCTCGTCGGTTCCTGCTCTTGCCACATCCCCCGTGCTCCATCCCTCCCCCTTCTCCTCGCTGTCCTTCTTTCTCCCCAGTTCTTCCCCGAGGGTTTTCCCCCCCCCCCCCCGGGCTTGTAAAATATAGGGAGAGGAATATGTGTATATATATATATATATATATACACAAACGCGCCTTACATGACCAGCCCACCTCCCATGGCGGGCCTCCCTGGCGCGCGGTCGCCAAGTCCAGGATCGGGGGAGGTGCCCTCCCCCAAATGCGGCCGGCGCCGCCTCGTTCGGCGGCGGGAATCCGCGATGTCCTGTGGAAGCTGGACCCGTCGCTAATCCACGCCCCCTTGATCCATGTTCGCGATCGCCTGATAGAGGCCTCCTAGATGGGGTCCGAGTAGATGGGGTCGAAAGATTGCGCCGCGTCGCCAATGCATCGCCGATATGAAAGCGATGCGATGGCCATGCATCGGCGACGTCGACGTTGCATCGGCGACGTCGGCGTGGGGAAGCACGGTATCCTCATCGAGCCGCATCGCCGATGCATCGGCGGGGCGGCGCGATCCTCCGACCCCATCTACTCGGACCCCATCTTGGGGAAACCAAGAGGTACCGATACTGCTACTCCCCGGATCTCTCTCGGGGTGCGTTCTGACCAGAATTTCGAGGCGAATCCAGCGGTGGCGACTAGGGCCGCCCAGGAGGCCCAACGAGGGGAAAACTGGGAAGGGGTAGAGGTATGGGTACCATCTCCTCCTCCGACACTCGGACCCCATCTAGGAGGCCTGGATCCCACCCGAGCCCATCCCCCCGCCCAGCGCTGCGCCTCACACGCGGCGGTCGCAAAACCCGGCCCGCTGGGCCGCACCTGGTCTGGAGAGCGGGCGGCCGCTCCTCTGGGCAGCAGCGGGGCCTGCCTGGGGCAGCGGGCCCAGGCCTCCGACGATGCGTTCTTGCTTCCAGTCCCTGCGTCTTTGGGGGGCCCAGAGCTCCAATCTCCAAACTCCTCCTCCTGCTCCCCCTCCTCCTCCTCCTCATCCTCCTCCCCCTCCTTCTCCTCCTCCTGCTCCTCCTCCTGCTCCCTCCTCCATCCATTTGTTCAAGTATTCCCTTTTATACATTTTTACAATCCAGGCGGAACGCGAAAGGGGCCCCCCCCCAAAAACCGGACTCCCGGGATCTGGGGCTTTGAGACCCTCTGGACGGGCCTCGAAGCGGCTCCCCGGGCCTCGCAGGGCCTTTTGCCAAGCCTTCCCAGCACACCTAAGGCGATCAGGGGGGTCATCGGAGACGTCCCAGAGACCCCCAAGACAGCACAAGAGCGCTCCAAGAGTGACCGACGTGACCTCCAGATGGCCCAAGAGGCCTCCAGGACGGCCGCAAAGAGGCCTCCAAGAGCACCCCCAAGAAGGCCCCAAGAGGCAACAATCATTGATTTTCTGTTGGTTTTTGGTGAATTTAGGGGTTCTCCTCTTTTCGGCTTCTCGGCGCTCCAAGACGGCGGTCTTCTGGGCGTCCGAAGCCGCCTGGGAGGCTCCCAAATCACCCCACAGCCATCCGAAAAGGCTTCCGGGCAGTCCAAGAGAGCCCCAAAACGGCACAACTCGGGTCCAAGATGGCACTCAGAGAGCCCCATGGCGGCCCAAAATGGGCCCCAAGACACCCTCCGAAGCATTCCAAATCGTGACAGGGTCGTTCAGGGAGACCGCGGTTGGAGGCAGGGTGGCCCGAGGAAGCCCCCAGAGGCCCCAAGAATACGCGCCTCCAGAAAGCCTTTAGAAAGCCTGAAACAACTTTTGTGAGGCCCCCAGAGGCTCTCCAAGGAAGAGCCTCCGCAAAAAAGAGCTGCGGATGATGGGGAGAATGCGCAGAGTATGGCGAAAATGAAGAAAAGAAGCATGGAGGAAAAATGACGAATAACATTATTATAGCAGCGATGCCGGAAAAGGCAACAAGGAGTTATCGCTAAACTGTCAGCTTGACCTTCCTGCTATTCCGCCTGCACACCACACTTCAAGGACCGAGGTGCATGGCGCGAAGCGCCACTGCAGTCTTGTGTATATATATATATATGAAGATGTAGATTCCTGTCGCTCCCCCGAGCGCGTCCGCAGGGCGGGCCAGGTGTGTCGCCTGAGACGTCATCACCACCTCTGACCCTGAAGCCTGACATGCGCAGCGGCTTCAATGGTGGGAGGGCGGGTGGTCCTCCGAGTGTGGCTCTGGCTCGGGCGCCGCGCACAGTGGGCACACTTCCTCTGGAGGGTCGAGGACTGCCGCTTTTCAGATGGCGCTCTCGCCTCAGCGCCGCGCGCATTCGCCTTACAAGCTTGCAACCGTTTCAAGGATGTGGGGGGGCTCCTTTTTCAAAATGTGGCTCTTGAATTAGCGCCGCGCGCATTCTACTTACAAGTTCGTAGCCGCTTCCAATATTCGTAAGGTTGAAGTACCAGGAATGGTGTTCTGCCAAGATTTTGTGATTGTCAGAACACAGCAGTCAAGTTGATTCGCCGTGTTGACCTCCCAGGAACAAGGATGCTGGCACGGTTTGGGACTGGCAGGACGCATCGGTGACGTTGGTACGCGGCGTTGGAGTCCCAGACATTGTGTTTTTGTTTGGCTCGATGGAGGATTATCCGAAGGTTTTCTTTCAATGGGGCACTTCACGCAATGAAGCTGAATTCTTGTAGAGACCTATATCTTGGAGGGCGGCTTCATTGCAACGTCGTTGACGCGTCTTGGGTTTACACTGGTCCTCCTCCTCCTCCTTCTCCTTCTTCCCTCATTATTTCATCTTCTTCCCTCCTCCCTCCTCCCTCCTCCCTCCTTCTTCCTTTCTCCCCCGTCCTCCCTCGATCTGAGCATCCAAAGCCCGTTATCGCACCCCGGGGCCGTCAACCGTATATCGCGGACGAAAAACTACGGTGACGAACTTGTGCTCAGCGTGTCGCGGCGGTGGCCCCAGCGACCTGCCGTGCCGTGCAAGCGGATCGCGCGTCGCTCCGCTCCGCGGGGCTGGAGGCCTGGGAAGGCTCGGGGACGTTGACGCTGGGGGACCGGGACGTCATTAGCGTGCCGCTCCGAAGCGTGGTGGGCCAAAACCTGCGGCGTCACATGCTGAGCTAGAATTCCTGACCGTACCCTGGGGACGGGTTCGGGGCCTCCAGGGCCCCTGGGGATACCAAAAGGCACCGATACCGCTACTCCCCGGACCTCTCCTGGGGTGCATTCTGGCGAGGCGAATCCACCGGTGGCACAAGAAGACTCCCAGGCGGCCCACAAAGGCGACATCGAGGCAAGGGTAGCGGTAAGGGTACCTTTTTCTCCTTGGAACCTCGCGCTGGAACAACACGCATCGTCGGACGACTGGAGAGAGGGGAGGAGCGGGAGGGAGGGGCAGCAGATGATCGTGGGCGACAAACACACATCTGCATCCGCGGGCCTCGCGGGCCAGGCCCCTGGGCCGCGACAGCGCGGACACGGAGGGCCTTCGCGCGGAACGTATCCGCACCTGCGCGCATCCACGGGAGCGCGCTCTGGAACTCGAACCCCGAGGGCGTGGATATGGATACGCTCGCCGCTCGTGAGCAGAGGGGTCGAGGTTCGGGGGTCCAGGTTCTCTTCGGCGTCGTTTGCCCTCCCTGCCGCTCCCCGGAGAGCCTCTGGAGGCCCTGGGATCGGAGGCCTCGGAGAACTCCCATGAGGCCCTCGGGTCTCTCCAGAGAACGGGGGGTACGGCTGCCCAAATCACAAACTGTGCGGGATTGTCGCTTGATGCAAAAAAAAATGTTGGGCCCAACTCGGGGACATACGATGGGAAGGGCGTCCAGGGACCCCCAGGGAAAGTGCACCCCTGAGTTCCCCCTATCTTGTGCAAGGAGTTTGGGGATTGGGGGGGAGAAAGCGCCTGCGACCAGAAACCTCCTCCGACAAGCATCGGGGAGACTTACGTCTCGAGCTTGGGGGGACACGAGCTGGCCTGGCGCGGCCGTCAGAACCACCACGGGGTCCTGCCCGACATTTGACGCAACCCCCCGCTGCAAACCTCTCACGACAACTGGACCGCCCACATGCACGCCAGGACCGTGACAAGAGCGGAGGCAGGGAGCCCGAGCCCCGGCTAGCCCGAGGCTCCTGCCAACTCGAGTCTGGCGCCTTCCCGTGGTAATTAAGGCTTCGGGCCGCGTGCAGCGACAGCCTCCCCAACCCCCGACGCCATGGTTTTCTCCGGACGTCGACCCCAAAGTGTCGACCTGTTCCCCGGGACCGACTTCTCATCGCGAGTCGTTGTTTGACGGTCCCGAGGCCTGGGGAGGGCCCCCGAGGCCGAAAGTGGCGAACCCCCCCCCGTCGTGATTTTCTCACTGCTCGAGGGGGTCTGGGTCCCCAGGTATGGCCCCGGGCCGGCCTCCACGCCCCGACCCCGGGGCGCGGAGCGCCCCATGGGGCGGCGCCGGAGGCGGCGCCAGGGTGCCGAGACCGCTCCGCAGGCTGCTGGGCAGACCTGCCGGGGCCGGGTGGGACTCCTCGGGGGGCCCGACGAGGCTGCCCTTCTAGGTCGGGCGTGTCCTCCTACAGGTGGATTCTGGACAAAAAAATCAAAAGATCAACAAAAACAAAACAAAAAAGGGGGAAACAAAATGTCTCCGGACTATGTTATACTATTTTTGCATATTCCTCCTGTATACAGGGACATGCCCGGCTTGATTGAGGCCACCTTCGGGGGAGGCCGTCCTGTGCGCTCTCCGAGGCCCCAGCGAGCATCTCCCCCGGGAGGAGCGGCGGCAGGATGGGAGGCGGGCTCTACACGCCCGGCGGCGCCCCCGGCGGGCCCCACGGCGCGCCCCGCGCGCGCCGGCAGAGGGGGCTTATATAGGGAGGAGGCCCGGCGCGCGGGGGCGGCCGCCCTCCTCGGGCCCGTCTGCGCGGGGCGGGCGCCGCGCGCCCGCGGCCCTGCCGCGCGCCCGCTCAGGAGGGGAAGTCGTCGTCGCCGAAGACCATCTCGTCGTCGCTGTCGCCGTTGTCCTCGGGGAAGAGGCCCCTGGCGCGCAGGAAGTTGTTCGCCTCGAGGATCATGGGCTCCCGGATCTTCAGCGGGAAGACGCCCTTGTCGGGATCGGCCTTGACGCAGCCCATGCACACGCTCTTCGACGCCTCCTTGGTCACGGTTCCGCTGAACAGGGAGAGCGCCTTCTCGAGCCACTCCTCTCGAGCGACCCTGGGCAAGGATGCCCTTCGGTGCGCGGCCTCAGCGGGCCGCTGGAGGGGCCAAATCTGAGCGCGCAGGCCAGTGCCCCAGACCCCCGACGTCGCGTTTTCGTTTCCCCCTAAAAAAAACGTGTGACTACCTACCAGACCACCCCAACCCAACCCGAAGACTCGAATTTCGGGTTGGGGGGGGTAAGGGTTCCACACGTGTTTTTTCGATGTTTCCCGACCCCCCCCCACTGGAAATCGAGGGTAAATCTGAGCCTTCGGGTTGGGTTGGGGTGGTTTGGTGGGTGGTGAACGTGGGCTTCCGGACATCGCTGCACTTTCCTTGGGACTTGCTGTCCATCCTGGCTCGTTTTCCATCGTGATTTTTTTGCGACGCCGGGAGGGCAGAGACTGGGGGGACCCCTGTGGGCCCGCATCAAAGGTCACCGCTGCGTAGGGTCACTCTTATGCGTAGCCGGTCCTTGCAGTTGAGCTCCCCCAGCTTCTCCTCTGGCACGTAGGCGCACACGGCCAGCTGCTCCGTGCCGCAGGAGAAGATCATCTTCCCGATGTGGCCAGAGCCGCCCTTTCGCTCCTAGGAAACTACAACATCAACCCAAGACCTTCAAAGGCCCGCGTGGATTTCTTGGGTCTGCGCTGGACCCCCCTCCATGGCGCGCGGAGCGCGCCAGGGACGGCGCTTGAGGCGCCGCCAGGAAGGTCCCAGCGCGAATCCGAGAAATCCCCGCGGAACTCCGAAATTTCACGGTCGGGATTGTTTGCTTAGCGTGTCGCCACGCGTCACGCTACGCCGTGCCGGCGGATGATGGCGTGTCGCTCCGCTCCGCGGGCCGGGGGGCTGGGAAACGCTCGGGACGTGGACGTGTGGGAAGAGGACGGGGGGGGGCCTGTCTGGGGTCACATAGTCGTATGTTATGAGTATTGGCATTCGCCTGTGGATACCCTCCTTGAAGTAAGGTGTCACGCACGGTAAAGTAGAGGGGGCGGGTTCATGGCGAAACGTGGGTTCAAATTCAGGCCTGGTCCCACGCAGGGTTTTCAATCTTGGCCGCGTCCTTCCTGCAGTCCTGCCCTCTTCTAGTCACGCGATGTCGGATTCTGAAGTCTGGGCTCTGCGCTTCCCGCCGAGAGACCCGCGAGCCAACTTCCCCCCCCCACCGAGGCCCCAGCTTGAGGGTGGCGCCTGTTGACTGCGGGGTGCTGCTCGCCCTGTGGGCCCTGCCTCCTGCCGCGCCACGGCGCGACCGTGGCGTCGTTTTTGGCTCTTGGGTGCCGCTCGCCGTGGCCCCAGCTCGGAGATGGCCTTTTTCAGCTCCCAGGTGCCGCTCGGCAGACGGACCCGCTTTGCCATAGGCGCCCCCCCCGTGCCTCTGTGGGCGCCCCGCGGCGCCACGCGCAAAACCCCGGGGCCCGCCAGCGCCAAACCACGCGGACCTCCCGTCGCCTCGTGGACAGTTCCGCAGGCTCGGCGGAGCCCCCGGGGCCCCTGGCCCAGAGGTGGCGACCCTCGATTCTCGGGTGCTGCTCGCCTCGGCGGCCCACCCGCACACTGGGCCCCCAGCCCGAACACAGCGCCTCGTTGATTTTCCTGGGCGAAGCTCGCCACGGGGACCCACCCGCCCCCAATGGCCCTCGGCGCAGAGACGGCGTCACTTTGATGCCTGTCTACCGCTCGCTGCGGGGCGCCGCTCGCCGTGAGGAGCCCACTTCCTTGAAGTGCCCATGGCAAGGCACCGGTTCTAAATTCTTCTTCCCCTGGCCAGATCAGCGCACGTAGCCCTAAGATGATCCCCACCTCCTCGCTTGGGGGCTGGGACAAGGACAGCGTGCCGCGCCGCAGCGTGGTGGGCCAGAACTGGCAGCGCAACACGCAATTCAAACGTTCCCGACCGTATGCTTCTGCCGCTTCATATTATTAGCATTCGTATTATGATTCATAATAGCATTAGCATTCTCACTGTTTATAACCATTATTCTTATTTGTTTCATTGTTATTCTTATTCTTGTTATTATTACCATACTTATCAATCTTACTATTCGAGCTCCTCCTCCGTGGGGTCGCTCTTCTCGTTCATGGCCTCCATCGACTTCTCGAGCAGCTCCAGGTCCCCGTCAGGCTCGTCCACGGCGGTGCAGAAAAACTGCAGGCCGCCCATGTCGGCCGCGCCCTCGATCTCCACGCCACGCTTACCACCCTCCTTCCACACCTGGAAAGGAAGGAAAGGTGGGATAGTGGCAGAGGTGGGGTTCACGGAAAGTACATCAAAATGGCTCCTGGATGGAGACATCGCGAGCCTCCAGCTGGGCTCGTTCTCTAAACCCACCCTGGGATACCCCCCCTCTGCGAACCCCCGAACACCTTCTTCAGCTTCTTCTTCCTCGCCTCCTCGGGGTCCTCGGCCGGCTTCGCGTCTTTCTTGTCCTCCTTCTTGGCGGCCTCCTTCTTCGGCGCCGCCTCCTTCTTCGGCGCCGCCTCCTTCTTCGGCGCCGCCTCCTTCTTCGGCGCCGCCTCCTTCTTGGGCGCCGCCTCCTTCTTGGGAGCCGCCTCCTTCTTGGGGGCGGCGCCCCCCTTGCCGCAGAGGGCCACGGTCCCCAGGACGCTGGCGAACTCGGGCTGGGCCGTGCACAGGCTGAACCACCGCATGACGTTGCCGAACGGCTTGCGGAACTCCTCTCGGCTGCACGCAAGAGCGAGTCTGAGCAAGAGTGGCCCTTGGTGCGCGGCCTTTTTGGGGGGCCACAGGGGGGGACCAAACTGGGGCGCGCAAGCCGCTGCTCCTGCTTAATTTCCAACCATCTGGGGACCCATCTGTGCCCGCACCAAAGGTCATTCCTGTGAAAGGTCACTCTTGCGTCGAGTCGATCCTCATCAAGGACCAGCTTCATGCCGTCCACCAGGGCGCAGCAGACGGAGATGTCGGCCAGGGTAATGGTGTGCCCCACCATGTAGGTGTTGTGCAGGAGATGGTTGTTCAGCACGCTGAGAGCCCGCTTCACGTCCTCCTTGGCGCACGCCGTGGCCTCGGGGACCTCCTCGAACACGCCCATCTTCGGCAACACCCACGTGCACAGCGGCACCTCCAGCTCGTGGGTGCAGAACTCGATCCAGGAGTCGATCATGCCGCCCTCCAGGAGATTCTGACCGTAGAGGGCCACCTGTAGGTGGACAGCAAAATACCGGTACTGCTACTCCCCAGACCTCTCCTGGGGTGCGTTCTGACCAGAACTGTTAAGAAAATAAAGCCGTGGCGACGAGGGCTCTCCAGGACGAGCAGCGGTATCGGTGTCGCTTCCTCATCTGAACCTGGCGGTTGATGCGAGAGATGTAACGCGCAATGGCCGCGCTGGAAAATATGCACCCCTGGGGCGTCTCGAGCACCTGGAGGCCTCCCAGATGAGGTCCGAGTAGGTAGGGTCGGAGGATCGCGCCGCATCGCCAATTCATCGCTGATGCATCGGCAATGCATCGGCGACGTCAGCGATGCCTCGCCGCCGTCAGCGTGGAGAAAGCTGGGCGTTGCACGTCGAGCCGCATCGCCGATACACTGCCAATGCGGCGCGATCTCCCGACCCTACTCGGACCCCACCTGGTAGGCCCAGAGAAGGGCGAGTGCTAATGGGGGGTGGCCGAAATGGGGGGTGGAGAACAGGTCCCTGCAGGGGCCCTTTTAGGGCCACTTTTGGTCGCCAACTGGCTCCAAAAGGGGCCCTAAAGGGCCCCTCTAGGGCCCGTTTCTTCACCCCCCATGCTGGTCCCCCCCACTACCACCCGCCCGACCAGAGCACCGGAATCTTCCCCGTCTGCTCCGCGGCGGTGGCGGCCGGGGGGGTCTCGACCTCGAGCCCCACGTACTTGGCGGCGATCATCGCCTATCGGCGGCGAGGCCGGCCGGCGCCAAAGAGGCCAGGCCCGGGGCCGCCAGGGCGCGCGGCACGGGGTCCAAGCGGAGACGAGACCCCCCCGCGGAGGCCCAGGAGCGGACCCGGACCCCCTCGGATCTTGGACAGAGGCCTCCTAGAGGGGGTCGGAGCAGATGGGGTCGGAGGATCGCGCCGCATCGGCGATGCATGGGCGACGCCAGCGTGGAGAACAGTGTGCTCCACATCGAGCCGCATCGCCGATGCGTCGACGATGCGGCGCGATCCTCCGGCCCCATCTACTCGGACCCCATCTAGGAGGCCTAGAATGGAAAAAAGGCGACGGACGGTGTTTGAGCTTCATGGTTTCAGTTCTCTCGGGGCCCAGACGACGCTGGGAGGCTGTTGCTGCTCCACCTCCACGCAGCTTCACCCGCCGCGCCTCGCGATGCGCGGCGCGCGGTCATCCTTGCACCCCCGCAGCGCCACCAGAGGGCCGGCCCAGCAGCCCCAAGCTTCGACGCGCGAGGCGCAGCTACTTTCGGGCTCCTGGAGGGTGACCCGGCTGGCCCATCCCCGCCCACGGCAGACTCGATGTCCTCCACCCCTTGCTCATGCTTCCTCGTCGTCGTCGTCCTCCTCCTCCTCCCCCGGCGACGGACGGTCTTGAGCTTCGTAGTTTCAAATCTCTGGGGGCCCTGACGGGGCCTCGTGGACCGTCAAAAGAGACTCCGTCCGCCGAGGAGGACACCGCGGCGTCCGGAACCCTGCGGAATGGGGGCGCCGTGAGGACGCCAGGGGTGGATCGGCGTGCGCGTCGGGGGCTGTCCAGCCTGGGGCTCAGTGCCAGCGGCGCCAGACCCCCTCGCGTTGCGAAAAAATCATGACGGGAGGTTTTTCCACATGTTTGGTCTCTGGGGGCCCTTCCCGGGCCTCGGGACCGTCAACAACCATTCAGGATGAGAAGCCGATCCTGGGGAGTAGGTCGAGACCTTCGGGGGTGGACGCTATGAATAAAGCATGACTTCGGGGGGATGGGGCCCCGGATCGGCAGGGGACCCCCCCGAGCCTGGCCAGCTTGCTGGCCTCTGGAGGGCTAAATGGCGAGTCGGAGATTGATCCGTATGCACCGCCTGGGGAACCGACGTCCGGGTACCCCTGGGGGCGGCGGGTATGGACGTCTGGACAAACATATTGTTGGGCCCACGGGGGCCCCGAAGATGTCCATGTCCGCCGCCTGTCCAGGTCACCGAAAATCGATCCCCCAGGTAGATGGTCATGGATGAATCCCCGCATCGCACTCTGGAGTGCCAAGTCTGGTTCGGGGAGACGTGAGACTCAGATTTGGAGATTCGGGTTGGCATGACGGGGCCGCTAGGAAACTGACGAGACCAAGTCTGAAGCTTGACGCGAGTTCCCACTGCAGACATACAACAAACATTAGTCCAGGACGGGCCCGTCAAAAAACGTCGGCAAAACCGAGTTCTCGCGAACTCGAGTCTTACGTTTCCCCGACTGGTTGCCCCTGGGCCCCACAGCCCTCAGTGAGCATCGTGTAAAACCAATCCGAGGCCCCCACTGGCGCGGCCTGAGCCCACTGGACGATTTACCCCCCTAGCCCTAGATGGGGATACAGGCTGTTTCCCTCGGGTCTCGAGGCATATATCCCCAACTGAGGTGGTGGGGTGGTGGGATGGTGGGGATCGGCATGGGGAAGGGGATGGGGATCGGCAAAACGATGCTGACTCAGGGCGGCTGATCGACCCCATGTAAACGCCAGCTACGCGCGCCGCGCCGCACAGCCCCCGCTCCAGCCCCGTGCCACGACGCGTGGACCACCAAGCATCTTTGCGCCCCCGCTTCGGGTGCCGCTACAAGTGTCCCCGGCCCAGGCTGGCCCGGATCAGCAACGAGAAGACACGGATAAGCGCCGCGGCTTGTACGGGCCACCAGCGCCGCACACCGCGCCGAGAACAGGAAGCTCACGCGCGACGCTCACGCGGGACGCTCGCGTGCGAAGGTCGGCGCAGAGTCGACCCCGCCTTCCTCCGTCGCGCAGGTGGCCCCCCAGAGCACCCCATCGCGAGGCTCCGAGGGCCCCAGGGGCCTCCAAAAGTCGGGCTGGGCGAAAGGGGGGGATCGCAAAGGGGAAGGGTGAGAATCAGCTCACGTAGCTGATTTCTTCGGCGCCTCCCGGCGCCAGAGGCGGCTATATGCATCGAGGAACGGGCCGGCCTGGGTGGGGCCGAAACCGGCTGCACGCGGCAGATTTCGTGACCCCCCCTTTCCCATTCCCCCCCCCCCCGGGAGGAGGAGGAGGAGGAGGAGGAGGAGGAGGAGGAGGAGGAGGAGGAGGAGGAGGAGCCCGAGCAAGGTGGCGAGCTGCGGGGGCAGCCCGGGCCAGGACAGCGGCACCCCCCCGCCGCCGAGGACCCCGCCGGGAGGACGGAGGAGAGGCACGCGCCGGGGCGCACCGTGCGGAGAGAGGCCACGCGCCGAGCGCACGCGTGCGGAGGGCCGGGTGGAGAGGCCCGAGCGCCGGAGCAGCGGGCGGCCACGCGCGTGCGCAGATCCACCGCTCCAGCCCGGGCGGGCCTGCAGTCGGGCCTGTCCTCCCACAGGGGGGCTTCGGAGTAGGAATAAGACATGGCCAAACATACACTAAAATGGTTGGAACAAACATCGAAAATCGTCCCCGGGCTAGTTTTGGACCATCTTTGAATGTTCCTCCTGTCGAGGGACAGGCCCGACTCAAGGCTGGCCCCGCCGTGCCGGCGACGAGGCGAAGCGGGCCTCACGCGCGATGGCACAGCGACATTACGCGGTGGCTGGCGCGGGCCGCCAGCGCGGCACGCTACGTGGCAGACGAGGGCACTTCACGCGCGACCTGCCGCGGGCAGCGTGCGCGCGGATGTCCGCGCGGCCGACCCCCTTCGTCTGCGTCGCCCATGTGCACCCCGCTTCCTGGCAGACCGGGGGGCCTTGTGCGTCTTGTAATTGCCCGGGTGTGCGTACAGCTTCATGGGCATCCCTCCCGCGTCCGCGCCTCGCGCGAGCGCCCCGCGCGCTGGGGGGTGGTGGTTGCGTATGCGAGGGTGCTGCCCCGGCGCGGGAGGGTCCTCAAGCCAAAATGGCTGAATGGTCTGCCAGGATCAGAAAGGGAACAGGGAGGACGGAGGGAGGACGGAGGAGGAAGCAGCCAACGCGTCCGACACGATCTACACGATCCGCCGCGGATCTTGGAGGAGGGAGGAGCGGAAGGAGGCGAAGAGAGAAGAATGGAAAAGGCAGGGGATGGAGGGATGAGGAGAGCCTGTGTGGCCCCCAGAGGAGAACAGAGCGGAAGAGGGGCAGCGGGAGGCGCAGAGGGGCGAGGAGGAGAGGGAGGGCGAGGTGGCGGAGAGAAGATAAGAAACTGACGCACTTCCGGTCAGTCGATGCCGAATGGGGGAGGCATCCTAGGTGGGCTCCGAGTGGGTGTGGTCGAAGGATCGCGCCGCATCGCCAATGCATCGCCGACGCATCGGCGATGCACAAGCGATGCGCTGGCGACGTGGGCGATGCGTCGGCGACGTGGGCGCGGAGAAAATCGGGCTCCCCATCGAGCCACATCGCCGATGCGCCGGCGATACGGCGCGAACCTCCGACCCCGTCTGCTCGCACCCCATCCGGGAGGCCTAGATGCGGGGGAGGAGGGGGCAGGAGGGGAGAACTGGAGAAGAGCGCCAGGGGACGGACGCGAGAACCTTGACCGAGCGGCACTGCCGCGCCGGCGAGACCACCGCCCGAGGGCCCGCGCAGCCGCCGAGGCCGCTCTCTCGGGCGGCCGGCGACCCTCGAGGCCGCCAGGCTTCGCGCGTCGCGCAGAGCGCCCATCCTCGGCGTGAGAGCGCGCGCCGCGAGAGACAGCGCCAGGGAGGGGGGGGATCCACCCCCCAGCTGCCCCCCTAGCTAACCTCCCATCTGGACATCCCCTGTCGGAGACCCCCTGCGCCCCCTCTCTTTTTTTCGCGCTCCGGAAGCCATCCCCCGCCTTTCCGGCACACCTGCCATAAGGCCCCCCCCCTTCTCGCCTTCCTCTCTGCGATCCCTGCATTCCCCTGCCAAGAGACCCCCCCATCCGAATGCGACGACGACGACCACGACGACCACGACGACCACGACTACCACGACGACCACGACGACGACGACGACAACGAGGACGACCACGACGACGACGACGACGACGGCGGCGACAGCGACGACGGCGACGACGACGACGACGACGACGGCGGCGGCGACGGCGGCGACGACGACAACGGCTACGGCGATGACGATCGACCGAGGACCGACGACCGACCACGACGACGACGCCGCAGGCCGACGACGACGACGACGACAGACCACGATGACGCCAGTCGACGACAACGACGACGATGACGAAGCCGCTCGACGAGGACGATGACGACAACGGCGACGAAGACGACGGCGACGACGACCGACGGCCGACGCCCGACCACGACGACGCCGCCGCGGGCCGACGACGACAACGGCGATGATGACGATGACACCAGCCGACGACGACGACGACGACGACGGCGACGACGACGACGACGACGACGACGACGATAACGACGACGACGACCGACGACGACGACCGACGACGACGACGACGACGGCGACGCCCGCCCTAATCTTTAAGCACAAAACTCGAATCAAGAGCCCAGGCCCCGAAGACCTAGTTAGACCCTTCGCCCAAATCCCTGGCCCGAATCCCTGGCCCTTCGCGCTCAATTCATTAGCTCTGTGACCTGAATAGAATGATTTTCTGGAACCAATAATCTGTTCCGCTTGCGGTCCTTTGCAAAAACACACGATGCGGTGCACATCAGCGGATCTCAACAGCACGATCCTAATGACGTTTTTCCTTGCAAGCTACGATGCGGTGCACATCTGATAATCTTGACATCGCCTTCGCAGGCCTTCAACCTCCAATATCATATTCACATACTACGAGGTCGGCACGCCCACGGGGCAAACCTTTCACGATGGAAACATGTGCCGCTCACGATGCTGTGTGAAAGCAAGGTGCACATCTGTGGATTTCAACATCACTTTCTCAACTTTCATCCCTCACGGTCCTATCCGCATGATGTGGAATTCTGCACACCCCCAGCGCAAACATTTCACGATGGAAACCTGTGCCGCTAGCGATCCCCTGTAACAGAAAACAAGCGGTGTACACCGGCTGATCTCAGCATCGCCCCCCCAAACCTTCAGCCATCACGACCCTGTGCAAATTCGCCGATCCGGCGTGCGAGCTGTAAAAAACAGAGGCCTGATCTTCAGCTCTTCTGAAAGTGTTGGGGTGGCTCTGCCTGGGCAGCAAGGGAAGAGGGGGAGGGGGGAGATGACTGCTAAATTTTTCGGGGCAAGGGCCGAGGTCAGGGCCGGGGCCGGGGCCCGGGCAAGTGCCTGGGGGTCCCCGGTACAACCCCAAAAGGCTCCAGGCGGGGCACCCAAGCGGCCCAAAGAGTCACTTAAGACGGCACCCCGGATCCGTCAGACGGGCCAATCGCCTCCGCAGGACGGCCCAAAGGGAGGCCCCCAACATGCCCCCCAGGGCCCCAGGAGGCTCCCAGAGGGGCTCCCAGGATGCTTCTAGGAAGCCCCAGGTAGTCCTCAATCAGTTTCCCCCCTCGCGTCCTCACTTTCTCCCCTTCCTCCTCCTCCTTCTCCTCCTCGTTGTTTTCCTTGCCGCGCGGAAGCAGACAATGTCGCGACCATGACCCCCCCAGTTCATGTCACTTGCCGAACTGCCGCGGGGCGTGAACTCGACCTCCTTCCTACCGCGCGGACGAAGACGATGTCGTGATCACGACCCTCCCCGCTTCAGAACATTCGCTGACCTGTCGCGGGGTGTGAACCCGACCTCCTTCCTACTGCGCGGACGACGACGACGTCGAGTTGACGACCTGTTCTTTTTCATGCCACTGTCGGAACTGCTCAATTCTTCGTTCTTCCTCCTGCAGGGTTGTTGCGCAAACGCGGGGGCGGGGCTTGCCGCAGGCACCTGGGTAGCGAAAACATTACATATTGATGCGTTTCGGGTAACCCTCGCCGACTCCGGTTTTGCACCCCAGCGCTCCCCAGTCTGCTCCAGGCGCTCGCAGACGCTCCCAGGCGTTCCCAGACGCTCCAATCGCTCCCCAAGCCCTCCAAGCTCGCCGTCGCCAACAACAACAGCAGCATGATCCAGATCCGCATCCTCGCCGTTCATGTCCCCGTCGCCGCAGGCGGGGTCTCGGAGCAGCTGAATCACATCGCACTGACGCGTTTGACTGCTCGGGAGGTCGATGTTCTGGGGGAGGGCCAAGAGTTCGGACTCGAGCGCGCCCCATGATCGTCCCGAGACGGCTTAGATGTGTTCGGGAAGTGCAGAGGATACAAGACCGCGTGGGCGCGAAAAGAGGATATATCGAAATGTGGGAAGGGCTTTGGGCTGGGGGACTGATCGCGCAAGCACGCAGTGAACTCCAAGCCCTAAGCTCTAAGCGCTAAGCCCTACAACGTAAGCCCTAAGTCATGAGTCCTGAATCCGAAACCCTAAACCTGAAGCCCTAAAC
Source organism: Prorocentrum cordatum (assembly GCA_963575745.1). Classification (NCBI taxonomy): domain Eukaryota; class Dinophyceae; order Prorocentrales; family Prorocentraceae; genus Prorocentrum; species Prorocentrum cordatum. The sequence continues at coordinate 39,303 of CAUYUJ010015398.1, forward strand.
GCCAAGCCCTAAGTAAGCCGTGGGCCCCGCGCCCTAAGCTCGAAGCTCGACGACGAGAAGGACGACGACGACCGCGGCGACGCCGACGAGGACGACAGACGACGACATCCCCGCAGACCCTGAGCCCCAAGCCCTTTAAGCCCGACGGGGAGAGCGATGACGACGGCGAAATTCCCGCAAACCCGCGGAAAAGAGAGGAGGACTTCCGAAGCCCCCCCCTGCAAAGGTCAGCTTTGACTTACACCCAGCTCTTTTAAACGGGAGGACGGGGAGGGTAGCTGCGGACCCCCCCCCCCGAACAGGCAACCCCCGAGTTCGCGAAGAGACGGGGGGATGGCTTCTGAAGCCCCCCTCCCTTCTGGGGAAAGCTAAGCCCGGGCTCGCCTTGGAAGCCCACATGGAAGGGGGGGCGCTCCCGACCCACCCCCCCCTGCAGCAAGGGGGGGGGGGGGGGGAGATTCCGAGGCCCACGCCCCCTGCAAAGGGCAGCCCGAGATTACCCCTGCGTCCCAAAAAAGGAACGGAGAGGGGGGGGGGCTTCCGAAGCCCGCACCCATCCTCTCAGATCCCCAAGGCGGGGGGGGGTAGCTTTGGAAGCATCCCGCCCATGCGGAAGGGGGGGGGTGGAAGCTGAGGCCCCCCCTTTGCTCTCCGCGTCTCCCGCAGCGCGCCCTCTCCTCGGCGCCGATGCCCAGTGCCCACCCCGACCGAAGGCGAAAGGGATCACATTCCAGCAACACACGCCCACGGCACAGCAACAACCACCCCGTGCGGGCGACCCCTCCTCTCTCGCACTAGTCCAATCGCAAATCCCTCTAAGCACAAGAGAAAGAAGAAGGGGAAGGAGAAGCGGGCTACCCCTGTTTCTGCCCCTGGGGGGCCGCACGGCGGCACGCCTGACCGCGCGACCCCTCCTCCTCAGCGCCGCGGGCCTCCCCGGGACAGACGCAGCTAGGCAAGCGGCACTGCGGATGCTGAAAAACCGACAAGAGCTGCTTGAGAACGCAGCTCAGGGCGATGCGCGCGGAGGTTTCCTCGGAAGCGGTGGCTGCTTCCACGGCGACAGAGGAAAAGGAGGCCAGAACGCGCACACACACACACACACACACACACACTCACTCACTCACTCACTCACTCACTCACACACACACGCGCGCGCAAACAAAAAACACAAGCGTGGGTCCCGACGGCCCACGAGGCGCATCGGCAGGCGCGCGCACGAGCCCTCGACCTCGGCGCAGCTGGGATCTGCGAGAAAAAGGAGGAAGGCTTTCTCGAGAAGGCAGCTGCTGCAAGGACGGACTCAGGCCCCCCGCTGGGTCCCAAATGTCGGGCACGACGCTGGCAAGATGGACGCACGTTCGGATGGGCCTGTGCGCTTCCCCTTTTCGACCCGGAAGCTCAGAGGCACGTGCAGCGCGACTTTCAGACGGAGGCCTGCTGCTGCTGGCGTCTGCGCCGGGCGGTACCTCGTGATCACGCTCGAACAACGGGGGGCAGGGGTGCGAGATGCAGCCGTTGCCACTGGATGCAGCCCTTCGTGCTGATACGGTGCTGCTGGGACACTTCTGCACAGATCTGATCGATTTCAGCTCGCGCCCCACTGCCTTCCACGCAGCATCATCGACGATTGCCTCGCGGATCACGGCGTGCTCTGCGCGCAGACGCTCCCGCAAGCGCTCCTCCCATTCAGCAGGCCTCATTGGCCGCGCGGCGCTCTCGACGCCCCGGGCCGAAGCCAGAGACGAGGCCCCATCAGCGACCAAGGCTCGGCGCAAGAGCTGCCCGTGCCTTTCGCTGACGGGGCGGACGCTCCCGCCATTGCGGGATCCCCCCCGTGCGTGCTGCCGGCCACAGGATCGTGCTCTCCGCCCCTTGCTGCGTCCCCGCTGCCGCCGCGGATGGTGGGAGCTCCGCACGCCTGGGGCGCCGCCCCGTGCCCCCATGGGCCGAGGGTGCGCACGTCCCTCCGCGCATCCCAGAAGAAGAGACGACGCCATGCACACACACACACACACACACACACACACACACACACACACACACACACACACACTTTTGGCGCTCCGCGCGGACTTCTTGGATCTGCGCTGGACCCCCCTCCCTGGCGCGCGGAGCGCGCCAGGGGCGGCGTGGAGGCGCCGCCAGGGGCCAGGGGGGGCCCAGCGCAGATCCACGAAATCCGCGCGGAGCGCCAAAAGGTTGTGTCCATGCCGCCTTCCGTTGTGCGATATCCGGCGATATCCGCTGCCTTGGGGCCGACCCGGCGAGCCACCAAGCGCGGCCCGCTCTTGGCACGACCCGGCTCGCTCGGCCTCGGCGGGCATGGCCCCGGACGCGGCGGCGCGCCGCCACACCGCTCGAGGCTGGCAGGCCGTGTGCCCGAGGCCAGCAAGGCCGGCAGCAGCGCCCGCGATAGCAACAAACGGGGCCGAGCCTGGCGCGCATCCTCACCAACCTCACCCAGCCGAGACTTGTTTGGTCAGCGGCCACGGGGCGATCACGCGGCGGTCGGGCGTCCACCGGGACGCGGAAGCGAACGCGATTGGAGCGCATCGGGCGAAGCAAGGAAAGCGCCCGACCGAGGGAGTCGGAGGGGAGAGTACGGACAACGAACAAGAGGAGAAGGAGCAAAACGTGAAGGAAGACCCTGAACACGGCGACGGCAGTGGATGATGGGCAGCGACATCGGCAGCGACATCAGCACGAATTGATGAGATTGATGACGGGGGTGGACGCCCAAGTCTGTACGGAAAAAGCCACCTAACAGCTAGCAAGCGGTTCAAAGCTCCTGCTTCAGCGTGTCTCTAGCCAAAGCCGAGCTCGCCGCCAGCTCCTCCCTGTCGGAGGAGGTGAGGGCGGAGGGGAACGCCACGCTCATTATCAGTCTGAGGTCGCCAAAGTCTCCGGGGACGTCCTTGATCGGCATGCCCTCCCCCTTGACGATGATCATGTCACCTGGCCTCGTGATGTCGGATATCGAAACGCGGACAATGTGGCCGTCCATGTGCTTGATACTCCTCTCCCAGCCTAACAGGGCCTCGCGGAGCGTGATCTCCACGTCCATCACGAGCGCGCTACCCAGCCTCGTGAACGGCGGCGTGGGCAACTCCTTGAGAAAGACCTGGATGTTACCGGGCACGTGGTCTGGCTTCTGGCTCGCCATATTCTTGAAGTCTACGATCTCGTACTGCGTGATGCCCTTTTCGATCCGGATGGGCAGCTTGGTCACCTCAGTCCTGCAAGCGTCTGTGCTCGGCTGCTCCATCCTCGCCTGGAATATCTGCCCGCCTCTCTGGAACTGCTGAATTTTGATATCTGGCGCGCACTGCTTGCACCCTTTGCACTCCTTTCTCTTGCATTTCACGCCGCTTCCACAATCGTACAGGCACCCTCTGCACACCATTTGCCGCTCCACCTCCAGCTCCGTGACCTCCCCGATGTACGCCTGCGCCAGAGTGAAATTGACAGTAAACTCCATGTCCTCAGTGTACTTCTGATCTGTCCCAGTGATTCCCTTCAAGGCCTGGACCATCTCCATGCCGCCTTGGTCGAAACAAATGCGGGCCTCTGTGTCGGTGAGCACCTCGTACGCGTCCCGGATGTGTTTGAAACGCTGCTTCGCCTTCTCGGCCCCCCGTCAAGCGGGGAGAGTGCGGCGGGCAGTTGGCTGGCTCTGAAAAGACTGCGTACACTTTCGCTGGTTCCCAACAACCCGATGTCTTGATTCTTGTCAATACGGGGACCCCAGAAATGTGAACCATTTCCTGAGGCCACCAAGTCATCCCGAGCTGTTGTTTGACGGTCCCAGGGCCCAGCGAGCTGGCAAGGGCCCCAAAATGCCGAGCACGACGAAACCCTTCCGTCTTGAGTTGTTCTACGATGGATGTTGGAACCCCTGAGTGTACTGGCGCTGGTCTCTAGTTTGAGGGACCCTGCCGAGCGTGCGCCGCCAGAGCCGACAGGGGTCTCACCCCCGCCGGCCTTGGGGGCGAGACGTGAGCCACCCCGAGTCTCTCGAGGCTCAGGTCCCTTTGATGGAACGCCCCCACTTGGCAGATGATAGAAGACGGCGGGCGCCAGAACCTCTGAACCACACAACCTTGCCAGTCTGAAGCGCATGTTTTACTTCCGCCGGCTTGCGCTCGCCCTCCGCCAGTGTCTGCCGGCGGAGGCGGCCCAGTTTTGCTTCCACCGAGGACGCGGGAGAGGGCTCAACTCTTCCGATTCCTCAGAGGCGATGCCCTCTGTGGAATCGCCATACAACTGATTACTTCAACGCACGGTTCATTCTTTACCCTTGATTGTTGATCGCACCCCGGGGAGCGGTACTTCATCCCAGGTCGGTGCATGATGGATGGACAGCAACGCACGGGAGTTTCTGGTCGTCCCCATGACGCCCAATAGTGTTTGATAATGTGCTCAATAGGGCGCAAAGCGGACGCAACACACCTACCTCGCATGGCGCTAATGCCCGCTGCTTCGGCACTATGCAGCGCTACGGTTTGCTTTTGGGCGCGGCGCTATGCAACCAACGCAAGACGAGTGGAAACCGTCGCGACTTACGACCTGATCATGGTCCGATGCGGGCCTCCAGAGACCGAACGCTGTCATAATGCCTGGCGCATTTTTGTTCGAGCCGCCGGAGGTCGGTCACAGTTGGTCAATCAATGCGCTTGATCAAATGAGCCCGGGCCTTTTTCCCAGGGTTCTTGTCCGGGTGGTACTTGACGGACATCTCGCGGTAGGCCTTCTTGATGGCCTTGTCGCTTGCATCCGGCTTCACCCCCAGGAGCGTGTAGTAGTTCATGTCTTCCTCGCGAGTGGGCGGGCAGGCAAGAGGAAGAGCGGGAACATGAACAGGAAGGCAGGGGAAACCGAAGTATAAGCATTTGGAGGGGAGGTAGGGATGGGGAGGGAGGATAATGGGGGCAGCAAGGAAAGGAGGAGGACGTTCTCCTTGAACAGGCACCTGACCTCCTGCTTCCAGTATCTGCAGCCGAGAGTGCCATCCTCCACAATGACCGCCTGGTGAAGCAAAGCCGAAGAAGATGGAGGGAGGCACTCTCCTCCATTAGACGTGTCGTTAGGACAGGCCGGGCATTTCCCTTGAGCCTTCCTCGCCGCTTCTGATCCTGAACCTTGGAACATCAAACATTTACACAGATGAAACGGGACCTTTTCAGTATGGGGTTCCCGTCATGGCGCCGCGATCAATCGTCCAACAAAGTTCAAAACCGTTCAAAACCTATGGTCGGCCGGACACGATGGCAACGCCCAGTATGCCATCACCTCCCCTCCCTCCTCTTTTTTCTTCCCGCTCATCCTCCTCCTAACGCCCTCGCCTTTCCCCTGTCCTGCAGCTCGTCATCCTCATTTTCCTCCTCCCCCTGCTCCTCCTCCCCATCATATCCCTCGCCATACCACCGAGTAAGCGGGAACGCGCTGCATCGGTTCATCAGGTACCGCCCGGATGTAGTACAGGGCCCCGACTTGGGCGGTGTCCTCGATCGACCCTCCTAAGATGGGGGGGACGGGGGGCGGACGACGGGGGCGATGACACGGAGGAGCACGCGGGGGAACTAAACGGTACCGACAACGCTACGCCCAGGACCTCTCCAGGGGTACATCCTGACCAGACCTTCTGAAAGAAGCTAGCCGTCGCAACGAAACCTAGCCCTCCAAGACGAGCAGCGGTGTCGGTAGCCTTCCCTCCTCTGCGCACAAAGAGGAGGATCGATGGGGAGGAACAGGAGGAAACGCAGGATAAGGAACAACAGGATGAGGAGCCCCACTCAGGGGCAGAGGGCACGCCTAGCTGGTCGACGGGGCCGAGAGCACCTGGCCGGTGTAGCCGGGGCGTTCCTCCAAATGAAAGCTCTGCGCTCGCAGACGAGACGCAGAGCAAAATAGTACTGACCACCCAGGCCAGGCCTCTGAACCGAGGGGCAACTTGCCCGACGCCCTGGTCAGAGCTGCATGTCTGAATCACTGAAACTCTGCCAGGCCGAACCCATCACTGACACACTCTCCGGAGCAGGAAAGAGCTTGCCGACGTGCTGCAGCTGGTTCCGATTTGCCCCTCTGGGAGGCAGGCACAAGAGAGCCAGACGCCAGCAAACAGGGAGCTCTGCGCACCTGCGAAACAAGGTCAGGATCATGAGCCCTTGGGCTCAAAGGCCCCTGTCTCGGGACAGCACTGGATCGCACAGAATGGCCCGACTCAGCTGCTCGCTGCCGCCTGACATCTGCGCCACTGCGGCTGAGGGACCTGATCTCATCTTCCGAATCCCCACCACCCTCGACGAGAGAGAGAAGCCCAAAGGAGGAGAGGGGACCCTCAACAGTGGATGTGTTAGCTGGGACGGTGGTGCTGGGGAAAGCGCTCAGAGTGCCAAGCGTATCCACTCCAGCACCGTTATCTCTAAGGGCCTTGAACTGAGAGATATCATCAGAAAGGGACTTTGTCAGGATAATCACCCATCAGAAATGGACGTCTGACTGTGCACCTCTTGCCGCTTTTGGACGGTACTGCTGGGCACGGGCTGAGAAAACCCTTAAACACACATGTCGTATGCAGGCCGCAGCAGGCGCAAACAACAACAGCAAACCATCACTGCAAACACCAGACATCTTATTACGCAATGGAAGAGTAAACCGAAGGCTTGCCCTGAAATCTGCCCACACAGGGCTGCGCAATTCGTTGCGTCGAAGCACATCTGTTTCGTCGGAAGACGAAAATGTAGACTTCCATGGCGCAGGCTTAGCTCGCTGCTAACCTTGAACAAATCAGGACTGGTGCAGCTGAATGTTCAAACTCGTGGTTTGTTGGCTGCCTGCCCCCTTCGGCTGTGCCGAATCCAGAGGGCTTGCCTCTGCGGAGTGAATTTTCGCGCAGCAGCGGCCCTCTCTCTTTCTCTTTGGTTGCTGTTCTCTCTCTCTCTCTCTCTCCCTCCGCGATGCTGGATGCGCACAACTGGCGGCGGATCAAACGACGGGTGCGTCGAGAGGGCCGCCTTCGCTAAGCGACCGCACTGCTGATGTATAGGAAAGGCGGACGGTCGGCCTCGCAAACCTTGCCTTCACCATCATGGGCCTTGACCTTTTGCGCACTGCCGTCGAAAACAACACATGCAGCTGTCACTGTCTAGGGCCGTCCTGGAAGTGTCTGGGTGCATGGGGTTGTAGGACAGCCTGTTGCGATCGACTACTGATTTCCGATCGACAGAGGCTCTGGCACCTTCTGTCCGAGTTTGCTCCGACTCAAGAAGCCCCAGGTACTCCCCCGCCTAAGGCGCCCTGGGGAGATGGGGTGACAACCGGGCCTCCAATGTCCACTCGGGCTCTCAAAATCCGAGAAGCCACGAGCCGCCCGCGAAGCCCCGCCGAGGCTCTCTTTCCCCGTCCTAGAGCAGGTCCCATCAGATCATGTGCGGGGGCCCGATTGACCACGACGCGACATGCCCACAATGGACTCGGCGCCGACCTGCGCAACGTGAACGGAACACTCCTCCGCTGGGGGGGGACGCGAAGCATGAATCCCGGCCAGCCTGAGGATACGCCAAGAAACCAAAACTGCGCAGGAGGTTGCACCCACCTGCTTCCACGATCTCAGCAATCAACCTTCCTGAACATGTACCATGTGCCAATTCTCTGTTGCACGGATGCGTGGGCCCTACAGAAATTGAGACCGTGGGGCGCGGCGTCCACGACATCCCGGCATAGTTCGCATTCGTCCTCAATGAGAGAATCTGCTTTGGCGGCACTGCTGGCGGCGCAGGAGCCCCGGCGAACAACGGCAACCACGAGGGCCCTTTCCACGGCGGATAGCTCATCTCTGCCCCAGGGCGCGGGAAAGGCCCCGGCAACATCGAAACAAAGCCCAATGGAAACCTCGCCCAGGCCCGGCGACAGCGACGCGGAAGCCAAGACCCCCCACGTCCTGGCGCTTGCCCCTCCCCACCAATACTCCAGCAATTTGGGCGCATGGACACAAAGGATGGAGACCTCGCCGCCGCGCGCGCACGGTGATAGGGCCAGTTGAACTCCGGCCAATCCTGTCGAGCGCGCTCGCGGCAGCAGAGACAGGCCCCCGAATTCAAACGTGATGGTCTCCCAAATTTATTTTAATTCTGGTATCTTCACAGATCCGAGGCGCCTGGCCTTGTTCGCGGGCAGCGTCCGCACTTCCCGAGCCCAGCGCGCAACCGGCGCCAGAGCCCATCTGCCAGACTTGCACTGGGAAGTCAAAAAGTGACGCTGCCGATTGACACTTTAACTTTCGGGCCAGTAGCGAGCAGCTCCGTGCGCCTGAGATCCTGCAAGCTTGTTCTCGAGATCCCATCAATAGGTGAAGCGTGAGCACCCGCCGGCAGAATGCCGAGCGCAACTGTTTTCCTAGCTCCCTGGCCCACGCCTCTCGCCAGTGGTTTTCAGTCTAGCCAATCGGATTTGGCCTTTTCCAATCCTCGAGGCTCTCGCGGTGCCCCTGCTACTGCAAACTGACTTGCCAGCTCTGAAGCCCGATCCGAGGCTCGCGGTAGACATTTGCATTTTGCATGCTCAAGCTGAGAATGCAGAATGCAGGGACGACGCGCCCGCCCCCGGCCGCGCTGCTGGCCGCGGACGAGCATTTCGCAACCGACCGGTCTGCTTCCAGCTAGCCCCTGGTCAGCGAGCTCAGCACCCTGGCTGCCTTCGCCAAGTAGCGATACACTTCCTGAGATGCACCGAGCGCGGCCAGTGAGAAGTCGTCAATTAAAGTCGTAACAAGCGACAAGAATAAATCCCGTAGCCCCTCAGGGGCGGCTGAAAACAATGCACCCTGACATAAGCGATCGCAAATGAGCAGCCTGCTGTGTTGCCTCTTAGTGCATGCAGGGCATTGGCAAGTGTTCTCTTGTGCCTAACGAAGCTAACGGCGCCATGGGCAGAGAGATGGAACTGCATGAGCGCGGGGTGAAAACACAACTCTTCGCCAAGCTTTAGCAGACGGCCCCTATCGAACCTCTCATAGACAGCCGCGAGGTCCCAGAGAGTCCCGCCGCGGACCCACCCCCAGACCTGCCCGTTGTTTCCACGCCACACCATTTGGAGGGCCTTCCAGGTCCGTAGCTGAAACATGGGCGACCGGAGGACTCCATCCAAATCCTGGCAAGTGGAAGCATGATCTTCTATGGCGCCCATACTGAGAATCCCCAGGGCGCGGCACCCCGCGGCGGCCTCGGGAAGAAGGGCCATGAAAACCCAGTCGATACGCGGCGGGCGCCCCCCCAAGGCACTCCTACATGCCAGGCGCGTGTATCTATGTGTATACATATATGTATTTCTGTGTATGCATATATATGTGTGTATATATATATATATATATGCAAACGAAAACCTGCGCCCCATGCGTTGACATGCAAATGAGGCGCCAGGCGCGACGGCCACTCATGCTGACGGGCGACCTCGTCGGATGAGATTCGATGATATCCTGCGCTGCTGATTTTGACAAGGGCGGCGAGGCAACTGCGCCTGGTTGGCGACGCGCTGAAGGCGCGCGCCCGCCCCCCGCAACTGATCGCACTGACTATGGCACTCCCGCAGAAATGCTCACGTACTGTTGGACCAAACCATCAAGACTAGAGTCGTCTTTTTCGCAATCTAGCTGTTCTCTGCCAAACTCCCGGGCTCCTCCAGCCCCTTTGCTGAATGCCGCGCGCGCCCGATCCTTCGGACTGTCGCGATGCTTTTTGAATGGGTCCGCAATGGCCCCTTCTGGAAACAACCGCGACAATCGCCCTCTTCTGCCCCGCCCCTCTCACGATGCCCCCCCTGCCTTGCTCCTGAAACCCCTCCTGCGCCCCCTAGATGGGGGGCAAGCTGTCGCGCGACGCCCAGCGACGATCTTGAAATATTTGGCCGGGCTGGGTCGCGACAGCGCGCGCCGGGCCTCGTGCCGGGCGAGCTTGCCCGCCGAGGAGTCGAGCCGCTGAGACTGCGCCTATTCAGAACTGATAGCGCCCTCGTTGTCTGGGCCACTGAGCAGCAGAGATGAACTGCGCGGGCCGCTAGCCAAGCAGGTCACTGGGCCACTGCGCCAAAGCTCCCCCTTTGTCAGGATCTTCTCGATGAGGGGCAGCATGCGAAGACGCGGCAAAATATATCTGGCACCTGCCAGAACCGGTCCACCCCTAGCCCTGTCCACGATGTCTTGTTCTTGTTCTCAAGCCCATTTCCGGCGCTATGGCCTTCCAAATGGCGACGGTCGCACTGCGCGTTCTTCTCGCCCGCGCGGGCCTGAAGTTTGGGGAAACACCCCCTCGCTCAGGTGAGAGAAATCCCCCCCGCCCAGCGCCGACCCACCTTGGCTCGCCGGGTAGCTCTCGAGCAAGTGCTGGCGGGTGCGGGGGCAGCGGCGCGCGCGCATCAGAGAAACCTTGCTTTCGTCGCTGCAACGAGGCCCAGGCGCGACGTGCCCCAAGGGCCTCCATGAGCACAACGATGGCAATAATCTCGCACGCCATGTTGAAGTCCGCCCAGCTAATGAACTGCATGTGCGATGACTCGCAGCGATTAGCAACCCCGTCCGAAATCTTCGCGCTCAGAACCGAGAGGCCCGCAGATACTCCACCGTCGATTGTAAAGCGCAGGGCCCCTCGAGCCCGGGTAGATCCACGCCCGAGAGATTGCCAAACTGGAAAATTAACGCCCCCATCAGGGAAACGAGGCGGCTCTAGATTGGCCCGAACAAATGCGGCGAGCCCCGCGGGGGGGCGCTGTCTCCAAGGTCGTTCCGGCTGAGACGCGACGCGCCGGAGGGGCATCCGTTGGCGCGGGCCCGGCAAGACTTCCAGTTACCATTCAAAGCGCGAGATGACGCCGCGGCGATCGATCCCACTAGGGGCTTTATTTCTTTAGCAAACGCAGCCAAACCGTGGCCCGATTCTTGGCGGCCCCTCAGGCGGCCCTCGACACTGCCCCAGGAAGACCCCTGGAACGTTTCAACAAACATGTTTCTTCCCCCGAACGCAACTTCAAGCTCGCGATGGCTATGGCCCAAATGAACATCGCCGATGATATACTCTGCGTCGTAATCCGCGGGGCTGGAACTGCACGCCCCACTGCCTTGAGATTCGATGTTCTGGTAATCTAGGCCCTGCAAGTAGCAAAATCAGGCTCCGTAAACCTTGCGTCGCATATCACCCCTGCCCTCCTGCCGCCCTCGATGAGGCCGCGAAGCTGGTCGCGGCTGCTCGCAGAGTTCGGCTCCTCATTTGCCTGCGCCTGATCCGCGATCGCGATCAGCTGCGCTGGCGCGTTCTGACGCATCTGCCCTTCCTCCGCGCCGTTGACTGGCCGATGCTGGCTTTGCCCTAGGTTTCGGCGCTGGCTGAGGAGGCCGTTGTAGTCGGCGGGCTGGCACCGGGGTTGCTGGCGCTGCTGCTGCTGATTTCTGGTTCCACCCTGCAGCGGATGATTCAAGCTTACTTCTTTGTCAACGAGAGCACGCGGGACACCTGGTCAGAACAAAATGCACAGCTGCTGGCCCATAGGGATCAACTGGAACACCCCGTGGAAGCTTCGCCGCAGCCAAGGGGGCAACAAGGCGGAGTCCGGGAGGCCGCAGAGAAAGGATTGCACGGGCAATCACGTTTGCAGTCTGCGGCGCCACCAGCGTGGCTCGCGGTGAACGCTAGAGAGAAGGGGTTAGGAAACTCTATCAGGCACGCAGGGCTGCCTAACATTTCGCGCAGCGCAGCGCGAACGTTAACAACAATCCCATCAAAATCGCCGGCCTCGGTGACCATGGCAACCAGTGCATTGAATTCGGCGCTACCCGTCATGTAAGCGATGTGGAGCCAGTCTCCAATGAAGTCGACTGGCTGCAGACATCCATCAGAACGAAGAGCAGACGCGGCGCGCTCAGGAGGCTCGCATGCAGCCGTCAACTTCGCGCGCGGACACAACCGTGAGCGGCGAGACAGAGCAGGGTGACCGCGGGGGCCGCGAACGGCATGGGCGTCATCATCGGCGTCTTCGCGTCGACCCTCCTGCAGCCTACCCTTGTCCTCGGAGTCGTCCGCGAGCATGACTCGTAGCCGCTGGCCGCCGAGTCGCGCACGCGCACCTAATTGAGAAAGCTCGCATCGCAGAACTGTTCGGGAAGCGGTTGAATCGCGTTCCTGGCGTCGCCCTGAAGCCGTTCAGCAACGTCGGGCGGCTTCTCCTTGGGGTCCGTCGTCAACTCCGCGGTGCCAATCTTGGGTTTCGCGCTGCTCTGGATCGGCGCCAGAAATTCGCCGCGCGTGTCCCGGGGCGCCTGGAGAAACCGGTCGGCGCCGCAACTCTTCTTATTCTTGCAGCCGGAATGCGCAGGGGCACGCGCGGGAGGAAGTTGTTCAGCACGTCGCTCGGGGCGAACGGCGCGCCGATCAACGGCGGCCGCTGGAGGCCCAACGCGACGAATCTTCAGCGCAGGAGGTTCGACCGCAGATTCGCGCGGGCCCCGAGGGCAAGGAAGAAGGGCAGCCAATCAGAGCACCCTCGGGGGGCGGCGCCGCGACCTCAACCTGTTCCGCGCCTATGAGTGCTTAGCTACGTTGCCGCGACGATGCGCCTGCAGCGCTGCTCGTTGTTGGCGGCCGGCAGGAACTGCGCGCGTGGCAGCAGGACGTGCAACGCGCGAAGCGAAACAATTGCACTTGTTGCGAGACTCGCACAGCACCGTCGACACAATCATGTCCCGGCCGCGCTGCTGGAGGCGGGCGGGCGCAGCAATGGGCCTCATGCGGTCAGAATGCTCAGTGCGATGATATCCCAGCCGAGCAGCGCGTTCGCGACGAGCCGATGCGGCAGCATCAGAGTTGCTGTGGACTACGGTTTGCAGGGAGCGCGGGCTCGAAGTGGACGGCCGAAGGCAGCGTGCGCAACCAAAGCAGCCCAGCCATAACTAGAGCCAGGGTTGAATTAAGTGGCATGAGCCAAAATTACAACGGACTGCTGATACTGCTTCTGCTGATGATGGCGAAGCCTCTCCCGCTTGCTCCTTTTTGTGCTTCCATGCTGCCTGATGTTCTGGCGGATTGAACTTCTCCAACTCCTCGAGCTGCTTATTGTCTCTCTCTCTCTCCCTCTCTCCTTGTGTGTGTGTCGCCTCAGGCGGTGCCGAACACGTCTCTAAAGTTTTTTGGCAACGGGTGTGCGGATGCCACCAAGACACTGGCACCCGCATGATCGGGTCGCTGTCTCGCCCAGCTCCCCGCTGCCAGCTGTAATGGCTGAAAGTAAACGATGTTCTCGCATGTCGTTATAACCCAAAACGTTGTTGGTAGTTCGTTCCCGTGCTGAAGTGTCACCTGAGTTCCTTCGGCGTTGTTGGGCATCAAACGTATGCTGTTCTCTCGCATTATGGTGAGCATTCATTCCATGTGTTCACTGAAAGTGCAATCGAGGTAAATTTCTGTTGCGCGTTGAACTCTGACCACCGCTCGCTGGACCTGGCTGTGGTTGTGCAGGTAGACCGTGGCCTGCTCCTGGAGGTTCGCCACGTTGTCGTTTGCCTTGGCGGTGGCCTCGGCGTGACCTGCAAAGAGATCGTCCTCGAGCAGCGTGGCAGTGGCCCGATGTTTCCCAACGCGTGAGTGCGATTATGGAAGTTCTGACCATCATCATCATCTGGAAATTCGGGTAGGTCATATCCACGGGTGTCCATGTGCGATTTGGTTCCAGTGAATTGGGGTATAAATACACCGTAGCAAACTTGAGGATACCTGAAAAAAACCATTGGTTTGACCCACCCACCTTGGAAATAAATCAGTTCCCATCATCGCAGTGTTTGTCAGTGCGCTTTCCTTTCCCAATGCTTGGCCATCCTCCTGGAGGGCGGCATGGAATGGCGCACATCACCATTTTCATTTTCTGATCTTGGTGACGACGTGGCCCCAGCTGCGAAGACCACGAACAAGGAACCCAACGACGTTTGCCAGTACTCGACATGACGCTCTTAACCCCCCAAAAAAACAAAAGTCCATGGTCACATGGCTGCTTGCAGCGGGAGCGGGGACCCACATCCGGCAGAGTAGGCATTAAAGAGGAACCGAGCTGAACAACCTTGACTGCCGCGGACTAGCGGCATCCGCTTGAAAAAAACAGCACTTTGAGCCAAAATGGTTACGGACAGGAGGAAGAGGAGGAGCCAGCAAGACAGCGCAAGAGGAGGAAAGGGAGTCCTGGCTGGAGGTTGTCGATGATCCGTTCCCTGCCAGGCCCCGGGGGCCGGTTCTTGTCGACCCAGATGAGCTGGAGAGTCCCTTTGCCCGTGTTGTTGAACCGCACCTGGGGCGACAGAAGAGCCCAGACCTCCTACAGCCATCGTGCTACCATGAGAAGCGCCGAAGGAGGAACGAAGGGCCTTTCTAGAGGCCTCCCAGATGGGGTCGGACTGGATGGGGTCGACGGATCGCTCCGCGTCGGCGATGCATCGGCGACGCCGGCGCAGAGAAAATCGGGCTCCGCATCGAGCCGCATCGGCGATGCATCGGCGATGCGGCGCGATCCTCCGACCCCATCGGGGAGCCCTGGACTTTCCAGGCCACGGCGAGGCTGGGCCACGCATGAGGTCTCCGCCCCAGATCCCAGCCCGCCGAGAGCGAGGAGCCCAACCTGCGCCCAAAGTGGTCCTGAGTTCAGCGCCCTGGCTCGACGTGTCCTTCTGACTCGAACAGCGGGCAAAACATAGTAAACGCACCCGAAGAAGGAATCGAACAAGGTAGGACTGTCAAATTAATAAACGCCCCAGACATGTTTTGTCTCGTACGTTTGCGAATCGGCACTTTGCGAGTAGTGGAGCGCGCTCATTGCTCTTCCTCCTCTGGCCCCCATTGCTTCTCTACGGTTTCGGCGCGCCAAGGAGCGCCACCGAGGGGCCGTTTAGCAAGGTCCGCACGGCGGCGCCGCTTCCATGTCGGCGGCCCCAGTAGTAGCAGCAGTAGCAGTAGCAGTAGCAGTAGCAGTAGTAGTAGTAGTAGTAGTAGTAGTAGTAGTAGTAATAGTAGTAGTAGTAGTAGTAGTAGTAGTAGTAGTAGTAGTAGTAGTAGTAGTAGTAGTAGTGTAGTAGTAGTAGTAGTAGTAGTAGTAGTAGTAGTAGTAGTAGTAGTAGTAGTAGTAGTAGTAGTAGTAGTAGTAGTAGTAGTAGTAGTAGTAGTAGTAGTAGTAGTAGTAGTAGTAGTAGTAGTAGTAGTAGTAGTAGTAGTAGTAGTAGTAGTCGTAGTAGTCGTAGTAGTAGTAGTAGTAGTCGTAGTAGTAGTAGTAGTAGTAGTAGTAGTAGTAGTAGTAGTAGTAGTAGTAGTAAGTAGTAGTAGTAGTAGTAGTAGTAGTAGTAGTAGTAGTAGTAGTAGTAGTAGTAGTAGTAGTAGTAAGTAGTAGTAGTAGTAGTAGTAGTTAGTAGTAAGTAGTAAGGAGTAGTAGTTAGTAGTAGTAGTAGTAGTAGTAGTAGTAGTAGTAGTAGTAGTAGCAGTAGTAGTAGTAGTAGTAGTAGTAGTAGTAGTAGTAGTAGTAGTAGTAGTCGTGGTAGTCGTAGTAGTCGTAGTAGTTGTTTTAGTAGTACTAGGAGGAGGAGGAGGAGGAGGAGGAGGAGGAGGACGGGGCGACCGGGGGCCTGAGGAGGACAGGACAGGAGAAGACTGCCAGCCCTGAGCTTTGGGGTGGGGTGGGGGGGTAGACGAACAACCTTCTGAAGCTGCCCCTGGCTCTCTTGCGTTTTTTTTGGGGGGGGGAGGGGGGGGCGAGATGGGGGAGGTCGAGAAGCAAGCAACGGCACGAACATCATTTCTCGGAGCTCCGCGCGGATTTCTCGGATCGGCGTCGGGCACCCCTGGCGGTGCCTCCGGCGCCGCCCGTGGCGCGCTCCGCGCGCCAGGGAGGAGGGTCCAGCGCCGATCCGAGAAATCCGAGCGGACCTCCGAAAATCCTCCAGACGGGGGGGGGCGTGTGAGTGTACGGCCGGCACGGGGGTCAAGAGCAGGCCCAGTTCTGCAGGGGCAGCCTCGAGTTCTGTGCTTCGTGGTGCGGCTCTCCGCCTTGGGGTGGCCTGCGCTGTCCACCAAGCGCGCTCCACTGCACGCAGAGGGCCTACGCGCAGATGTTCGAAACATGACCCGTCGCCTGGGAGTAATATCATATCGTAGGTCCCCCTCGGCGGAGCGAGGCCATCTGCGAGTAGTTTTCAGTCGGGCATGTCCCTCGACATGAGGAGTACTCAAGAATGGTGGAATAAATGATATGGTGACGATGCGTCGTGCCCTTTTCGATTATTGTTGGTTATGTTTGACTGCTTTCCAGCTCCCTTCCAAACTCCACCGGACGGAGGACATGCCCGACCTGAGAGTAGCTGCTTTGCGAGTCGTGGAGCGCGCCTGTCTGGTCGTAGGGCATGTCCCCACAGGGGCCTTGGACCCCCCGCGAAAGGGCCTCGTGATCCTGGCCCGGGTCCTCGTGGCCATGCTTGGGGCCGCCGCCCCCCCCCCCATCTGCGGAGCAGATTCGCAGCCAGGCTGGAATCCCTGTGGGGCCACGAGGCGTGTGAGCGGAGTGCCGACATCGAGGCGGGGCCGCGGGGCCATACCACCACCTCCTCCTCCTCCTCCTCCTCCTCCTCCTCCTCCTCCTCCTCATCATCATCATCATCATCATCATCATCAGCATCATCATCATCATCATCATCCATTTATTCCTTAGGCAGCAAGGCAACAAGCTGTTGGGTCTCAGGGGCCAGAACAGAGGCCTCCTAGAAGGGGTCGGAGTAGATGGGGTCGGAAGATCGCGCCGCATCGCCGATACATCCGTGATGCATCGGCGATGAATTGGCGATGCGCTGGCGATGCATCGTCGACGTCGACGATTCCTCGGCGACGTCGACGTGAAGCAAATCGGGCCCCACATCGGGCCGCATCTCCGATGCATCGGGGATGCGGAGCGATCCTTCGACACCATCTACTCGGACCCCATTTAGGAGGCCCAGACAGAAGCGTCACAGCAGCAGCCACAAGAGCAAGAAAGGCGTGCCTTGCACAGGACAGCAGGAGCTCTCAGCAGCATCACAACAGTCGCCACCAACAGCTCGTTCAAGGGAAGGCGGATGCAAGACGAGAGACCACTCAATCATGGCAAGGATGTAAAGGTGCTGGACGAGAGCGAGGGGGAGAGAAACTGGCAGAACGGCAGTTGGCGCAAATGATCAGAGTCCCTCGTCAGGTTGTCCCACCCTGCCCCCTCGGCCCGAATCAACAGCAGCTCGAGGTTTGTGGGATGGGGGGATGCCGTCATGAAATGGGGACCTCTTAAAAACCAGAGCCTGCACCAGCACGCACAGCAGCGGGAAGCTCCTCCTCCTCCTCCTCCTCCTCCTCCTCCTCCTCCTCCTCCTCATGAGCAGTATGGCTTGTCCTGTCTCTCGTCGGGGCGCGGGGCCCCGAGGCTCACTCCGGACCCACCCGGCCCTCGCGGGCTCCGCGCTCGTGCGCGGACCATAAAGGGGGCGCAGGGTGGCCAAATCCAAGCGCGCAGGCAGCCGCGGTCGCATCGCGCTCCGCGATCGGGGGGGGCCCCGAGGAGCCCGCCGCGGAGGTCACTCCGGCGAAGGGCCATTCCTTACGCGTCGTCGAGCCATCCCCCGTCGCGCCTTCAGGTCGTTCGACGCCGCGGCACGCAGAGCCACCGTGGCCAGGGCCAGCCACGCCGCCGCCAGCGGCCGCATCGGCGCGACCATCCCCCGCGGGCGGCCGGGGCCCCATCCACCGGAGCCCCTGGTCCAAAATCGCTACGGAAAAGAATGCAGCCGAAATGTAGGCGCCTGTTTTTCTTTAATTTCACGCGAGTTTACTTGCATGGCGTTCGCCCCCCCCCTGCCCCCCCCCCTCGCCCCTCTTTAATCGAACACGAACGTGCAAGTGCCCTTCGACTTGTGTGATTTCCGCACGTCAGATCGTTTGCGGGATGCTTCATGTTCAAGACCCCCTCCCGTCCATGCAAGTAAACTCGCCAGCGTCGTAAAAAACTTGCTCTAGCCTCTCCAAACATCGATACGTGGCTGGGCCGGGCCCGGCGTCAGCTGACGCCGTGGCCACCGCCTCCGCCGCTGCCGCCGCCGCGCCGCCCTTGCGGCCGCAGCCACGGCAGCCGCCGCCGCCATCGCTGTCACAAGCGACAGCGGTGGCCACGGCCGCCGCCACTGCGGAAAAGAATGCAGCCGAAGTATGGCCACAGAGCCCAAACGAAGAAGATAAGGGTTGAGGGGGAACATCAGGGGGGACTGGCTCCGGGGGGGGGAGACACAGAGCTCGAATTGGCGATACATTGCCGATGCATCGTCGACAGGCCCTCGATAGCGCATCCGTATCTTCCAGGGCGGGGTGGGCTATCGGTCCCCTAATATCGGCGATGAGTGTGTGATTGGGGGTCGAAGCCTACCCCCTGACGTTGCCCCCGAAAGGTACCCCTCCAAAGCCCGGGCTCTCGTGCCAGGTAAGGACACTGGACTCGCGCGCCGGCGCCGCGAGAAGCACCGGTCGGCCCTCGTGCCTCTTGCGCCGCGCACCAGGCTGACCCCTGCGGAGAGGGGAGCAGCGCCCTTGGGAGGGCTTCGATGTATGCACCACGTCGCTTTGGTTGGCCGAGGAGCTCCCAGCTGCCCAACCTGTGATGCGCTGGGGCACTTATACGCAAGATTCCTTCGCCGAGCTCCTTGGCTCCCTGGTCGACCGAACAACGTGGTGTATACATCGAGCCTCTCCGAGACCTGAATGCACGAGGCATGTTGCAGTGCAGATCCGTGATGAGGGCAATGGCTCTCCTGCAAAAAGCGTTTTTCTATAGTTTTGTCCGACGTGGATTCGACGCGGAATCGTCGAGGATTGTGGGCGTTTTCTTTTCCTCCCCCGGGTTACGCTCGCTGCCTGGGCCACCCCCCCCCCTCCCTCCCCGGGCAACGCTGACGATCGTCCTGGGGGGGAGGCCTGGACGCCCCCTACATGCCGTGGCGCACACAGGCGATTGATGCGCCGGTGGCGCGGACACACCCTGGCGGGTGCACGCCGCGACCGCCATTACCGCTACCCACGGGGAAAAGAGCAAGAATCCTCTGGCTCCGCGAGCGCTCGAGGAGGAGCTGGGCGAGGAGAGCGACTGGGAGCGGAACCGGCGCTGCTCGGGGCGACCCTTTCTGGCGAAGCGCCCCTCGGCCGGCACTGGACGTCGATGCGGACGTGCCGTATGCGCGGGGCGAACCACTTCACCCGCTGCACGCGGAGCACCTCGCAGCTCCAGGCCTGGCCCCGCTCGGCGAGGAAGACCTGGGAGAGGCGGACGGGGAGGGACGCGCAGTAGCACGATGGGGGGGTGAGGGCGCGGGGGGGGGAGAGGAAGAGAGGAGCGGCGGGGGGAAGATGAGGACGGGGTAGAGGGGGGGAAAGAAGGAGGATGAAGAGGAGGAGGAGGAGGAGGAGGAGGAGGAGGAGGAAGAGGTGGAGGAGGAGGAGGACGGAGAGGAGGAGGTGGGGGAAGGCGATGAGGAGAAGGAAGATGCTCAGGAGGGGGAGGAGAGGACGAGAGGAGGACACGGAGGATACGGACGAGGAAATGCATGAACAAGAATGCTCACAGAGCGAAGCCTCCGCGGAGGCGCATCAAATGGGCGGGTTGGAAGCAGCGGGCGCGAGCCGAACCAGGAGCACAGGCAGGAGAAGGCCGAACATCCGCCGACCCCCGCTTGTCGGGGGTATAAAGGCGTGTCAGATGTGTCCGAGGAGAGCGACGACGCTGGGCGTCCCGACCGAGGCGGCGCCCCTGGCGGCGGCGGTGGCGATCCTGTGCTCCAGCCGCCAGGATGTCAGGCTGATGGGGGCCAGCCGCGAGCCTCATAGGTTTGCTTCTGTGTACTGAAGCGTTTTGGAAACGGTTTGGCGCTCCCAGGGTTCCGACGCACGGTTTGGGACGTTGAGGGGGGAAGCATTCTCATGTTTGTTGCGTTGGCTTCGTAGGATATGCTGATGCTCCCCCTGAAGAAGCGCCTGAGCCCCCAGCGCCGCATGCCCCACCTGGTCGCGGTGGCGGCCGAGGCGCTGGCGCCGAGCCACCTGGGCCTGGCCGAGGGCGCGGCCGAGGTGCTGGGGCAGCTGGCGCAGAGCCTCGTCGCGGAGGCGGCGTCGCCCATGCGCAGCTGGCCCTATATTTTGAGCAGCCTGTGCCTCGCGGAACCGAGTCCTAGGGTCCCCGAGGCCCGTTCGCCCTGGGCACTGTTAGGGAGAAGGGCGTGCACGTTGGTTGGCAGGCAATTTGTTTCCATCGTGATTTGAATGAGCACTGCGCCCTTGACGATTTGAAATGCGTGACAACCTTGCGCATGGGCAAGGGCCTTTCTTCAGATGAATGTAGACAACGTTTAAACATGTGGTGCCTGAGGGGGCTTGAGCTTCCCAGTCTTCGGCGGCTGCGCCGATCCAGAGGCACACCCATGTCGATTGTTTTCACCCCCGCTCTTGGGATTTGGAGCCAGTGGCGGACCTCGATGCCCGAGTCGAGGGTCTATATCCTGGCGAGACGGTTCGTACCTGAGGGTGGCAATGGATGTTAAGTGGGGGTGGAGGCTGTGAGCAGTCATGGGGGAGATAGGTGGGTGGATAGTGTAGAGCCTACAGTCGCCTGCAGGCAGCCCGTCTGTGCGTCCTTGGTCGCGCGTCGCTGTCAGCACCGTTTGCTTTGAGCGCCAAGCGACCTGGACTGTTCGATGTTTGACCGAAGAAGGCTGTGAGGCATCAGCCGTTCCACGATCTCGATTGTCCGTGACTGAAGGGCGCCCAGACGCCGTTGCCATCGGGAAGCAAGCAACGGTTTCGGCAAGCATCATCTTCCTGGCCCCCTCCGCCGCAACCTCCTCCTCCAACCTCCCGCTGCATCTTCCTTGTCCTCGCTCGCATCGGGCGTCTGCGTGAGGTCGAAGACTGAAAGTCCTGTCGCGTATATGTTCTCTGATGTGCACAAACCGCGTCTCATAACGCCGCGAGCATGCCAGTCGCACAGATTTCCCTAACACGCCGCCAGCACATCTTGAAACGACATGTAGAATGTTACAGGGAGGGCGGCGTGAGGTCACGCTTGGATGGCGGCCCCGTTCTCAACCAAATCGTCTCATGAGATATCGCGCGTCATTGTGTGCCGAAGCCTCGTCAGCATCTGAACGGCGCGTGCTACCCATTCCAATGTTGCCTCTGCCCCCCTTCGAACAAAAAACGTGATTTGATGGAGGGCGTCTTGTTTCAAAGAATGCTCTCGCAGTGCTCCTCCTGGGCTTGCGGTGCGGGGCCGAGGGGCGTCGCGGCCGCGCCACGTTTGCTCTGGGCACGTCGTGGTCCGTGGCGCATTGTTGTCAGACATGTGTGTGCAATGATCGAGGTTGAGTTGTGATCGCGACACTGTGTGCACGGATGGAGGGCATCGTCGTGTCAGGGCCGTGTCATCGGCGGCGGCATCACATAAGTTCGCAGTTCCAGTGGGACGGGGTGCACGGGGGTCTTGAAGTGTCGTTGGCTTTTTATTGCGAGGAGGGGCGTGCGCCATAGGGCATGTAGCCTCCTCTCTCTGCCGTCGCATGCTTCCCTATGCCCGCGCCAATTTCAACATTATGACGTTGCCCCGCTTGTACTTCCAAATACCTCATCGTCCAGGCACCCATAACACGATCTGTCACAGTCGGGCCTCCTAGGGTACAAACCTAAAGGCCTCAGGAGCTACGCCAGCAGACAACATTGGAATCTAATATAGACTCGCGCGGCCCTGAATTGGCATCGGCAATTACTCGGATGGACGCTGCGTCGGGTCTGCGGTGATGATCACATTCCGTCCTTGCGGCGGGTGGCAGCCCCTTCGTTGCGCACGACTGCCGCCCTCGCTGCGATGCCCTCGGACATCCGCTGGAAGGTTGCAGCGGGAGGTGAGGACTGAATTGGGATATCTCTATTGAGCGAGCAGTGCCTTCCAGCCGCGTGGCCGTTTGGGCCACTTGGGTGTGACCCCAGTCAGCCCAGGGCACGTTCAGGAGGCTCAGAGGATCCCCAAAGAAACGCCCCCGAACGGCCTCGAATGGGTCCCAAAGCTGCTTCCCGAGAACCGAACTGCCACCGAGGTGTCACACGTCACGGGCGCGCTCAGGTAGGACCCAAACACTCGAGTCCTCCGCTCTGTCCAGCAAAGACTCTCGAATTCGCATTCACAGCTTACCCACGACCACGGCCAACGGGCCCGAAATCGCAGGCAAAGCCTGACCTTGTAGACCACAACTCGCCCTGGCAATTTCCATGTGCTCATCGGTTCGTCTGGGTGTCGGCGAGACGGCGTGAACATCTTCAATGTTGAATGAGTTCCATTGGCGAAGAGCCCCACCATATGCACACGTGAGCGCCGCGATGCAGGTGTGGGGGCCACGACTCGGGTAAGGAGTGTGCCGAAGCGGGCGGGGCAGCATGAGGGCCGTGCCCCTTGGGTCATGCGGTGGAGCTCCCCATGGGGGCCACAAAGCAAGTGAGGGTGTACCGAAGTGGGCTGGGCGACGCCGTGCGGGTCCTGCCACTGGGGCCTTCGGTGGAGCTCCACATGAGGCAGCGGAACGTGTGAGGGGCTCGCCGGATGAGGATGATGCGGATGAAAAGGATGAGAGGGAGCGAAAAGAAAATGGAGGGGGCAGCGGGAGGAGGAAGGCGAGACGCAGTGGATTCAAAACGGATGCTCAAAGGAGGAAGAGTAGGAGGAGGTGGAGGAGGACGAGGAGGAGGAGGAGGAGGAGGAGGAGGAGGAGGAAGGGGAGCAGACGGATGCCCGGGAGGACAGAAGTAGGAGGGAGGAGGGATCAAATGGAGGATTTTATATGATCCCGGGCCGAGGGCTCACAGGCCCCACCCCCCCGGGGTGGCATGGGCCCCAGAGTTCTGCAATTCCCCCCTTTCCAGGTGGGGTGGGGGGAGGAGGAGGACGACGACGACGACGAGAACGACGACGAGAACGACGAGGACACGAGGATGACGACCACGAGGACGACCACGAGGACGACGAGGACGACGAGGACGACGACGACGACGACGACGACGACGACGACGACGACGACGACGACGACGGCGCCGCAGCACCACCCAACACCCGCAGGCGGAGGGGCGGGGGCAGCGCCCCTTTTTCTTGACAGCGCCACGCCCGCAGGGCCACGACCACGGGGAGGGGGGAGATCCCTAGCGCGAGGCTTCCGCAAGGGCTCGCGGGCGTACCAGTCCACCGGGGGGGGAAGCAAACCCATTCGCATTGGAAGGGGGAGCCCCGGATCACATATATATATATATATATATATATGTATATATATATATATATATACAAGACTGCAGTGGCGCTTCGCGCCATACACCTTGGTCCTTGAAGTTTGGTATGCAGGCGGGATAGCAGGAAGATCAAGCCGACAATTTAGCGATAACTCCTTGTTGGCTTTTCTGGCATCGCCGCTATGATAATGTTTTGGTTCGTTCTCCTTCCTCCATACTTGTTTTTCGTGATGTTCGCTATACCCTGCGCATTCTCCCTATCCTCCTCAGCTTTTCTTTGCGGAGGCTCCTCCTGGGAGAGCCTCTGGGGGCCTCACAAAAGTTGTTTCAGGCTTTCTTAAGGCCTTCTGGAGGCCTCCTGGGCGTATTCTGGGGGCCTCTGGGGGCTTGCTCGGGCCGCCCTGCCTCCAACCACGGTCTCCCTGAACGACCGGGTCACGATTTGGAATGCTTCGGAGGGCGTCTTGGGGCCATCTTGGGCCGCCATGGGGCTCTCTGAGGGCCATCTTGGACCTGTGGTGTGCCGTTTTGGAGCTCTCTTGGACTGCCTGGAAGCCCTTTCGGATGGTTGTGGAGGCGGCTTCGGACGCCCAGAAGACCGCCGTCTTGGAGCGTCGGGAAGCCGAAAAGAGAAGAACCCCAAAATTCACCAAAAACTAACAGAATATCAATGATGTTTCCCTCTTGGGAGTGCTCTTGGAGGCTTTATATATACACCTGTGTGTATTATATATATATATATATATATAGGGAAGGGGGAGGTGAAGAGGCGGAAAGGCGGAAAGACAACGACCTCGCTTTTGGCGACCCCCGCTTCCAAACAGGAGCCAAACAATACCAGCTTGCTCGCGGGGAGCGTCACGCCGATCTCGTGCGCCAGCACGCGATCCGCATGCCCGCCGATCTTCCCCAGACTCTGAGGCGCAGCCCGCCCCCTCGCACTGCCGAGCCCTGGACTCCCAAGCGTTGTTCTGAAAGACGCGACGCATACTAGATACATTCGATATTATACCACAATGTTTCTGATATAATACCTAATTCCTTTCTGCCTGGTCCGCATGCGTAAAATAACGATGCAACCGCGAATTTGGTATAACACCAAACGCGTTTGGTACAATACCAAGCATCCCGACATTCAACAAAACTATGCCAGCACGATCACAACACATTCCAATACCACGGTGCCAAGTTATCCTGGCACGAGGCCAACCGTCGTTCGGGACGGAACCTGGGAATTCGTTGGCTCGGAAATGCGATGCGGCGGGGGGCTGACGCGCGCGCTGCCACACTAGAAGTGCGAGGCATGACGTGGCTGTGCTTGGAAGCGAAGTCGGGGGTGGCAAATCCAGCCCTGGGGGATGCAAGACTCGACGAGCGCAGCAGAAGAGCGAGGTGCCTCACGGAGTACGCAGGAGAGAGCGGCGAGCGCACACACACACACACACGAACAGAGGGCAGTGCCGCCGAAGCCACCGAGCGGAGACCGCGAGGCGGGGTGCGGCCGGGCAGCAAGCGAAGCGCGGGATAGCCTCGAAGCGCTGCGGCGATCTCTGAAGGACCCCCCCAGCGCGCGAGAGGACACAGAGGGGCGAAATCACGCCTCGGAACAGGAGAGAGAGAGGGTCCAACAACGCTGCGGGCAGGCGGCAGAACGGCACGATCGATCGGGATAAGCCACACAACCAAATATGCAAGCCTTGCGGCCGCCTGGAGCAACCGCTCGAGAGTGGGGGGGACAGGCAAGACCCCAGAAGGCAGACAGAAAGGCGAAGAAGCTGGAGGGCACCCCACGGTGCATTCAGGATGCCTTCAGCTCTATCTGGCCACCATTCCGAAATGCGGCTAATGATGAGGGCGGGGATCTGCTCGCCAGATCGCGCGTCTAAGCGCATCCACGGCGCAGCCATGCCGTCGCGGCCCGGAGGAAGGCGCAGCGGAAGGAGGGGGAGCAAGACAGAGGAGGTCGATAGAGGTAGTTAATGGGGGCCACCAGAGGATGAACAGCGCGGCCAAGATATTGGGCAAAGCCGGGGATTGTCAACACGATGGTGCGAGAGTCCAACCTCAAAGCAGATGCAATGATAGACCGTCTCCTAAAACGCAGCCGCGTGAGACCGCAACCCCGGGAGACTGCAGGAGTGCTCAAGCATGGCAAGTCCGCTTGCCAGCGCGTGCGATACTACCACGCCGTATCCCGTCCACGAGTGCAGCGCCGCACCCACCACTTTCCCAAGCCGAGTCCAACCCTCCACGTCGAAGGAGGGCAGGGAGAGACGAACAGTGCCAGCGAGCACCGCCTGCTCATGACGAAGGACGAAGAATGGCTGGCTGTAGAGGTACACATTGACCAAGGCAGCGTAGAACAGGGAGCGACGACCTGAATAAAGAACCGTGGGTCCACTGATGGCTCACTAGCTTACCGCCCGCGCACGTGAACGAAATTCGTCTAGAGGGGCTCGCCAAGACCGCTCTGGAGTTATACCGGGACGTGCTGGGACCCATCCAGAGGCCTAGGTAAGCAGTCCCAGCGAGAACGTCAAACTCGACACATTGCGGAATGAGCCACTGGAGGGAAGCAGTGATGTACTTAGCCACCTCCGCCCTGTACGCGACCGCACACGGGACAATCTTGCATGTTGTGGAGTTTAAAAACGACTGGCCATCTTGACCGCAACCGGACAGCACCTAGCCCATAACGCTCAACGCATGCCCCAAGGTCATTGAGAGAAGGCGACCGAGCCAGTGCAAAAAGCGAGTAAGGTAAAGCACAGCCTTGCACAATCCCAGATCGGATCCAGAAGGCGTGCACCCTGGCACCGATGGCAGACATGATGCCCCGATGGCGGCACACTAAGGGTTGATGAAGGAGAAGGACGGTGGCGGGACTTGCATAAAATGCAAGGCTAGGACCATACACCAATGATGTCGGCCAAGGCAGCCTGAGCTATGCC
The DNA here is from genome assembly GCA_963575745.1 of Prorocentrum cordatum. Classification (NCBI taxonomy): domain Eukaryota; class Dinophyceae; order Prorocentrales; family Prorocentraceae; genus Prorocentrum; species Prorocentrum cordatum. The sequence goes on from CAUYUJ010015398.1 coordinate 65,590, forward strand.
CATGTCAACGGAACCGCGGCTGGTTCAGGGTGTGACGAGTACCGACACGCTGGACAATTGAGCTCCAGGATGTTGTTCAGAAGTGTGTGTAGCTGCTCGCAGGCCAGCGCAGTCTGGAGTACCACAGGGCACGTCTGGAAGAAGGAATGACGAATCGATATAATTTGCCGGAGGCCCCCGCGGATTTCTCGGATCGACGCTGCACACCCCTCCCTTGCGCGCGAAGCCCGCCAGGGGCGGCGCCGGAGACGCAGCCAGGGGTGCCCAACGCCGATCCAACAAAATGCGCGCGGGCGTCCAATCATTCTTGTGTTTATGCAAACGCTTCTTTTCCGTTGAACGTCGAGGGGAGAGGAGGAGGAGGAGGAGGAGGAGGAGGAGGAGGAGGAGGAGGAGGAAGAGGAGGAGGAGGAGACGAGGAAGAAGAGGAGCCGGAGGAGCAGGAGGACGAGCTGGAGCGAGCCGCAAGCGAGTCCTTTTCAGAATGACCACCTCCCTGCCAGATGCAGCCTCGATCACCACACGAGGCCCGACACCGGTAGGGAGGGAGAGGCATCGGGTCGCCGACCGATCCTGCCGTCACCTCCGAGCTTGGTGGAGCGACGCGTGATCGCAATCAGCCGGCCCAGCCAAGGGGCGTACAACCTCCCCCCCTGGACCGAGGCATCGCGGGAGTGCCCGAGCGCGCCACGCGTGCCGAACCCTAGCGTGGGTGGACGGCGATGAAGGAGGCGGTTGAGACGAAGGAGGTTGAGTCGAGCCAGCTCAGCGCAAGCCCGGCTCAGCTGATCAACAACCTGGCGCAAACCCAGTTGGGGGAAAGGTGAGCATGTTTTCTTACTCGGCGTTTCGACATTGGGCGGAACGGGGGGGGGTCTGGCTCACTGGGTCCTATGAGGGGAGACTCCACCTGCTCGAAACAGGCGCCCAAAACAATCAAGATCTACTTCATGGGGGGAGGGAGGGGGGTTTGGGGGCTCGCGCCGATCGACAAAACAATGAATAAAAAACGATCACGAACTTCTTTGATACAAGATGCTTGGCAGATTGCTGGGAATATTAACCTCTAAAGGTCTCTAGAACCCCCAACAGTGGCAACTGATTACCATTTCGACGCTTTTTTTTGACGGACTGGGGCCAATAGCGGAACAAACATTATTCACCAGCGGCACCCGCCGCGCAACAACGACGACGACGACGACGACGACGACGACGACGACGACGACGACGACGACGACGACGACGACGACGACTACGACTACGATTGGTACTGCTCCTTCTCGTCTCTTTCCAAGGAGGAGCAGGAGGAGGATGAGGAAGAGAAGAGGAGGAGGAGGAGGAGGAGCAGGAGGAGGAGGAGGAGAAGGGGAGGGAGGAGGAGGAGGAGGAGGAGGAGGAAGAGGAGGAGGAGGAGGGAGAGCAGCAGAATGAAGAAATGGGACGAGCTTTATTGCCTGCCAGAAGAAACAGGGGGGAGCAAAACGAAAGACCCCTTAAGGTTACTTGGCGATTATTCGCGCTGCTTGACATTGCGCTGCATTGCATGACGCTGCTTGGCATTGCGTGGCATTGATTTGCTCAGCTTAGCACTGATTGACATTGCGTGGCGAGGCAGCAAGCACCAAAGACCAAGGAAGCAAAGAACCATGACCAAGGAACCAAGGAACCAAGACTCTGGAACCCGACGACTGCAACAAGGAACCAGGCACCAGGAAACCAGGAACCAGTACCAAGGGACGCCGCTGCAGGCCACTTCAAGGGCACACAGGCAAGAGACCCCGAGGAACGGCCAGGCAACCCCAGGGAAGGCCACCGCAAGGAAACAAGACCAGGCGACCACGAGGAAGAACACGGGAAGGAAGCAAGACCGAGGAGCCTCGAGGAAAGCGGGCCGGCCGGACCTCGCACTCACCGGTTACCTAAAAACCAGCTTAGGCAAAGCTGACGGTAGGAGCTCGACCACAAGAAACCTTCGACAAGAAATCCAACTCTGAGACCCCAGGACGTGCAGTGACTTTTGGTGTGGGAGCGTCACGCCTGCCATCGCAAAACCATCGAAACCCAAGAAACCCAGGGCGCCCTGGAGGCAAGCAAGGTGTTTCTGGGCATGGGTTTCCACTGTAACTGGGAAAGGAGAGCAGCACCGCAATGTTTTTTTGGAGTCCCGAAACGGTGCGGTGACAGACCGTCCGGTAACCTCGAAATCCCCCAAGACCTCGCCGCACGGTCCGTCAGCGCACGGTTTCGGGACCTCGGGTGCCCCAGTCGCCCGAGACGTCCTCTGAGAACGACCCGAGTCCCAAAACCGTGCGGTGACCCCGCATCCCCACCGACTGACCACGCCGTGTGGTCACCGCCCCGCGTGGGGGCCCCCCGAGCTTTGGGAGACATCCTCCACCCTGGCAGGAGGCCAAGAGGCAAGGCCACCTCCAGGGCCGCGAGCGGCTCCACGAGGCGGCAGACGGCACCATGGCATCGATCCACGCCCACCGAGCTGGAGGCACGCCCCCGAAGGCCTCCCGGAGCGCCTGGCATGGGCACGCCCCTGGCCCAGGAGGCACCAGCAGCCGACCTCATCCAGCACCGGTCGAGCGAGACTCCAGGGGGGGGGGGGGGGCACGTCTCGAACTCGGTGGATGTGGTCAGACGTCGAGCGCTGAGGGCGGGGGGCCCCATATCTCCGATGTCGCACTGTTTCGCGGCGCGGGCCCGTGGAAGTCACCGGAGGTCTGCACGCTCCCCTGGGCCTGGCTGGTCGACACGGGCCGTTTTTCCCTTGCTGTGGTTGGACGGTGCCATGGGGCCGTCCAACAACAATGGCCAGAGATGACCAACAACCTCCCGTCGAGATTTCTGTCGCAACGCGAGAGGGTTGATGAGCCGATTTTCCACCGCCACTACCTTGGGCAGGAGCGGGGGGGAGGAGGAGAAGGAGGAGGGGGAGAAGGAGGAGGAGGAGGAGGACCTCCCCATCCTCTCCTCTCCCCGTGCTACATATGGTAGTGATGGTGGAAAACCAGTTAGGCCCACCATGTGGTGGGGGGTGGTGAGAGAGGTGCGTAGATGGCGCCGAAGCGGGCGGAGGTGGAGGAGGCAGCCAGCAGGCCTGAGCTGCATCGAATCGCAAGTCGAATCGGAGCCTAAACGCATCGAATGCTATCGAATCGTCAAACATCGGATCGAAATCGGGTCGTCGCGCCGGCTCTCTGGCCCCAACCGGCGCCGGTGGATCGAACCGAACCGAATTGAATCGGAGGGCCGGTTTTTCATCCCGAGTCGTTTCTCGACTGTCCCAAGCCCGGCGAGGGTCCCCCGAGGCCGAACACGGCCCAACCACCTTGCGGCGAGACGTTTCTGCGACGCGAGCAGGTTTGCGCCTGCTGGGAGGTGTCACAAGCTCGGGCCTCTGGCGGCCGCTGGGGGCCGATCTGGCCACCCCAGGAGCGCCCTCGACGAGGCGAAGCTGCTGGGAAGCCCTGGGGCTCGGCGAGGGCCCCCCGGAGGCCGAAAACGGTCCCCAAAACCTCCCGCCGCGATTCTGCCGGCCAGCGACTCGCGTCGCATGGCAGCGGACCCCATGATTTTTTCATGACGTCGAACCACAGAGGTTTCGACCTATGTCCCGGGACCGGCTTTTCATCCCGAGCCGTTCTTTGACGGCCCCGAGGCCCGGCAAGGGCCCCGGCGGCCAAAAATGGCGAAAAACCTCCCGTCGTGACTTTCTCATTGCTCGAGGGGGTCTGGGGATCGCACGCGGCCACGACGTTTTGGCGCGCGAGCGCTGAGCCCCGCGGCACTTGCCCAGAGGGCGGCCCCGGCCCGCCTGCTCCAGCTCTGCCGCCACGGCCTGCGCGGTGGTGCTCTCCTCGTCCCCCGGCGTGTTCCTCTCTGGGCAGAGGAGGGCGACCGGCCCTTCTCGGCTACACGCAAGAGCCAGAAAGACAGGTACCGGGGTGGGAGGATGGGGCTGGGAAGACACGGGGCGCGACCGTGTAAAAAGCACGCTCGACACACGCGATAATACGGATGATCCGATCGTCTCTCCCGACCCCATCCTCCCAACCCGATGACTGCCTGTCTGAAAGAGTGACGCTGGCTAAGAGTGGCCTTTTGTGCGCGGCTTCTTGGGGGCCGCGGGGGGATCAAGCACGAGCGCGCAAGACGCTACCACCGCATCGCGTTCGGCGATCGGGGGACCCTATTTGGCCCGCACCAAAAGTCACTCCAGGGAAAGGTCACTCTTACGTCTACCTTAATGGCCCCTGGAAACGACTAGGCCGTTTTCGTCACCGGTTCCGTTTTGCCGCTTTCTTGTTGCCGGGTCCGTCGCCGTTTCTTTACCAATTCCGTCGCCGTTTTGTTTTCCCACCTCCGGCTCTGGTTCCAATCCTGGAGCCGTTTTTGACACCGTCTCCGGTCGCTGTCTTTTTGCCGTTTCCACTTTCGAGCTGCTTGTTCGAAAACAGTGAAAAACGGCCCTGCCGTTTCTGGGGCCCACTACGGACGGGCCCCAGACCCCAGAAGCCCCGATCCCCTTCCTGGGACTCTCCGTTCCAGATCCTGGGGCCCGAAGACAGGCCCCAGAGGCCGAAATGCGGGGAGACCGCTGGGATTGGAAAAGATCGTAATTATCGTTGGAGGTCTGGGTCGGGCTCTCGTTCCCTCTGTGCTCCAGTGCACGTGCAGGAGGCCTCCGGACGCACGCAGGGCGGCGGCCGCGTTCGGGAAGCCGTCCCGGGAGAACGGGATGAGCCCCAGCAGCACGCGGTCGCAGCGCCCGTCCTGCCCCCGATGCCGCCACCGCTATGGCGCTTTGGCACTGCATCGGGCCCCGCGTGCGAGCACCGAGAGCCCCCATTGTCAGCTCTCTTCCCTGCTTCAACAGGTCGAGATTCGCCCTCTTGTCGCTGAACCGCTGCTCCCTCGGTGCCACGAAATCATGTGAGTCGACGTCGCCGTCCTGGCCCTGCTGCTGCGTACTAGAATGGCCACGGAGGTTACTACGAGCGCAGGAGGTTATATGTGGGTGTTAAGGTGAAAAAGCATTTAGCGTAAGTAAGTGAGTTACAAGTGCCCTAAATGGGTTCTACGCGGGTGCAGCCCAGTTAGTCCAGATCTTAAGCCATTGAAGGCACTCTAACCCACTAGTAAGCCATGTTAGGCCATGTGCAAGCCACCTTAACATCTACGTGCACCCCCCCTGCCCCCTTGGCACCCCCTGTGGTCGTCCCAGTACCTCTGCCTTTGAGGATCACCCTTCCAAAGCCCCCCGAGGTGTCAGCCATGCCTTTCTCCTTGCCTGCGGATGCCGAGTGCTGGCGCTGTTGGTCACCACTGTCGTCCTCCTCCTCCTCCTCCTCCTCCTCCTCCGCCTCCTCCTCCTCCTCCTCCTCCCCCTCTGGGCGGCGAGACCGGGAGGGGGGGGAAGCGAGAGGGGGCAGGCCGTCTCGGGAGGCGGCGGGGCTCCTCAGAAACCCTCGCGCCTTCCGAGTCGCAGCCTGTGGTTTCGTTTTCGGAGACGGCTCGGAAAGCGCATCGTAAGCCCATCCTTCGCTTCCTCAGCCTCCTCCTCCTCCTCCTCCTCCTCCTCCTCCTCCTCCTCCTCCTCCTCCTCCTCCTCCTCCTCCCCTCTTCCTCCCCCTCCTCCTCATCCTCATCCTCGTCCTCCTCTTCCTCCTCCGCCTCCTCCTCTGTCTCCTCCGCCTCCTCCTTCCTGAGCCCTCCGAGAAGGCACGCCCCCCTCTGTCGCCGACCCTCCCGGGCGCGTCGCCGACCCCCTCGCACCGACGGCGGCTCCTCCTGGCTCGGGGGGGCCCCTGGAGGCCAAGCTGGGGCCCTCGGAGGCCACCTTTGGGTGGGAGCTCGGTCCCGGGGATGGGGTCGCGAGCTGCGAGGGCCCGCGCCAAGAGAGCAGGTGGCGTTGGATATATATATATATATATATATATATGGGACGTGCTGGTCCTCGACCTCCTCCTCCTCCTCCTCCTCCTCCTCATCCTTCTCCTCCTCCTCCTCCTCCTCCTCCTGCTGCTCCTCCTCCTCCTCCTCCTCCGCCTCCTCCTCCTTTTCCAGCGCCCATCTCCCAGGCCCTCGCCAGAGGCAGCAAGGATGGGGCGAAGGATGGGCCGTGCTTCCCGAGGGACCTGCCCTGCCATACGGAAGGACCCCGCAGGCGATTCCCATTGTCACATGCGCATAGCATGCACGTGACGCAGCGCCGGCTTGCGCGGAAGTGGAAGGCTCAGCTGCGCGTGTCTGGCGTGCGAGAGGCCAGTCAGGGCCGGAGGCTGAGCCAGCGAGGCGGTCACTGACCACCCACGGGGAGCAACTCCTCCCCGTCCAGCAGCAGCTACAGAAAGTCAAGCTGGCCAGACTGCATTGGAGCGAGCTGACGCGCATCTCCTTGTACATCACTCCTCCTCGCCGCGCCACCAGGAGTGTCGAGGGGTCCGTCGTGGCGCTTCGCCTGCACCAATTCCCTCGGGACGCATGGCCACGACTGATGATGAAGTGATTTATTATACTCGCATGGGGTTTTCCGTATCTACGAATAAGGAGGCGTGGCCACGAGGATCATCCAGCAAAGAGACCCTGAGAGGGCCCGTCGGATTTTCTGCGGCAGCGCCCCCAAACATGAAGGGTGGCTCCTCTCAGGTGTCCTTTCCTCCCTGGGACGCTGGAACTGCGGCAGACACATCGGGCTGATGCTCTCCGGGCCCCCTCCTAGCGCAAGCGAGAGACGATACGAAATTGATACGTGCCGCCTCCCCGTGAGCTCTGCTGGCATCCTCACGAAGGGCATTCGGCGACAGCTCATGTAGTCAATGCGGCACGGCCCGAATGACGTCGAAACGGGCTGCTGTGGCAAATGCGTCGGGTCTTCTGCCTGGGGCTTGGCTCCGTGGCTGGCCGGGGCTGGAGCCCCCCGCAGTTCGAGCCCGCGCCTGCCACAGCGAGACGAGGCACGCCAGGATGTTAGCCTATGATGAGGAGCACCGCAGCATCGGTGGTGTGTACCAGCTTCCCTCTCTTCAATTAGTCATGCTCCTCCTTCTCCTCCTCCTCCTCTTCCCCGTGCTCGTCCCTCTTCGTATCCTTCTCCTCCTAATCCGCCACATGCTCCTCCTCCTCCTCCTCCTCCTCCTCCTCCTCCTCGAGGGCCAGCGTTTCGAGCAGAGGCAATCAGGAGCACTGTGGGCATCATAGATCCTGAAAGATTGAAGCAACCCTATACGGGATCTGGCTCCGTTTCCTCAAGAAAATCAGATGCCCCAATCGAGGCTGAGCGAGCAAGTGCCCAAGCCTGCACCCTCCCTGGGATTGAGGCGAGCTGGTCCTGTGGTCGCCGCCACGCGACTCGGAGGCCACGACATACGAGGCAATCGGCGAGACTTCACACGAATCGATGTATGTGTTCACACGAAGTCTCATGAGGAAATGGGGAAGCGGGAGGAAGGAGGGATGCATGGAGGCGGGGAGGTAAGGAGAGGGAGAGAGAAAGAGAGAGAGATAGGAAACAACAATAATATGACGGGATAGCAGGAGTTACAAAGGAAACGAGAGTGGGGGGACGCAGATGAGCATGAGAAGGAGGAGGAGGTGGCGGCCCTAAGTTTGCGCACGTCAAAAAAGAGGAGGAGAAGGAGGAGGAGGAGGAGGTGGGAGGCGCAGGAGGAGGACAATGACGGCGACGACGAGCGATGGGAGGCATAACGCTAACAAGAGGATGTCATCTCCGACACCGAATACAAGCCGGTTCGGCAGTGAGCACGGGCTGCTGCCGGGCGACGACTGAACCCAAGCAAACTCTCGGCCAGTGTATACGATCCTGAGACCCTGCCACAAACATACCACATCGCAAAAAAACACTACCAAAGCCCTGGACCCAATCTTCCTGCTGCATGTTTCGAACGGGACCGACTTGCGAATGCTCTGGGGGCCGAAACAACACGAAAGCAGCCGGTGTGCAAAAATTGCACACACACCCCGCTTGCACGCGCCAAACCCAAATCCACTCAGAATCGCTCTCCCGGGTACCACAGCGAGGCTCGGCATGGTCGACAACAAGCGTCCCAGTGGAAGCAACGCCCTGCACCACGGTGCTCTCCCTCGGGAGCGGCTGTTCGCATGCTGAGTCCTTCAGTAGCTGGTCCCAGAGCCTGGTGCGGGCTCCGAAGAGCCCCAGAGCAGCGAAACACCGTCTTGTCGCAGCGCTTGCGAACGCACGCTGCGGTCGAGGCGGCAGCACAGAGCGCGGAGCCGCAGACTGCAGAAGAGGCAACAGAATAGCGAAACACACCTTGGACCCCTCTGCTTCAGGACCACATGCCCTTCTGATGAGCGGCAAGCCCGGCTAGGCCAGGAGATTTGGCATGAAACCGGGGTCTTCCTCCAGGACTCCTGCTGCTCCCATCTGACTCGAGGACCACATCCCAGGACAAATTCTAGCATCCAGAAGTGCATCGAAAACAATAGGGAACGAGTATCGCCTCCCAGGGCCCGACGCGTGAAAACCCTCGAGTTTCGGTGCTTTCTTGGTGCTCGGCACTCGTTCTGGTGCCCAAGGCTAAAGTAGGTTGGAACATCCCAACCCAGGACGAGCTTTTCGTCCTGAGCCGTTCGCAAACAGACCGAGGGCCCGTGGAGGGCCCGGGGAAGCCAAAGACGCCCCCCCCCCAACAGAAAAAACGCGGGGCCCGTGTCCCCCCAGGACCCGCCTGCTCCAAAGCGAGACAGCCTGCCCGTGCGGAGCAAAGTGAGAACAGCCGAACTGCCGCGAGGCCGGACCTCCGACGAAGGAGAGACAGTCTCGAGGAGTCCCCCCCAACCCCGTCTCGAAGGGTCTCCGTGTTCGGGTGGACGTCCTGGCACGAGGGAGGCGGATCCTCAGGGAGACGGGTCCGGGATCCAGGGGGGTTCGTTCCTGGGCCAGATTCGCTCTGAGTCGTTGTCTGACCGTCACGCGGCTAGTGCAAGGCCCAGGGGCGCCAAGCATTGAAAGCAACTCTGGACAGGCTTCCTCTCAGGATCCCCTCCCTTCATGGCGAAACTTGATTGGTGTAGCTGTTGTGGTTCTTGGCGATGCATATACGACAGGTGCCCGACAATTATCCGAGCTACACTGGCCTTGGTTACCCAGACACCGCCCGTGCAAAAAAAGGTTTGGAGTATATGCAACCTGCTTCTTTCTCGGTTTCGACCACATGGGCAATCGGGGTCCGACTGTCGATCCCGGCCCTCAAGCAGGAGCCACATGCTTCAGCTGCCCTGTAACCCCCCAGCTGCAAGCTGGCCGACTCGATCTGTGAGCAGGGCCCCGAGCCACAGGAATTCCCCTCGGAACCCTTTCGGCGTCTGGGCCCATTCGGCCGCCGAGGGAGCAGCCGAGGGGACCCGACTCCGCGGGGAGGACGGGGAATGCAGTCCGTGAGAGAGGGCTCCTCAAGCCTTCCCGTCGAAACCCCAAGGGTTCCCCAAGGAGCCCGATGGATTCTCATGCAACCCCACGACCTTTCTGCAAGAGTTCTGATGGCACCCGGAAGATTTGCAGAAGAACATTGGCATTCACCTCAGGAATGCGAAATACATTCCAGGGCCCATTGGAACCCCAAGGTTTCTCTTAGAACCCCAAACGCGGCTTAAATAAGCAGGAGGTTTTCTTCGTGCATCCTACGGATTTCCCCCGGCAGTCCGCAGTACTCCCGATGGCATCCGAAATGGTTGCAGAAAGATATGATCAATCACCAGAGGAATGCGTAATGCATCCAACGACCCCAAAGATATCCTAAGGATCCAGACCATGCTCTGAAAACAGACATCATAAGTAATGCCGATGCAGTCCTAAGAGAATGGGTCCTCAGCATGTCCGAAAGAATCCGAAGGAATCCTTGAATCATGCAAAGAATCCCGAGAGATTCCACATTCAAGATGCCCAAAGGATTCTCTTAGAAGTTCCCCTGGTCTCCAACGTAATTCTAAGGATGGCCATGTGGGCTCTCCTCGCAAACCATCTTGACAGTGACATGAGAAATCCGCACGGTGCCTCCATAACTGCCTGCGACATCATCAGGGGCCTGATGGAGGTCTTAAGGAATAAAGGAGGCCCTCCGGAATCTTCAACACTTCAAGCTGGCCTACAACACTTCAGAATTCTGGAAATACTCCTGAAAGGAATCCTACGGCATATGTGGGGCTCTTCTGGAATTTCTCAAGATGTGATGCGCGATCCACAAGATGTTCAAATGTAGCCGAATGATTTCCCAAGGAGTCCTTGCGGCATCCTAGCGAACCAAATTAATCCAACAGTTCTGAGGATTCCATAGGATTGCCTGAGAACATCCTGAGCATCGCCGTGAGAGGTCCTCGCGATGTCCTGTGGATGTCCCAGAAGCTGTCTCGAAGGATCCTGAAGATCCCCTAAGAAATCTCAAGATGCCCAGGGTGGACTTGGTACGAATTGGTTGGAATTTCCCCATTCCTTCCCGTTCCGCGGGGTGGACACCCACTCCTCTCCCCCCTTGTGAGCGATTTCTTATTCGGCGTTTCCACATTGGACGGAAGGGGGGGCGGAGGGGGGGGGTCTGGCTCTGGACCTCTGCTTCGTTCGACCGTTTGCACCAGCGCGCCCCGCAGGGGAGAGACCCCACCTGCCTGACACAGGCGCCGGAAACAGCCAAGATCTACTCCACAGGGGGAATGGGGGGGGGAGGGCGGGGGGGGATGCGAGGGCCCGCGCCGCTCGGCAAAACAACGAATAAGAAAACGACCCCCGTTCCCTGGCCCGCCGCCCCAACCTCCGACGACTCGATATTCCAGAGCCCAAGAAGGCACAAAGACGGCCCGAAAAGCCACGAAGACAGCCCAAGAGAAGTCTCTGACGGTTCCAAGAGGGAGCCTCGACCGCGAGGTTTGAAGCTCTCGGCCCCAACATGCCCCGAGATCGCCCAAAGAACCTCCCAAGACGCCCCCATGGAGCCTCAAGACAGGCCCATGAGAACCCCAGGACAATCCAAGAAGGCCCCGAGTCGCCCAACACGGCCTCCAGGCGGACCCAGATGCCCCCAAGACACACCTGAATTCCCCCCTTGCTTTCATCTACACCACCATCACACTGGACGCTCCCACAAACCATCGCAAACAATCTACACTCAAGGAGGGTCGGGGGATGCGGCGTAAGCCTATAGATTTCTAGAACGGGACCCCAGACCTCTCGGACCATGAAATCCCCTTAAGACCGGCTTTCGTCCCCGGCCGTTGCTTCTGTTCGTTCCGGAGCCCGAGATGATTCGTGCTCTAAGAGGCGCCAGCGGGAGGCTCTTCTGAGAACGCGGCGTGTCAGGGTACGAGTGCAAACGTCATGCAACGACCTTGCGCGCGAGGCCGAGCGGACTTGAGAAGTCGCCATCGCCCGTCTCAAAAGACTCCTTCGCTGGGGTCCATTTGGCGGCGCATGGCGAAAACATCTTCCACTTGCCAAACATGTAGAAAATTCCGAAGCTCGATATTCAACAATTTCTGGAGGCCTAAGCCCCTCCCCCATTTTTGCCCGGTCCGCCGTTCTGGAGCATGGCGAGCGTGACGTCGTGATGTGCTAACGTGCTTCGGTAGGCCCCTGGTGTCACGCAAAACGTCAAGTTTCGCAGATCAGTTCTGCAGCTTCGGCGCACAGCCATAGGTCCAGAGATCAGACGTCTTGATTATGTCAGTACGCGGCCCCCAGGAGACTGGACCCCTTCCCCATGCAGGGCCAGCTTGTCATCCTCCTAAATCATTTTCTGACGGCCCTGGGGCCTCAATGCGAGGGCCGCCAGAGGCCGAAAACGACGGAAGACCTCCATCTGGACGATTTCATTGCGTTGGAGGTCTTTGGCGGCGCGCACAAGGGGGTGGAGGGAGGGGGGAGGGCTTCTTAGAAGGAGGCTGCTTCTTAGAATCTAGATAATGCCCGCGGCTTTCCAAGAAGCAGGGGTGCTTCTAAGAAGCCCTCCCCCCTCCCCCCTCCCCCCACCCCCTCTGGGCATCGTGGACTTCCCCCCCCAAAAGAACGGGGACGAGCAGGGCGCCGAAAAAGCGCATGGAGCGAGGAACCCCGGCCCCCTTCCGTGGCGGCACGCACCTCGGGCCGCCTGTTGTCCCCGGCCAGCACCTGTCGCGCGGGGGCAGTGGCGCCCCCCCTCCCGTGGGCTGCGGGGGGGCAGGAAGCTGGGGAGGCAGGGTCATCAGTTGTGGACAGGAGCTCCAGTAGAAGGAGAAAAAACCATATCAACACAAACTTTTGGCGTTCCGCGCGGATCTCCTGGATCCGCGCCGGACCCCCCTTCCTGGCGCGCGGAGCGCGCCAAGGGCGGCGCCGGAGGCGCCTCCACGGGGGCCCAGCGAGGCTCCAAGGAACCCGCGCGGAACGCCAAAACTTTATGTTTATCTGGAATTTTCTTCTTCGATTCAGGAACTCTTGCTCAGCGTGTCGCCGCGGCGGCCCTGGCGACGCGCCATGCCTTGCAAGCGGGTGGCGCGTCGCTCCACTCCGCGGGGCGGGAGGCTGGGAGCAGCTCAGGACGCTGACGCCGTGGGACCGAGCCGTGGATAGCGTGTCGCGCCGAGGCGTGGTGGGCCAGAACTGGCAGCGCGACACGCTAAGCCAAAGTTCCTGGAATCGTGAAATCGCGATCGTGAAATCGAATCGCGAAATCGCGACCGTCACGATTTCACGATCGTGAGAACGGGCCGCGCGATCGCTGCATCGAATCGTGAAACCGTATCAATTCGGGCATTGCATCGACTCGGGCCACATCGGCCCAGAGTCGGCATCCACTCGACCCGTGTGCGCCAGGACGTATAACAGCGCCATGCAAAAACCTCGGGCCGCATCGGGTCCTCGGGATATCGGAATCGAGCCTAATCGGGCCCGCCGAAGTCGACACCGGATCGGATCGAGACTGACCCTGGGAGGCGCCGCCGCCGCCTTCCGACACTCGACAGCGCGAACCACAGAACTGTCATGGGCTGCTCAATCCCGTTGAACTCCTCGAACGCTCTCCGTGCCACGTGATGCACGAGGAAAGATCAAGTGCATCACTGTGGGGTCACGACAAACGTCCCCAAACCTACTCGCGTCGTACGAAGATCACGACGAGAAATGTTTGGCCGTTTCGGCAACCCAGGCCCAGGACCGTGAATAAACTGTCCGGAATGAAACACCAGCCCCAGTGAAGGGACTGGCGTTTTATCCCGGGGGAGGCGAGGACGAGCAAGCCAGACTAAATGGAGGATGAGAGTGACGAGGAGGACGACCGGAAGCAGGGACAAATAAGACAAGCAGAAATGAGATGAGGGTGAGGAGATGAGGAGGAGGAGGCCTCCTCTCCCTAGCCGCCTCCCCCGCCCCCGAAACGTCCAACTATTCCCGCTCTTCGAACTACTCCTTCCTTCTTCCTGGACTCCCTGGCATCACCTATATACCCGATCTGTATATATATATATAGAGAGAATCAAGACAGAACCTGCGTCCTCCACTCTTCTTTTCTTTATTAGTCTTATCGTTATTATGCTGATTCTTCTTCGTCTTTAACTGGATGTTCCACCTCCTCCCGCCTTCACCTTCGCCCCTCATTGTTCTCTTTCACCTCCTCCTTTATCACATACACCCATACATCCCCCGCCATAATCTCAAACGGCCTCCGTCATCCTCCGGCCCCTCCTAATGATACTCTAGCTGCTTCGGTACTACCAAGAAAACGGTCATAAGAGCTCTGAGTAAGGCACGTCGCTCCCGTTCGGTCCCATTCGAGCCTGGATGCACCAGGAGCGCTAGAGGAAAAGGGAGGAAGGGGAGGAGTTGTAGGAGGAGGAGAAGGAGGAGGAGGAGGAGGAGCAGGAGGAGGAGCAGGAGGACCATGAGGAGGAGGAACAAGAGGAGGAGGAGCAGGAGGAGCAGGAGGAGGAGGAGGAGGCCCACACCCCCGAAGGGAAAGACACAAGACACCTTCGCGCCCCTGCCGATGGTCTACCAACACGCCCTGCCTTCTCGTCGACAGCCTGTGCCTGCGCTTTGCTGCTATCGTCGGCGCCGCTGGACATGTCTCCAGCATCGTCGCCGCCGCCGTCATCGTCGCCGCCGCCGTCATCGCTGCCGCTGTCGTCGTCGTCGTCGTCCCGTCGCCGTCGCCGTCGCCGTCGCCGTCGCCGTCGCCGTCGCCGTCGCCGTCGCCGTCGCCGTCGCCGTCGCCGTCGCCGTCGTCGTCGTCGTCGTCGTCGTCGTCGTCGTCGTCGTCGTCGTCGTCGTCGTCGTCGTGGTCGTGGTCGTTGCCGTCGCCGTCGGCATCGTCGATGCCGCCGTCGTCGCTGGCGCGTCGGCGTCGTCGTCGTAATCACCGTCGGCGGCGGCGGCGTCGGGGGCGGCCCCGGCCTCGCACCGGGCCTCGGCGCTGGCTCCGAGCAGGGAGAGCCCCCGCCGCAGGGCCTCCAGCGCGTCCGGGTTCCACTCGCAGGAGAAGACCTGCGGCGCCGCGGGAGGCCTGCTGCTGCGACGGGTCGGGGATGGGTGATGATCGCGGATCGAGGTGTGCGGTCGCCTTTGGCCCTTGGGTTTTGGACGCTGTTCGGGGTCGAGAATCGAGGTTTCGTGAACGTGTTTGCATAGTTCTGCTGTCGAGGATTAAGGATCGGGAGTGCTGCATCGCAGAGTATAAAAACGAGGATATTGGATCGCGGATGTTGCATCACGGATTGACGAAGATTACGGATCGGGGATTTGGGGTCGGGGGTAGATTTGGCTATTTGGGGCTTTGTCGGATCGCCTCCTGAGGCCTCCCTGAAGCCTCTCCAGACTTCGCTGCTCTCCGCAAGCCACGCCTAAAAGGATACGCCCTGAGGGGTAATCCTAGGCGGAGTTGGCCGCACCTCCCCTATCTTCCTCCCGTGCCCCGCCGCAAGCCACGCGTAGAGGGGCACGCGCTGGGGGAGCACTCGCACACCCCTCTTCTCTTCCTCCCCTGCCCCGCCGCCGGTCATGCACGCCCTGATGGGCACAAGGGGTATGGCTGACTTCCTCCTCTCTCCCTCCCACCTCTCCCCCCCCCGCTGAGGGCCAATTCCTGAGGGGCAATTCCCCCGCACGTCATTGAAGGGGCCCTGGGACACACAAATAAATACACACACATAAAAGGATTCCCCATCTGTTCCCATATGTTCTGGGTGATTGTCCTCCCCCCCCACTTCCCATATGTTCTTATATTTTCGGGGGAATCGACGATTCATTGCGTCTGTGTGCTTTCCCCCCCGCACGTCGTTGTTGCGCTGGCCCGACAGTGCGGGGCGGAGGCGCGCGCAGCAGGCTGGACCTCGCCCCGAGGGCCGGCGACGAGCTATCCATGGAGACTCAGAGGGAGACTCCAAACTCCTCCTCCTCCTCCTCCTCCTCCTCCTCACCTTCATCATCATCATCATCATCATCATCATCATCATCATCATCATCATCATCATCATCATCATCATCATCAGCATCAGCATCAGCATCATCATCATCATCATCATCCCTCCTCCTCCTACCTCCTAACTCCCCCCTCCCTCGTTCTCCTCCCACCACCACCTCCACCTCCTCCTCCTCCTCCTTCTTCTTGGGATCGTGGGTCAAGCATGTTGTAAAATTCCGGTCAAAACAAATCTTTCATACGGGTTCCTAATTTCATTGCCGGTCACAAACGGACCCCTAGGCGCAATCAGTGTGAAGGGTGTGCCAAAGTTGGCCTCTGGACGTCACTGTGACGCCCCCTCCCAGCAGCCCTCGAACGTGGCGACAGTTTTGCAGATCGCAGTGCCCCATGGATGGCGAGGTCTAATCAGAATCCACGTATGGCAACACTGTGCTGGCCCCCGCAGCAGCCCTCAAAAGCGGCGATAGTTTTTCAGATCGCAGCCGCCAAGGGATGGCGAGGACTAATCTGGTTCCGCGTATGGCGTCACTGCGCTGGCCACCCCAGCAGCGCTCGAAAGTGGCGACAATTTCGCAGATCGCAACCCACCAGGGATGGCGAGATCTAATCTGAGGCCGCGTATGGAGTCACTGTGCTGGTCCCCCAAGCAGCCCTCGAAAGTGGCAGCAGCTTCGCAGGTCGTAGCCCCGCCAGGGATGGCGAGCTCGAAGGCAGGCCCGAGAGAGAGGCACGAGACAAGAGAAGAGAGAGAGAGAGAGAGAGAAAAAAAAAACAAGAGAGAGAGAGAGAGAAACACAAATAAAAAGAATAAGAAGAAGAAGAAGAAGAAGAAGAAGAAGAAATGAGGCGGGAAGGAGGAAAGAGGGACGCGACCACAGTGCTCTATTCAAAGCGAGGCCCCAACAAAGGAGGGGTTGGGGAAAAAACGGGATACGCATAAACTTTCGGAGCTCCGCGCGGATTACTTGGATCTGTGCTGGACCACCTCCCTAGCGCGCAGAGCGCGCCAGTGGCGGCGCCAGAGTCGCCTCCAGGGTGGCCCAGCGCGGATCCAAAAAATCCACGCGGAGCTCCGCACGTTCTTTCCGTACAGCTGTTGAAGCACGTCTTACCCGAAGAGAGGCCTGCAGGGGCCCATCGAGAGAGGGAGAGCGGGTGCGGGAGGGGGCGGGGGACGGAGCAAAGCCCGGCGGCAGGCGAGCGCGAGGAGCGCGTGCGGCTTGAACACGGCGCGCGAGGCGACAGCTGTTGACCGTCCCGCGCAGCGGCTGCAGTGCAAAAGGGGTCCCCTTGGCGCCGCTCCGCGGCTCTCGCGGCGCGGGCCGCGCCGGCGCCCCCGTGGCTCCCTCAGGCAGGCGGGCGGGGGCCGGGAGGCGCCGCCGGAGCGACTGGCGGGGTCGGGAGGCAACTCCCGGGAGGTCTTCGTCAGGATGACCAGCGGCCAGCAGGCCGGATAGAGTGAAGGGGCCCTGGGACACACAAATAAACAGACACAAGTAGCAGGGTTCCCCATATCTTCCCATATTATCTGGGCTTTTGTCTTCCCCCACACTGCCCATAGTTTCCCATATTTTCTGGGGAATCGACGATTAATTGTGTCTGTGTTTTTTCCCCTCCTGATGGAAGGGGGCCATCGGGCCGGGTCAGACCAGATCCGAGCCCAGGAATCTCAGCCCGACCAGGCCAGATCCGAAACCACGATCCTTACCAGCGCCGATGCTGAGTGTAACCTCTCAGGGATTGCATCCTGAGCAGCTAGAGCGACGGCTTGGTGAGATTGTCGGCGAGCGTAGATGAAGAACAAAAAACGCCAGAAACCTAAACTTTTGGCGCTCCGAGCGGATTTCTTGGATCCGCGCTGGGCCCCCTCCCTGGCGCGCGGAGCGCGCCAGGGGCGGCGCTGGAGGCGTCAGGGAGGGGTCCCAGCGCGGATCCAAGAAATCCGCTTGGAGCGCCAAAAGTTTATGTTTATTGAATGTCTCTTCTTCTCCTTCTTAGAGAGAGCCCCAACTGCCACGTTTAGAGAAAGAAGACGCCGCGTAGACATCAACTGTCGGAGGCCCGCGCGGATCTCCAGGACCGCCGCTGGCCCCCGCCCCCTGGCGCGCTCCGCGCGGATCCAAGAGCTACGCGCGGCCTTTCGAGATTCTGCCAATTTGCCATTCCCTCTCCTCCGACGTCGCAGTGTGGTCTGACTACCTACCAGACCACCCCAACCCAACCCGACGACTCGAGTTTCGGGTTGGGGGAGGCACGGGCTTCACATGTGTTTCCTCAATCGCCCCGACCCCTCCCCACTGGAAATGGAGGGCAAATCGGGGCCTTCGGGTTGGGTTTGGGTGGTTAAGTGGGCGGTGAAGGTCGTGACGTCGGCCCCTCGGGGCCAGCATTTCATCCCAAGCAGCCTTTTTGTGGCCCTACAGGGCCCGAAACGGCCCCGAGAAGCCAAACAATATGAAAAACTTGCCGACACTGGAGAAACAACCAGCTACCCCTACCGCTACTCCACGGACTTCTCCCAGGGCGCGATCTGACCAAAATTTCGAGGAGACTCCAGCCGTGACAACAAGGACTCTCCAGGACGAGCAGCGGCATCGGTACCTCCGCTGAGATCCGACATTGCAATGCCGATGGCAACATCGCGAAACATCACGAGCCGGATCGCTCTGCAAGGGGCTGGGGCCTGAAACAAGGAGAAAACACCGGGTGCCAACAAAAAGGCAACGCGCAGATCTCAGGGGCTTATGAATGGAGTCGCGACGTTTTTTGCGTCGCCCGGATGTGAGGCTTCTTCTTCTTCCTCGAGCAGTTTCGGGCAACGCCTGGCTGCACGCCCACAAGGCGGTCGTGCGAGGCTCGATGGGGTCCGCCACAGCCATGGCTGCACCCGCGTCGAAAAAAAGGGTTCTCGCTTCCGAGACAACTTTTGGTGTCTTCGGGCGAATGGCTTTTGAGGTCATTGAAGATTTCTGCTCGCCTCGGGATGTTGTCTGGCAGCTGCGCCTCGCGGAGGTTTTCTTTGGGGGGGCCCGGATCGTCCTGAGCGGCCGCCAGGGACCCAACTTATGACCTGGAAGCCGAGTGGCCACCGAGGTTACGCTCGACCTGCTACGGCCAAGAACGTTTGCTCAGCTTCCCGCGGTTGCGGCCACTGCGACCCGCTACCCGTTACACCACGCTTATCGCGTGTCGCTCTGCCTGGTGGGACGGGCGGCTGGAAAACCTCGGGCAATGAATGCTTTGGTGACTGGGACGTGCGCCCCGTGTCGCACCGAAGCGTGGACTAGAACTGGCGTCGCGACACGCTAAGCAGACGTTCCGAACAGTATCCGAAGGAGCGCTGACCAAATAATGGAGCCCTCTTTGGGTCCACGAGCGCCCTAGTGCGCGAGGAGCGCCAGAAGAACCGCCATGAGATGTAACAGCGAGCCCCTTCCGAACGCGAACTGTTTCTTGTGTCAACGTCTTGACTGCAAGGCACCCTAGCGGATCGCCGGAGCCACCGTTCACCGTTCGGGTCTGGTCGAATAATACTTGTTGTATGGTTTTTGCCCAAAGCCAAAAGCTCACTCCCACCCACCAACCAGCCCCCTCCTTCACATGCCCCCTGCTCAGCCGCATCCCCACGCAAAAACAAACGTCCCAAGAGCCACCCAAGAGGCACCCAAAGCCCACCGAGACACATGCTGAAGCCGAAACTGTGAATCATACTTCTCCTCCCCCTCACACTCCTCATTCTCCTCCTCCTCGTCCTCCTCGTCGTCCTCCTCCTCCTCCTGCGCCCCTCCCCGCCCATCGGGGCGGGGGACTCCAGGACCCCCGAATCCGAGCAAACTTGCACCTCATGGAGGTCCGTTACTTCTGCCCGCCTTGCGCCGGCGGCCGAGCATTTCTCTAACCTTCGAGTCGAATATCGACTACAGAATTGATTTACCCCATAAATTAATTTTCTGGCCGAATCCACCAGAAAATCCGTAGAACGTTCGCAACTCTTCAAACATTCTACGTCTCTGTGTTGAAGATTCGACTTGGAAATCAATTTGGAGCAAATCCATTCTGTAGTCGATCCCCTACTCGAAACTTCCGCAGACTCCCGCCGGTCGTTCGCCGAAAGCCGAAGAGGAGACGTCACAGAAAAAGAGATACAGTGGAGGCCAGTCCGCAAGAAACCTTCAACAAGAAACCCAACCCTGCGACCCCAGGATGTCCATTGATGTTTGATGCAGGATTGTCACGCTTTCCATCGCAAAACCATCGGAACCCAAGAAAGCCAGGGCACCCTGGAGGCAAGCAGGGTGTTTCTTGGCATGGGTTTCCACTGTAGGTCTGGACCCCTTCTTTCTAACAGCCCCGTGGCCCAATGAGGGCCCCAGGCAGGCCGAAATGTGCTAGAACCTTCCGTCATGGCATGTTCACTCGGCGATTGAGGTCTGGATGATGGGTGAGAAGAAAACGCGAGGCGGCGGAGCTGGACATATTGTAGAGGAACAGAACACGGCGTAAACATAGAACTTTCGGAGGTACGCGGGGACTTCTCGGATCTGCGCTGAACCCGCACCCATGGGCGTGCGGAACGCGCCGGGGGCGGCGCGGGAGGCGCCGCCAGGGATGTCCAGCGCCGATCCTGGAGCAGATCCGCGCGGAGCTCCGACAAATTTTGTCTATGCCTTCTTGCTGTTCTGCGAGGCACGGCCGGACAGATAGTCTATGGTCGGGCATGCCCTCCTACAGGCGGATCTCGGAAGACAAATTAAACATAGTCAACAGAGAGTCACAAGCTTTCAAAAACATTGAAAAAACGTGCCAAATTTATTATTAGACTATGTTTAATATTCCTCCTGTAGAGGGGCATGCCCGACTTAAGGATAGTCTGGCTCAGGGCCCGCTCCCCCTCAGGCGCTCGAGAGCCCGAAGGTCGGCGAGGTCGCCGCGTCCTCGCGGAAGTCCAGCGGCGGCGGCAGGTACGCCTCGCCGAGCTTCTGCCGGCACTCCTGCGGGGCGAGGAGGCCAGTCTTACGTTGCCCCCATCGTACTTAAGGACCACCTCCCAGAAGTAACTTCGAGCACCCGGAAAAGAGTCGAAAGAGTGTCGGAGCAGTGTCGAAACAGTATCGAACGAGTGTCTCCCAGGGACCGACACGTGAAAACCCTCGAGTTTCGGTGCTTGTTTTGGTGCTCGGAATTGTTTTCTTTCTGGTGGTCAAGGCTAAAGTAGGTTGGAACATCATAAAGCATGTGATGTGCTTCCTTTCTGGATGGCCCCTCGCCCAACTTCTGCCTGCACCCCTGCTGGGCGAGGGGAGGCCAGAGGCCCACGGACATACAGCACGCTGTGTGGGCGACGATCAGAGCAGGGTCTCACGCGAGTTGGCGTAGCGACCTTACGCGGTGGCTTCCGCGGGCTGCCGGCGCGGCACGCTGCCGTGGAAACGAGGGCGCTTCTGCGCGACCTGACGCGAGGAGCTTGCGCGAGGATGTCGGCGCAATCGACCCCCTGCTTCTGCGCCGCCCGTGCGCTTTCTCTCCGTATGGCCCCACGCCGAGCCTCTGCCTGCACTCCTGCTGGGCTGGCGCCGGCTTCCCAAACAGGCCCGCGTCGCTGAAGAGCACGACCGTCAGACGGGGGGGGGGCGGTTGGCAGTTTTCGGCCTCTGGAGGCCATCGTCGGGCCCCGAGGCCGTAACGACAGCGACTCGGGACAAAGAGCCGCTCTCTGGGGCCCACCTGGACACAACCAAGGCGTCGGAGCTCTGAAGAGCGTGTGTTTTTTTCCATGGCGGCCGTTCCAGGCCCTGGCCGCCCCCCTCTCCCCCCCCGGTCCAGCAGGGGACGTCAAGATTCGTGCTGACTTCCGAACCCGCGCGACACGTGACGTCACCTGCCCCGCCCCACGGCACCTGCCCCGCCCTCTCCCCCTCGAGGATCGACGGGCCCGGGTCAATCCACATCCGGGTCAGTCAGTCAGGCTCTGCAGTCAGTCAGTCAGTCAGTCATCGGGTCAATCCACATCCGGGTCAGTCAGGCTCTGCATGGTGCTGCAAGATCCTGCGGGCGCCTCCAGGAGCCTGCGCCCAAGCCCGGGTCAACGCGACCGTGGCTCTGCAGGAGCCTGCATGATGCGGCGCTCTGCAGGACCCCCGTCTGCACTGACCCCCGTCCCTCGAGCCCCGACCCCCCCCCGCCGCGCTATCGCGGAAAAGAGTCGAAAGAGTGTCGAAACAGTATCGAAACAGTCGACAGAGTATCGAAAGAGTGTCGAAAGAGTGTCGAAAGAGTCGAAAAAAAACGCTCAGGCTTATGTTGTCCCATCGTACTTAAAGACCACCTCCCAGACATAAGTTCCAGCACCCGGAACAAAAGGTCGAAAGAGCGTCGGAACAGTGTCGAAACAGAGTCGGACGAGTGCCCCCCAGGGCCCGACACGTGCAAACCCTCCAGTTTCGGTACGGTCGGACCTAGGACAGAAGAACACCCCTCAAGAACTTGAGACCCTCCGCCAGCCCAACCACACAGAACATCCAAGGGTACCCTCCCCAGGATGCACAAGAGCATCCAACAAACACGAAGAACACTAGGGTACCCTCCCCGAACCGACCTCGATCTTATACCTTGGTCCGGCTGTACTTGTTTTGGTGCTCGAAATTCTCTCTGGTGATCAAGGCCAAAGCAGGTTGGAACATCATGAGCTCAGGCCGCAGGGAGGGAGGGGGGACTGGCGGGAGGGAGACGGCACCCTCCTGGGGACTCGTGCCGCCGCCCCCTTCGGGAGGCCGCCCAGGAAGCCATGCGCCGCCCCCCGGGGCTCCCAGAACCGCGCTCCACGGCGCCCACGGCCCGCCGCAGCGAGGCAGCCAGAGCCGCCAAGAGGACCCGCACCTGCCCCAGGATCGGAGGTCGCTCACTTCGGGAGCCCCTGGGGTCCTCTGGGCCTCGTGAAGGGTGCTCTGGAGGCCGTGAGGGGGCCTCCTTGGAAACCCTGGGGGCACCTTGGGCCTTGGGCCAGGGGGGGGGGCACTTCTAGCAACACACCCGGCAGGGGGAACCCACCCGCCCACAGGCAGACCCCAAGATGTGGCAGAGCGGCCTCAAGAGGCTTCCAAGGCACAGGAGGAGGAGGAGGAGGAGGAGGAGGAGGAGGAGGAGGAGGAGGAGGAGCAGCAGGAGGAGGAGGAGGGAGAGAAGGCCGACACGCCCTCCAGGAGAGCGACCATCATCGAGAGCCCCGTCGGCTTCTGATCAGTTTGAGCTGCCCGGGCCTCTCGGCCCAAGGCGGTTCGCAGAGGGCCTGGGAGGAGGGGCGAAGATGCCCAACAACAGTTTTTTTCCGTCGGCGGCGAGGCAGAGGCGATCCGCACCAGCGCGGGGCGAATCGGGGCAACCGAAGTGCGAATTGTCCGGCGTGTCCGATAGGCGAATTGTCCGGCGTGCAAAAGAGAAAAGGCTACGACGAGGGCGGCCGCGCGAAGGGTGGAAGGGGAGGGCTGCCCAACAAAAACCCATGAACGACGAAGCAAATACGGGTCTTACGCAGGAAGGCATGCCGAACTTGTGTCACGGCTTACGCGTGCCGCCAGCGTGGTACGCCGCGTGGAGAAGAGGGCGCTTCGGCGCGACCTCGCGCAGGCATCCACCTTTTGGTTCCACGATGATTATCTCGGACCGGCGGCAATGCAGGTTGACAGTCGGCGTCGATCCACCAGCCTCGGCAGCGTTCATAGTGCGAGCAAGACGGCCTCCAAGCAACCCCAGAACGCCGCACAAGCCGACCTTCAGTTAGCACTCGCGTTGGGCACCGTGGCCTGGAAGAGACGACACCCAGAGCTACCCGTGACAACTATTCCCCGGGCGCGCCGTGCCGATCGAGAGAAGCCAGACGGCGAAGGATACCGATCCCACCCGCCCTTTCGGGCATGAGGGGTCTGGAGCGTCTCCTCCTCCGACCCCCGTCTTCCCCTTCGGGGAAGGGTTTGCCCCTCCCCCCCTTCCCCCTGGACCTGGATTGGGTGGGTCCGCGGGTCGTCGGAGCGTCCAAGAAGGCCTCGGCGAGAAGGCCAGCATCATTCTGTGTTGAGGGCTAGGAAACGCAGCGAGGTGCAGCTCGGATGAAGAGCACAGCCAGCTTCCCAACTGAAGGGAAGAAGTCTCCACCATGCAGGAACTGTCCACCATGCCAGAACCATTGATTTTACAAAGGGGTTGGCCACATGTTGGCATCTTGGAGGGGGAGCTAATTGAGGAACCTTCATTCTTGGATCGATCACCTCCAAGATGGCCCCCGAGGCTCCCGAGTGCCCCAAGAGGGCTCAAAGGGCGCCCAGGATGCCCCAAGAGGCCCCCAAGAGGCTCCCAAGATGTCCTCAAGATGCCCCCAAGATGCCCCCAAGAGAGCCCCAAGAAGCCCTAAGAGGCTCCTCCGAGGCACCCAAGGCGCTTCAAGAGAGCTCGCGACTGCACAGACAAGCCAGTGCATAGCCTGGGGCCCGCACACAACTGTCCCCCACGAGCGGAGAGGAGGAGGACGAAACAAGAAGATCTGCGAAAGCATAAAGATCTCGCGCGTGCGCAAACCAGTCATTGGCCATTGGCCGATGTACGCACAGGTTCCCACACGAGCGTTCTAAAAGGGTGGTGGCAGTGATACCAGTGAAAAGTGTGGCTGGTTTTGGCGAGGCATGCGGTACAATGCCTGCCTGAACGTTGCCGTGCAGGGGCAGGAAGGACGGGGTGCGCACGCCTGTGGGCTGGACGGCCTAAAAAGAATAACCTGCGGAAAAAAGGCGGCGAGGGTAGGAGGGAGGCAACAAGGGGGAGGCGAGAAGTGCTGGCCGCCTATGGAGGTCAAGGCCATGCCCCCAAGACTTGCATGAGGCTGGTCAGATGAAGCAGACGCAGTAGTACTGTTGATGGCGCCCCTGCAATCTCGGACGTCGGGGCTGACGGACCCCTGGCGCATGACCCCCGTGGCGCGTCACGCCCTGTAGCCCCAATTGGCCTCACTGGTCTGGCACGCCTGGTTCAAAAATGCACGAATGTCGACGCAGTCGACCCCGTTTTCGTCCGTCGCTCACATGCGGGCCCCAAGAAGCCCCCCATGCGGCCCCAAACACCTCCAGTGGGGGCCCCAAGACTGGACATCACACGGGGAGCGAACGTCTGCCCCAGAGGAGTCCCACAGGGCCCAGGAAGGCCCCGAAAGATCCCCCAACAAAGCCCCAGGAGACCCCCCCCGCCGACGGCCCGGAGGGGCTCAATGCGACCACATGTTGCACCAGGACGACCCAAGGCAGCCCCCTGGAGACCGTCTGGTCGTCCGTTACGGCGGTGCCGCGGGCTCCAGCTACTGGGCGGTGCTTGCAACGTGGCCACACACGGGGAGGTGAGCTGGCACGGGGGGAGGGGCTTGCCGCCTGCAGCTGGATACATACGCTAACGTGGCACAAGGCGTGCACGTGCAGGGGCGCAGTACTCGTGCTTCCTTCGCGTTTGCGTGCCCGACGCTTCTTCGGGTCCTCTCGGCCACCGGGATCTACGACGATTGTGCGAGGAACATGCTCGCAGGCAAGTGTCCCAACTGGATGCACATACAGTCAAGCCGCAGCATCAGGACACGCGGTGAGGATGCAAGGGCCCTGGAGGGCCATGTTGGCGTTTTCGAACGGGTTTGGCCAGCGAAAAGCGCCAAGGATGGGCCGAAGGGGCAAGGATGCAGGGGTAGCCTTGGAAAGCTGCTCATCCTCACAATGCGACTTGACCCGACTTGACTATGCTTGAAAAAATCGCGCCGCCCGCCCCCGGAGAAGAACCGACAGACCGCCACGCGTGGTGCCAACCAACCACCATGAAGCAGCCTCGAACTTAGCCCTACCACTAACATTGACAATCCCAGATGCGATGACCATCTTCGGAATGCGCCTTTAGAAACTGAGAAAATCTCTTTAAGATCTACATCGAGATCATGTGATGCCCATCGTCGGGAAAGGGATCTGTCCCCGGCTAGTACAGCATGCGACCAGACGTGCGACCGTCAAGTAACAAGCCCAATTTGAAAACTGGCGGGTCGGTGACCAGATGGCTCCGAGCTGACACCCCCCGAATCGGCAGAAGCGTATCCGTTCACATGCCGACATTTGTGAAGGGGCCCTGGGACACACAAATAAACACGCACACAACTGACAGGATCCCCCATAGTTTCACATATGTCCGGGGTTTTTGTCTTCCCCCCCCCTTCCCATATTCTCCCATATTTTCTGGGGAATCGACGATTCATTGTGTCTGTGTGCTTTCTCCCCTCCCGAGCTTGCTTCCACCGGACTCCGCCGGGGGGCCCCCGCCGCCGCTCTGCTTCTGCCGCTTTTTTCCGCTGGCACTCCACCGGCTTCCGCCGAGGGAGGGCAGGGCAACCTCTCGATGCGTCGCACGCGCGGCTCTTTCCGCAGCGCCCCCCCCACACCGCTCGCTGAATGACGAGACTCGTAGAAGCACGTTCGCCTGAGCCGCTCTCAACATTTGCTCGGAATCACTTGTGGAGCGGGGCTCACCGCCCGTCTCCTTCTCATCGTCAACGAGCTGGACAGGAGACTTCCTGTTCACGTCGTCGCCCACCTTGCATCCACCCGGCAGGAAGGGATGTGGAGGAGGAGGAAGGGGAGGAGGAGGAGGAGGAGGAGGAGGAGGAGGAGGAGGAGAAGGGGAGGAGGAGGAGGAGGAGGAGGAGGAGGAGGAGGAATGGGATGATGATGATGATGATGAGGAGGAGGAGGAGGAGACGCATGAGGTGAAAAGAGAAAGAGACAGCGCACACGTGCAATCCCCATTGAAGTCAACCTGCCCCCATAAG
The DNA here is from genome assembly GCA_963575745.1 of Prorocentrum cordatum. Classification (NCBI taxonomy): domain Eukaryota; class Dinophyceae; order Prorocentrales; family Prorocentraceae; genus Prorocentrum; species Prorocentrum cordatum. The sequence goes on from CAUYUJ010015398.1 coordinate 91,861, forward strand.
TCCTACTCCTCCCCCTCTCCCATCCCCCTCGTCGTCGTCTTTATCATTTTCGCATCGTTCGTGATTCGCCCTCTTCTCCTCCTCCTCCTCCTCATTCTCATCCTCATCCTCATCCTCCTCCTACGCCGACCGAATCTTCATCATCATACATCTCCTCCTGATCATGCTGCTCCTCGTCCTCCTCCTCCTTCTGCTCTTCCTTATCCTCCTCCTTCTCTGGCCCTTCCTCCTTACCCATCCCCTCTCCTCCCATTCTCCACGTTTCCTTCTCCACAAGAAAACAAAGCGCAACCCTATAGCACTCTGAAACGCTGCGCTGAAAACAAACTAAGACCTACTCCTCCTCCTTCGCTTTCCCTCCTACCCTCCCTCCCTCCCTGGCCAGTCGCGGGCCTAACTAACCACCGCCTCATGATCCGCACCTCGTATGATTCTATTGCGAGGAGGCGCAGCAGCAGGAGGGAGGGAGTGAATCAGGAGGGTGAGGAGGAGGCGGAAAGGACGAGAAAGAAGGACGGGAAAGGAGAAAGAGGAGGAGATGGGTGTTGCCCTTGGTCAGATGTGTATGGGGACATGCACCTTAGGCAGGAGCCGGGCCGCTTTGCCCTTGATCATGCGTTGTGCCGTCTGCACGGGGAAGGACGGAGAAGGAGGAGGGGCGAGGGAGGGAAGTTGGGAGGTGCAGGGGAGAGGGGAAGGAGGAGGGAAGGGAAGCTCAGGGAGGGGGAGAAGGAGGCGGAAGTAGAAGGATGCGGGCAGGGCAGGGCCCATCGCGTGCTCAGGTGCTCAGGTGCAGAAAAGGACGAGGAGACGGAGGAGGAGGAGGAGGAGGAGGAGAAGATGGATGGGACGTCCGACAGAAGGTCGAGACGGAGCAGATGGGAGGGGCTCGAAGTATACACCAAAGCGTCTGGTCGGCCAGGGAGCTCGGTGTATAGACGCCCGGATGTTCCAATACGTGGGATGCTGGAGCGACTATACACCAAACTCCTTCGCCGGAAACGTTTGCTCGAGGGCCGGCCAAACGACGTGCTGTGTACGTCGAGCCCCTCCAAGTAGGGGGTGGGGAAGTATGGAAGGCGAGATGTATGGAGGACGACTGTGTGTGGACGAGTGAGGCCGAACAGACGACGATCGAGTATGGACGACTGAGTTTGGGACGGTTGAACATGGCTTGTTAAACGCTAGGGGAGGACGATTGAATATAGAAGAGGGTCCCAGCCACCTCGCAGCCCGGACGTGCTGGTCATCTCCGAGGACCCGAGAGGTCTGCAGGCCCTGGGCATCTCTAGAGTCCTCTGGTGGTCCACAAACGATTTCTCTCCTGGGGGAGCAGGACGGTGGAGGATGGATGGGGCCCCGTCACCTCGCGGCCCGAACATCCCCGCGATCTCCGAGGGGCCCCATGGGGGGCCCTGGAAGTCTGCAGAGGCCTATGGTGGCCCAGAAAGGGTACAAAACAGACTTGTCAAAAACCGCCCAACATCAATCAACAGCAACTCCTTTCTCCACATCCCTCTCTCTCTCTAATCCACAGGCAGAATGCTCCACGAAGAGCAACGACTTCCCACTCACCCACACGTGTCTTCCCAGCCGCAGCGTCGGAGATTCGCACGAGAAGGGACGGATGTGGCGGGCGGAAGGTACAAGCAAACAACTCTGGTCCACCCCTCGCTCTCGGCGGACGTCGACCTGACAGCCTCCAGCGAACGTCGGCTTGACGCCTTCCTGCGCTGTCGCAGCCCAGCACCCCTCCCTCCTGGAGCACGAGGCGGGGGGATGGGCCCAGCCGCCTCGCGGTGACGGCCGATGCGCCGGCCGTGGAGAGCCAGAGACTCGGCGTCGAGGCGGTCGTACTCCTCGGGGGGGGGGCGGAGGCTGCGAGAATGAAGGAGCGGCATGCGGTTGAGACCCATTTCGCGGCAGGTCTCCGCAATCCACATGTGCATTGAGAAAGGAGGGTGCCGTCCAGCCGAATCCGGCCGGATGAAGCCCAGGATTAAGGCGGATTACGAAGCCGGGTTAAACTGGACCATTTTGAACCTGGCCTGTCCTCGACTCCGGATATCCCAACGCCGATGCTGATTCTCATCTCCCAGGAGTTGCATGCTGAACGAGGGGCGTACATGGCACGATAACTATATGAGATGAGCAGCAGGCATGCTGAGCTGCATGCTTTCTTCACTTCTCGCTCCAGGAGTGGGGTCTTGGGCAGACCCATGCGCACAAAGGAGATCTCGCTCCGCAAGTGTCGCCACGTTCCTGCGCGCATGTGGGATCCAGTGGAGTCGATTATCCATCAGACCAACTTTTGACCTCGCTCAAAACTTGTCCTCGTCCCTGCAAAATGATCCCTCAGGCTTCATCGTCCGCAGAGGACCGAGGACGAAGACTTCGTCATTCGGCCAGCCTCAAGGCTAGCTCGAGCTTGACTGGAACTTGGATGGAGATGAACTGGATTGACCTGACACGCTGACACTACTGCGGCAGAAGGCACCCAGACAGCTGCACAAAGCGACGAAGAAAGCCCATGATGTGGTGCCACGATGGGCGGCCACGTTACGGGTCCACAGGAGTGAACGTACCTTGAGGCGGCCACGTCTGTCAGCCCAGCCCACGCGCAAGCCTGCCTAGATAGTGAGGCGAGGCGTGAGACGGCAGACAGCGGCTCAATGCCACAGGAGTGATTTCGCTGCGGCCATCGCTGCAGCAATATTTGCTGGCGACGGCGCTGCGTGTTGCTTCATTTTGTTGTACATGTGGAAAGCAAGCGCAACCCTGCGAATCGTCTGCCGCAACGAGAGGTCGCTGGCAGGTTCGGAAGGGTACGCTGCTGCAGGGCCTAAGCCCCACGATGTATATGCGCTAAGGAGCGGAGCGGGGTCGGGGGACCAGAGGAGGCTCAGGAGGGCGGAGCAGGAGAGGTAGTGGGGAAAAGAATCGGGTGCGTTCGGGCAACCGAATACACACGAGCGCTGAGCTAGTACGTGCATGCGGTGTGTGGTCGTCCACCCGCCACTGAGCGTTTTGAAAACTGCCCAGCGCCAGCTTGGGCGGACCTCTCCAAGCGCTTTCGCGAGAATAGTCCAGCGGGTGGCGAGCTCAGGGGGCGGCGGCGTATTCTGAAGGCCCCACGCTGCAAGGCGCTTCGCGAGGGTGACTGTGAACGGCGAAGAGAAAAAGGCACGCTGCAGCGCGAGTGCGACCGCCCTCTGTGCCTTCGGGCGACGCGGCGGGTCGGCGTCGGGTGCCTCTCGAATTTCAACTCGTGCGGCGCGGTTCGCCAGGGCCACGGCTGCTGCGGTAAATGGCGAGACACGCTGCCCGCTAGACAGGGCATGGTAGAATTGCACGATGGACGAGGCCTCTTCCCAAAAGGGGGGGGACCAGCGCGCAGCTCCCCACCGTGGGAAGGATTGGATCGTGCTCTCTTCCCAGGCGGTGTCTCGCAGGCGGTGGAGGAACGGTTCCCATTCTCCACTGAGTGTGAAAGTGGCTGTACGAATGGCCGCCGCAGTACATGTGACTTGGGCTGAACGAGGGACAGGTGGCGGGCTCCATTCCGCCATCGAAATGAGATCTACTTCACGAAAAGAGTTAGGCGGCATACTGAGCATGTTGTGGAAGACATACAGTTCACGGCGAGCAATCTTGGAGTCGAGCGGGAAAAACTGAGCGACGTAGCTGAGCGTGGACAGGACAGAAGTGTTATATAGGCGGACAGTGGCGTCGCTGCCAGACTGGACAATATTTAACAAATTACTGCGCTGCCACCACTTTTGCCCTGGGGCTAGCCATTGAAGGGCAAGGGAGGGGGACGGTCCAAGGAAGGTCCCGAGGTACTTGGCTCGCCCCGAAATCGTGAAGCCACCCCAGGAAGGGCAAAGGTCGGCCAGGAGCGCTTTCGTTTGGGCTGTGGTGGCAGGAGAGACAGGCGCCCACAGGGGCACTATTACACACTTGCGTGGTTTGAGGGCGAGAAGGGCAAGCTCCTCGGCGGCAGAATAAGGCTCAGATGCCTCGCGCAGCGTGTCGAACGAGAATGTGAGCAGGCCGGTGTCGTCCGCACAGACCCCGAGGTAGCCTTTGTCGAAGTCGGGCGTGCCGTCGGGGTGCTCGATGAAGGAGGCGAGGTGGCGGACGAGCGGGTCCATCGCGATGGCCCAAGCAGAGCCACTGGCGGGACAGCCCTGAGCGACGCCCGACTCGATGGCGAACATGAAGTGGCGGATCCCGTCGACCTTGAGGAAGCTGTTCGGGGCGTGGTACATGTTGCGGAAGAGGCTCATGAGGCCGATGGGAACCCCGAAGCGCTCGAGAGCCGCGAAGAGCCAGACCCGACCCAAAGAAGGGAAAGCCGCCGCGAAGTCGAAGCTGGTGAAGACAGGATGGCGATCAGCAGCATCTGGACGAATCCCAGCGCGACGCATCTCGGCGTCAAGAATGACAATGTGCTTGGTGAAGTTGCGGCCGACTACGAAACCCTGTTGTGCCTTGTGAGTCCGCTCTGCCACAGCGGGTTTGAGGAGAAAGTTGGCGGCGCCAGCGATGGCCTTGATATCAGTGTTCTTGAGCGAGAGCGGGCGCGTGTCCTCGGGCGCCCTGTCGGTTTGCAACTCGCCGACGAGGTTGTCCCCTTTCGGCAGGAAGGCGAAGTCAGAGTCGCTCAGGTCGTGGATGAAATCGGTGTTCGAGCAGAGGTGGAACGAGAGGTCCCCGAGCAGGTCCAGCGACGAGTCGCGTGCGAGCCAGGCGCGATAAGGAAGGCAATCAGGGCCAGGGGCCGACGGAGAGGTGCGGGCCAGGAAGGCGCGGATCTGCATCTTGGTCGGCGCGCCCACGTCGATGGTGGCCCCCAGCGGCATGTGCTCGGCGATGTACTGCTTGACCTTGACGGAGTCGACGAGCTTGTGTGCGAAGACGGGCTTCCAGTAGGTGCGAACGGCGCCAGCCATATCGCAGCTCTCTCTGGCGACCCCAGGGGGGCCATCTGGGCCCGAGATTGTGATGCCCTGGAGGACCAGACAACGCTTCCAGGGGGCCCACAGGAGAGCCCGCCTCTGCGAGGCGCGCAAGATTCGGCGGAGTTTCTCGGGCTCGAGGGCCCCTGCCGCACCAGGGGGGCGCTGGGCCGCTCTTTGCGCCAGAGAGCGCTGCCGAGCCTCGAAGTCGCGGTGGAGCGAGGCTGACATGTCAGCGAACTCGGGCTGGTTGGTGATCGTGATGAGGCCGTCGGTGATCGAGAGGTACTTGGCGCCAAGCTCGGTGGTGGACTGTAGGCGGCGAGCGAGAGCAACATCCTGGCGCCAGACCGAGCGCGAGATCGAGCGCGCCGTGAGGACCCGTCCGTCGGCATGGTTGGATTTGTTGCCGTCCCCGATGGAGCTGACCCAGTCGTCGCGGACGAGCCTCGCGGCTTCGACCATGAGGCGCTTGTGCGTGCGCCAGCGGTTCTGGATGGGAACGTGCTGGGTCTTGGTGTGGGTGATCAGTTGGTCCAGGTACTTGGCGTAGCTCGGGTCGCGGAAGATCGCGGGGGGGATAGCCTGATCGTTCGTCGGCGTGCGCGGCTTGATGCCAATGGTGTAGGAGATGATCGCATGGTCGCTGAGGAAGGAGCCGGACAGGATGGCAGGGTCGTGTACAATGTTGATCTGCGATGTGAGCTCGAGCATGGCATGGGACGGCAAGCTGATGAAAACGCAGTCGATCGCTGAGGCGGAGAAGTCGGACTTATTGAAGCGGGTCGGTAAGTCGGATTCAATTTCGAGCGTGGAATCGAAGAGTGCTTTCCAGAAAGGCTGCTGCTGACGGGCACTGTTGTCCAGCGCAAGGCGCGCGCGCTGAGGCTGGGGCTGCAGGAAGCTGTTCGGTGGGCGGCTGGCAGTGTTGAAGTCACCCATGGCGATGAAGGCGCGGCGCTGGTAGTCGACCTCGGCCCAGGCGCGATGCTGATGCCAAGCACGTTGCACTCGGGCGCGGCCGCGAGCATCGATCTCATGGTTATGGACATTCATGGTGACGATGGAGTTGTTCGTGACGGCATTGGTGATGGAGACAGTCTGGATGCGGCCCTTGACGACCTCCTCGTGGACGAAGGTAGGCAGTTGGTGCGGAGCAAGCTGCTCGAGCTGCATTGGTGTGAGCCAGGGCACTAGCGTAGCAACGCCACCAGTGCCAGGGCGGGCCTCGGCGTCATCGTCGCCGACGAACTCGGAGAAGAAGAGCTTGTACGGGCACGGCTGCGTGTCCACCCACGTGCGGAGCCAGGCCTCAGAGCCGTGAACCTCCTGGATGGGGATGACGCATTGGCGGCGCATGTACTTCAGCAGGGCAGCCTGTTTGCGTCGGCGGCGCTGGCGCTTGTGACACATGCGGGCTCTGGCATTCCAAGTAATGAAGGTGCTGGGGACGGGGTCCTCGCTCGGTCGCGAAGGCGACCAGGGATGGTTAAACCCGCCACGTCGCAGACGCAGTGTCCGCGAAGAGCGCCTGGAGCGCAGTGAGGACGCGTCCGCGATCCACTTCGTTGAAGTGATGGCCTTCGAACGCGTGCTCGTTCCACTCGAGGATGGCGGGGTCGGCCTGGCCCTTGACGTCGAGGCGCACAACAGGCATGGCGTTGCAATGGATCTCGCCCTTGGTGCGGATGGCTCTCCATGGCTTGTCGGGTAACGATGCTGGAGCAGTTGCAGGAGCTTCTTGCACTGGATCTCGGTGCGGATCTGCTTGGGAGACTTGTCGGGATTGAGGTAGATGTCCACTCGGGCACCTGTCGTGTCGGTGGAAACAAAGCGCTTCCACCTGCCAGCGGGATCTCGTAGGGCACGTGACAGAGCGAGAGCTCGCGGGATTGCGGCTGCACGATCTCCTTTGACTTGAAGAAGGAAGCGTCTGGACGGCTCGTCCCCCAGCAACTCCACGGCGTTGCGGTCAACGTTGGCAGAGGCGATCCACTCCTGCAGGTCGTTGAGCAGAATGTCGGGCGCGATGAGGCGCTGGCAGCCGATGGAGAAGATGGTCGGGTCGGGGGCGCGGTCCCAGTCCGCAAGCTTGGTGAGGTCCGTGATGGGCGCCTGAGCTTCAGCGAGCGCGAGCGTGTCACGCATCTGGTCGATCTGCTGCCACATCTTTTTCTGCCGTCGGCTTGACGGTCTTGTCCACGGCGGGTGCGTGCGACGGCATCAGGTAGAACATCCACCCGGCGTTCGGTAGCAATGACTTGTTGTGCGAGAATGTGGCGAAAGCTTTCACGTGATTCATTGAGAAGAGCGTTGGCCTGGGCTTGGAAGGTGGCGGCAGCGTGTTCGACTTGAGTCTGCATGACTTGTTGAAGAGCGGCTTCGACATCAGGAGGCAAGCCTGGGATGCTTGGGATCGATCCAGGCGTGGCAGTACCTCCAGCAGCTTCGACTGAGGCTGGCATGTCCCACCCATGAGGGGCGGCGGCGGTTCCGACGGCGGACGAGCGTCCAGCGGTGTGTTGGCCACGCCAAGGGTCGCGATTTCCTGCCAGTGGGTCGGCATGTAGGTGTCCTCCAGCGGCTGGAGCTGCCTCGACTGCAAGAGGTTGGGAGGGCGTAGCATTCCCTTGTCCATCGCGAGCTTGAACGGGGGCAGCCGCTGCGTGGCAAGCGACATCACCGAGGTGTAGGTCGTCGGCATCCATCGCAAACGTTGGCGGAGTAGACGGGCGCGCAGACGAGCGGCCAGGACGTGAAGGTGGCGCCGAGGCTCTCCCTGACGCACGTACGAGTTGCGATGCGGCGCCAGCTTCTCCCATGACGTCGAGTGTAACCTTGGCAGCTGAGGCACGGGAGCATTTGTCATCTCGATCTTTGTCTTGGCGTCCACGGCGACGTTCTTTCCTTCTGCGTGACGGAGCGCTGCGGGACGTCGATCTCTCATCACTGCTTGACGACATTGTAGCGGATGGTAGGGCAGGTCCAATGAGCGGCAGTTGTACAGCTGTCCAATGTCCAGGGCGGCTGCGGTGCCAATACGTGGTTGGCGGAGATGCTGGCGGCAGAACTCGGGACGGGCAGCGTTCACGGCGAGGATGGCGTGCTCGGAGTTGGGCTCGACGGCGGAGGCCTGGGACGCGGAGCACAACTCGGCGTCGGATATGAAGTGCTCGGAGCTGGGCTCGACGGGCGATATGAAGTGCACGGAGCGGGGCTCGACGGGCGATATGAAGTGCTCGGAGCTGGGCTCGACGAGCGATATGAAGGGCTCGGTCGAGCCGATATGTATGGCAGCCTGCAATGCCAAGGTGAGAAGCAGGATGAGCTGTGGGCTGCCGCAAGCCCGTGGTTGTGGCGGCAACGGCTTGAGGACTAGCCGCGGACTAGCGGTATCCATGAAGGACGCCGCAGGCACAATCATCTTAAGCCAAAATGGCTTGAGCCAAAATGGCTACGGATTACGGGTCCACAGGAGGAGGAGGAGGAGGCGGAGGAGGAGGAGGAAGGAGGAGGAGGAGGAAGGGGAGGAGGAGGAGGAGGGAGGAGGCGGAAGGAGGGAGGAGGAGGAGGAGGAGAAGGAGGAGGAGGAGGAGGAAAAGGAAAAGGAGGAGGAGGAGGAGGAGGAGGAGGAGGAGGAGAGAGGAGGAGGAGGAGGGAGGAAGAGGAGGAGGAGGAGGCGGAGGGAGGAGGACTTCAAGGTGCCCACGACAGGAGGGGGATCTTGATGGGGGTTCTGCGAGTGGGGGCCACGCCGAAGTGCCACACGACGAGGTGCCACAGGATGGCTGGCCAAGAGGGGCCACCGCCTCGGAGGCCGAACACGTCCTCACGAGGCGTTGAACATGAGCGTACCGTAGGGGAAACCAATTCCTGGACACTCCTGCCCCCTCCTCCTCCTCCTCCTCCTCCTCCTCCTCCTCCTCCTCCCCAAAACTCAAATTTGGCATGCGCAAGGAGACTGCGGTCGGAGTGCAGCTCATCAGGCCCATCGCCAGCTTTGAACGTTGGGGGTATGGGGGAGTCGTTGACCGATGAATGTGGCATGCGTGTTCGCAGTTTTGTTTCCGGGGCCTGTATTACAGACAAGCTGCTTCGGGAGCCACCTCCGACTCGCATTGGCGATAGGTGTGCTGGGAGCGTCGGAGATTGGCTCTCGATGCACCTGGCAACATCGAGCCACTCACGCTGTGAAGCCGCCAAGGAAGGGGGTGTGGTGCACCGGCAGGGGATTATCCCACTACCCTGACATCCGACGATGCGTTGTTTCAATCCTGGCGTTTGTCCTAGATGTCGGCCTCTGGGAGCTGTTGATGGGTCCCAGGACCATCAATAAAGGGCCTGCGGCTAAACATGAACCCTGCGGAAGGGGTCGGGAGGCCTGGGTCCTGATTGAACAAAAAAACAAACATCTGGACATTGGCATCAGCTGATGAAGTCCAGCTCTGTTGCTGGGCCTGTCAGATCGATCGCCAGTTCTTTCGCTTGACCCGAGAGCGCTAGATTAAAGGACCAATCCTCGGCGTCGAAGATGCGGGCTGTGACGAGCACCTTTATGACGTGGGCCTTGACCTTGTAGCGCGCCCGAATGCCATGCGCGTGGCAAGCGTCCCAGCCCTCTCGTCATCCAGTGCCGCTTCCGACATCCTCCTCTTCCTCCTGCTTTCCCCCCCGCCGCCTGGTGCGCGCAGCCCAGTCTCCGTATAGGCACCCCCTCTGCTCAAGTCCGTTCGGCACCCTTCGCAAACGAGCAGGAGGGGCCCCATGGCAGGGAGCGCGAGCGAAACGAACGGGCCACGGACGACGGACGAAACGACGGGATAGCGCGGAAGGGAGGGCGGGGAGGGGGGGGGGAGGGGGGGGGAGGGGGGACGGGAAGGGAGGGGAGGGGGGGGGAGGCGGGGGGGAGGGGGAAGGGGGGGGGGAGGGGGGGGGAGGGGGGGGGCAGGGCGGGGGCACGAGCGAGCCAGTTGCGCGACGGGCCCTCGAGGGCGTCCGACGCATTCCTCGGGAGCAGGACCCAGCCGCCACCCTCGCACACCCAGCGAGGGTGGCCACTCCTGCCACCCATCGCACAGCGCCTGTGATCAGGGCTGAACCTAAAGGATGTTTTTCGTTTTCGTTGTCCCTCGATTTGTCTTCAGTCCGCCTTTAAAGCAAAACGAGATCGAAACGAAAACGGTCCACGAAATCACCAAAAACACCGTTTAGGTCCAGCCCTGCCTGTGATCCAACGCAGCAAAGGAAGACGAACGGCCCCAACGATCTGCGCAGAGGGGTCTGGTGATGCGCTACTGTCAGGAGCTGTTATACTTGGAGCATCGCGGCGGCGGCCATGACGACGCGATCTGATCTGCGAGCGGATAGCGCATCGCTTCGCTCCACGTGAGAGGAGGCTGGGAAAATCTTGGGACGTTGGCATCTGACTGCTGGGACAAGACATGGCTGGCGTGTCGTGCCGAAGCGCGGTGGGCCAGAACCGGCAACGCGACACGCCAGGCAACGACTCCATACCGTAGTGGCCAAAGAGCACCCAGAGTTGAACAATGTATGAGACATCACTTCCTGCTTGTGATTCGGCATGGGATCGAACATCTGCGCAAAGTGGAAAGCCTGCGCCAAAACATGTCGCTGAACATACCGTCTCTCCCTGCCATGCTCTAAACCCGGTCAGCGCTCCCCAGCCTGACTGAGGGGGAACGTTAGGGGGGACCGGTACGTGGGGGGGAAGCATCTATCTGAAATCGGCGATAGGCCCACGATAACGAAACCGCACGGTCCTGGGTGGATTGGGTTATCAGGACCCTATGGGCGATTAACAGGCGATCTGGGGTCGATGATTCCCCCCAGGAACATATCCCCTTTAACGTTGCCCATGACCCACGTACATAGCAATTGGAGGGATGACCTTTATTTCTATCATCTGCTCGACTTTGTTGCAAGGCACCTTGGCTGCCACATCCACCACAATCCGCTCTGCCAGGCCGGGCGCCAGGTGCCCTGACTGGTGCTCGCGCAGCACCAGGTCGCTCTGAACCTACAGGCCTAGTAGATGGGGTCGGAGGATCGCGCCGCAGCGCCGATGCATCGGCGATACATCGCCGATGCATCGTCGATACATCGGCGACATCGGCGATGCATCGCTCCACATCTGGCCGCATCGCCGATGCATCGACGACACGGCGCGATCCTCCGACCTCCTCTACTCGGACCCCTCCTCCGGGAGGCCCAGGGGAACCTTCTTGACGTGGAAGCGCGTGACGTCCACGTCGAGGTTGCGGAGGTAGAACGACATCCGGTAGAGGGAGCCGAGCCGGAGCGGCCCGAAGCGCAGGCTCCCGGGGGTCACCTCGGCCAGCTTGGTCGGGTCGCCCAGGCCCTGCATGGTGCTCGTCAGCTTCCACTGCTCCTCGGCGCTGGCCAGGGCGGGGTCGCCCAGGATCTCCCGCGGCCCGACCTGAGAACCTTTTGGTGGCCGCAGAGCCCGGCGTCTGGCCTCACTGACGCCTTCCTCGCATGCCTCCTCAGTGCTCTCTCTCTCTCTCTCTCTCTTTCGCTCTCTCTCTCTCTCTCGGATGGCGGGAGGTGAGGAGTGAACAGTCCACATCTCAGCCCAGCTACCCAGCCCTCCCCGCCCCCCCCCCTCCCCCATCGCCGCCCCGCCCTCCCGCCCTCCTCCGCTTCCCCCCCTGCCCTCGCAGAGAGGCCACACTCGTTTTCGCAGCCACCGAGAGCCCAGGCCCAGCGTGTGCGCGCCGGACTTCCGCACGGTGGACACGCTGGGCGCTTTCGTGGCGTTCTTCTTGTGGGCCACGCTGCACGTGCGGACACGCCGGTCCGTCTCCCCCTCCACGGCCACGTAGTCCGAGTTGATCGTGATGTGGGCCTCGTGGGCGGGAGGGCGGGGAGCGAGGCTCCCCTTGGAGTCACGCACCCTTTGAGCCCAAAGGGCCTCCGATCCCGTTGGCTTCGTATTCGACCATGGACCCACTGTTGTCCATCGGCCTCTGTGGGTCGTCGGGAGTCTTGGGAGGTCTGCGGCGGTGTTAAGAGGTTTTCGGCGCGAAAGCTGGATGGCTGCGTCCAACACGCTGTACACAACGTCAGGACTTCCGAGTGCGCTCGGGATCGAGCCCGCTCGGACGCCTAACGTGGCAGATCCCCGTCGCCCTCTCAGGATTTGGACCACACGGAGCGGCGGAGGAAAGGGTGGGGAGCGGGGAGCGAGGATCCCCAGAGCTGTGCACCCTCTCAGCCCAGGAGGCGTCCGATCCTGTCAGGCACTTGAGTGCACGGTGCTCGGGACCGGCACGTGCGGACGCCAACAGGGCCAGACTGCCGCCGCCCTATTCGCACTTTGGCCATTCGGCTGGCCGGCGGCTAGGTAGGCTCAGACACCGTGCAGGCTCAGAAGGGCACCCTGGGGGTGAGAAGTGGAGAGAAGAGGAGAGTGGGGGACCTCTCAAAGGAGCTTAGAGAGGTTGGGTCAGTGGTTCGGGCCGCATCGCCAATGCATGTCGCAGATGCATCGAAGACGTCGGCTATGCGCTGGCGCCCTCGAGACAATCGGGCTCCACATTGAGCCGCATCGCCGATGCATCGGTGATGCGGCGCGCGGCGATGCGGCGCGACCCTCAGGCCCCATCTACTCCAGCCCCATCGTGGAGGCCTGGAAGAGTTGTGCAGGGAACGACCATCCCGGCACTCCCATAGGCCTACCACGAAAAGCTTCTGGAACAGAAGAATGCTCAATAACAAAACATCTCCTTAGAATAGAAGGCCGACGCATCAAAACAACACGGGTTGAACCAGAAGTGCTCTGAGAACAGATCATGCAAGCCACAGAAGGCTCGTAGCACACTCTTTGGTGGGTCTGTGGGCATGCCAGGACGCTTCGACACTGGCTGAAAGAGAGGGAGGAGGACAAGAAGGCGGGATAATCGCAGAAGTGGGCCTGGCTGACGGGCGGGCGCTGGGGCCGCAGCTCTCCGTAGACGTCCCACTCGACGCCCTTCTTGTCCGGGTGCGCGCCCTGTGGAGAGGATGCAGTCGGGCCGCCGAAGAAGGGACCCTTTTCGTTGGGGAGGGGTTCAGTGTTCCTTTAATCGTTTTGCAGCTTCCTTAGGTTTCCTACGGGAAATCGAAGTTTAAGTGCTGGAACGAATGCCTCGTTCCTGGAACGAATGCCTCGTTCCTAATTCCCCAACCCCCGATGTCATGATTTTTTCATGACGTCGACCCCGAGAGGCCTCGACCCATTCCCCGGGACCGCTTTTTCGTCCTGAGTCGTTTCTTGACGGTCCCGAGGCCCGGCAAGGGCCCCCAGAGGCCGAAAATCATGCAACACCTCCCGTCGTGATTTTTTCATTGCTCGAGGGGGTCTGGGAACTCTGGCCTCGCTCCTCCCTCGCCGTAAGGCTCCTTCTGGCAGCGCTTCGACGGCACAGGCCGAGGTGCGGAGGCGAAAGGGCGCGCGCGCGGCCCGCCGCCGGTCCGACGCCCCGCCCGCCCCCCTCCCGTGAGAGAGACCCCCGCGGGGCGGAGCTGGCAGCGCAGCAGGGGAGGGCCCGCGCGCAGCCTGGAGGATCGGCGGTGGACAAACCTCCCTCCAGTATACCACCCTTCAGGGAAAACGGCCTGGGACCGAAGCCGACGGACCCGGACCCGCATAAACGACGGCCGCGACGCCGTCGACCTGGACCCGAGAACGGCCAATATCCGCTAATCGACGTGTCAGGGCAGGAGGGCTATCAACATCCGAGTGAGAGAGACCCCCGCGGGGCAGAGCTGGCAGCGCAGCAGGGCGGGCCTGCGCGCAGCCTGGAGGAGGAGAGGGCCAGAGCCCAGACATACACAGGAGGAATGAACGAAATCACGACGGCAAGCCGTTCATGATTTTCGGCCTCTGGGAGCCCTTGCCGGGCCTCAGGACCATCAAAAAACGACTCAGGATGAAAAACCAGTCCCGGGGAATGGATCGAGGCCTCTCGGGGTCGACGTCATGAAAAAATCATGACGTCGGGGGTCTGGGAAGCAGGCCGCTCAGCGGGGGGGGGAGAAGGGGCAGGGGCCCTAAGACGAAGCCGGGACGAGGACAGGTTTGGGCGAGGACAAACCGAGAATGTCTCTGAGATCCGGCGGTTCCGGAAGATGTCTCGGGCGCCGCGGTCTTCTCAGAGCGTTCCGGAACGCTCTGGAACGGCTTTATCCTCGTCCCAGCCCCGTCCTGGACCCTGAGATGCGCCAGGCGCCGACAAAAACACGAGGGGGGTCGGGCAGGGGGGTGTCCAGCGGATCCGTTCGGTTGCGGCGTCCGAGCCCTACCCTCGCCGCCCATCGAGTTGCCCGAATGGTGGGTCGGCGAGGAATGGCTCGGATTCCGCCGCCGATCAGATGCACGCAGACGGACTGTCGGGCGCCCAGGTCAGCTGGCACGTAGCGATTTTCGTACCCCCCTCTTTGCCCCGCCCGCGCCTCTGGGACCCCCCCCGGCCCAGACTTCCAGCGCCCTCAGCTTATTGACCACCTGGGGGCCCGACTTCGTGGCGCCCGATGCGTTAAAACCCATGAATATTCAGATGATACGCGAGCGCACATCACCCTGTTGCGTGAGGCGGACTGGCACGCGCTCCAGCTCGACCTGTTCTACGGCGCGCCGCCGCGCGCGTGGCCCACAGGCACCGGAGCGGAGCTCCCTAAGGCGCATGAAGCTGTGGATGCTGAGCGGCACGTGCAGGATTGTTCGATGCCTTTTGCCTTTTAGGCCTCAGCCTTGGGAGCCCCACTCCCTGGAGTCAGTGGCGTTCCCATGGTGTGGCGCATGAGCCGCCTGGGTGCTCTCCCTCTGCTGGAATCTCATCAGTAAGCGGAGGGCCCTCATGGAGCAGCTGTACAAATAACACCATGTCTACATCAACGCTGGCATGAGGTGCATCAACTGCGTTTTCCGTTGGAGCCGTCGCCATCTTGCTTGATATTCTTGCCATTCCGCCCTTGCCTCCTTTCTCCTCCCTCCTTGATGCCATGTCCTTAAGAATGACTCCCCCCGGTCGAACCACGGGCGTGTCGGTTGGGCGGAACGGGCGTGTTGCTTCAAACTTCCTCACCATTTACAGCAATGAAGCGTGAAAACTCGAACAGCTACGCATTTGGAGGGCAATTCCCTTTTATTATGTGGCACCGTGACTCTCGAACTTAGCACCGCGCGCATTCGTCTAAACATATTGTTGTAGATTCGCGGGTGGAGGGAGAGCATTTTGAAAATGTTGCGCTCGAATTAGGGCCACGCGCGTTCGTCTAAAAACACTTGCCAACGCAATCGCTGATGGAGGGGCACCATTCTCAAAATCTGGTTCCCACCTTAACGCCGCGCGCATTCTTATGGAGGGCGGTGGCTTTCAAAGTGTGGCTCCCGCCTCAGCGCTTCGCACATTACCCCGAACGGTTTGCAACACTTTCCCGGATGAAAGGCGGCCCCTTTCCAAACTGTGGCTCCCGCTTTAGCGCCGCGGGCATTTGTTGTAAAAATGCAACAGTTCACGGATGGAGGGGGGGGCGTTTCAAAAGATGTGTTCTCGCCTCAACACCTCGTGCATTCGTCATAGAAGTGTGCAAACATTTCACGGGTTGAGGGGGAGGTCGTTTCCTTGAATGCTGCTCTCGCCTGAAAGAAGAGCGCTCTAGCTTCACGGATGGAGGACGGTTCCTTTTCTAAATGGGGCTCTCGCCTCAGCGCCGTCCGCATTCGCTTCACAGGTGCGACGTGTAGGAGGATGATGGACCGCACTTTGTGACAGTGGACATCTCGAATGAGGCTGCGCGGAGTGTACTGAACCGAAACTTCGACGCACGTAGCGCGGCACGGATCCACGGCAACTCTTTTTCCAAAAGGTAGCTGTTGCTTGATACTTGCTTGACTTGCATGACCACACGAGCAAATTTGTACCATAGTTGCACGGATGGGGAAAGTAGTTTTCTGCGAAAGGGGAATGGCGCTGGACACCGAGTTGAATATTGTCGTTCACGTCCCCGACTGCCCACCAGAAAGGTGCAAATCATCTTCTTTTCAACGTGGAGCTCTTGCCAACATGGCAGGCCCAACTGTGTTGGTCTTTCTAGGCGGGCGCCTTTTGTGCTGGAAAACAAACATTTTGTAGGGGCGCATGAGGAGGGGAATTGGAACAGGAGGGTGTATGTCAGCATCCCCACTGCATATGTGGCGTACTTTGGTCCCTATCCCCCGCCCCCATCCTCCTTCTCTGATGCTGATCCTCTTCATGAACTCCAGCGACTCCTACTCGCCATCCTCCTCCTACCAACTATCCTCCAGATAACCCCCAAGTGACCCCAAGAGGCCACTGAAAACTTCTGATAATTCCTCGACGCCGACACATTTGCAGAACAAATGTCCCCCTCCTGCTCCCAGACTTTTCCCCTATCAAAACCTGGATGCTCGATCGACGATGACGAAAATGGAATTCCGCTTTTCTCAATCAGTGCTTGCCCTGAAGGGGTCCTGGCGGAAATTGAAAGATTTTGGAAAAGGTGCTGGCCGTGGTCGATTCCACCAGACCTCGGGCCCCTATCGATCTCACTACCGATTTCACCATCCATCTCACTCCAGCGATCCCACTATCGAACTCACAACCGATCTCACTACGATCTCTCTATCGATCTCACGATCACTCTCGCGATCGATCCCACTACTCATATCACGATCGATCTCACCATCGATCTCACGATTGCTTTCACGATCGATCTCACGATCGCTCCAACTCCCGATCTCCGTATCGATGCCACTACTGATGCCACTATCGGCCTCACCGTCGATCTCACTGTCGGTCGCACGATCGATATTACCACCGAACTCACAATAGATCTCACTTTCATTCTCACGATAGACCTCCTTATCGATGTCACTATCCGTACTACTCAATCGATGTCACGATCTATAACACTATTGATATCCCTATCAATCCCGCTGTCTGTCTCACGAGCAATATCACCATCCATATCACTCAATCGATCTCACTACCGATCTCACTATCGAACACACGATCGATCGCACCCTCGATCTCAGTATCGATCTCACTCAATCGATATCACGATCGATCTCACTATCGATCTCACTATCGTTATCATTATCGACAGTGGCATCGATATCACTATCGATGTCACTATCGATCTCACTTCGTCGATTTCACTACCAATCTCACTACCAGTCTCACGAACGATCTCACTTTCGATCTCACTCAATGGACTTCACTATCGACCTCACTGTCGATGTCACCATCGCTCGCATGACATAGAATAGCATATAGCATAGCACGGGACACCCCCGCGCCACGGGACACCACGGGACACCATCGAGACACCATCGGAACACCATCGGGACACCACAAGGCCACTGCCGGCCAACCCGGGGGACAACAACGTTTGGCTCGGCTTCGCCCTGGCAACGGCGCGTTCATTCCTCTCTCCCGCCCACGCAGCTCCGCCTCGCCCGCAAGCACGACACGAACACGAAACCGAAACCGATTACTCGGTGGGGGGGGCCGTTTCACTACGATCTCACCCCCCAGTCTCCGATGTAGAGACAGAAAGAGAGAGAGCGAGAGAGAGAGACAGAGGGAGAGAGAAAGAGAGAGAGAGGAACACAAACAAAACATGACAAAGAAATACTGACAGATACGGAATACAGAGAAAGAGAGAGAGAGAGAGACAGAAAGAGAACGTGCGTATATCTAATTATACATACATGCGCCGATAAGTAAGTATGGAGTGATACATCTCTCTATATATATATAGACACCTATATATATATACAAGGAGAGAAAGAGAGAACGAGAGAGAGAACAACAAGGAAACAAAAACACGACAAAAGAACGAGATAGAGAGAGAGAGAGAGAAAGAGCCACATAGAAGAACCAGGCTGGACTGTAACGTGCGTCTGCACTAGAGCAGGACGGGCGGAAGGCCGATCGAGACACGTGCGACAAATTCAGAACTCCGCTGATTGGATACTCTCTGGTGTAAGGAAGCCCCTTGCAAGACGTCCCTGAACAAACGAAGGCTTTTGCGCTTCCAGGCTACAACTCCTCAGGCAAAAATACAGCCGTGGGGACGAGGAGGCCTCCCGGATGCGCAACACAAGCAGAGAGGTGCCCCAAGGACTCGATCCTCCATCGGCGACGACGGCAGCTGCATGACTTCTGCAACACGATGTGGCACCCAGCGGCCTTCCCCGAAGGAGCGAGCGTTCGCTAACGCGGAGGACAGCTTGGGGTGAAGAAACGCGCGCGCTTCTTACACCTTTCGGGTACATCGTGGCAGGTTAGGGGCCGTCGGGGGCCCCTCCAGGGCCACCTTCCTGCAGCCCTCGAGCC
This sequence comes from Prorocentrum cordatum, assembly GCA_963575745.1. Classification (NCBI taxonomy): domain Eukaryota; class Dinophyceae; order Prorocentrales; family Prorocentraceae; genus Prorocentrum; species Prorocentrum cordatum. Next base: position 110,207 of record CAUYUJ010015398.1, read on the forward strand.
CCCCGCGCTTCTTTGCCCCCCGCTGCCGTCCGCCCGACAAAACCTCTCGACCTCCGAGGACCGGCCTTTCTCCCGAGGCGTGCTCCACGGCCCTGGGGTCCGATGACGGTCTCCAATGGCCGAACAGGCTGAAGCACGCACGCCCACAGGCCCGATACAGCAGGCACACGCGATGATAAACCGTGTTGTGAGGAGCCCGGGCTCAAGCCTAGGGGCACGTTTTGCCGTCCAGCTTGGAGCTTCCTGGGGTGCTCCAGGGCTCCTGTGGCCCCACCAAGGGCCATGCGGGCATCAGAAGCTTCCGCGGGGCACCTGCTGACCCACTTGGAGGCCTCTCTGACGGCCCGACGGCCCCAGCCCCCAAAGCCAGGGACTGGCGGAAGTGGTGCCACGGTTTTCAGTCGCATCACATGCCGAGGAAAGGGGACACGATCTGTCAGCATATGTCCTCTCTTGCTGGTGCGCTCTCATCTCACAAAAATATCCTGCATCTGCGTGCTCATTGTGGCCACAGCCGTTCCCTGCTTGGCTGCAGCCGTCATCTTTGAACAAGGCCAGAAGCCTGGAGCGCAGGTGTCCTGATAAAAACCTCTCTGCCTTCAGACCCTCCCCAATAGTGGCAACAAAATACCGTTTCGACGCCCTCATTGATGGACTGGGATACCACCAACAATGAACAAACAATTGTTTCGCCGCGGCACCCGCCGCACAACAACGACGACGAAGAGCACGACTACGGTTGCGACGACGACCACGATTCGACTACCGCTACGGCTACGGCTACGGCTACGGCTACGGCTGGGGCTACGGCTACGGCTACAGCTAAGGCTACGGCTACCACCACTACTACTACTGCTACTACTACTACTACTACTACTACTACTACTACTACTACTACTACTACTACAACGACGACGACGACGACGACTACTACTACTACTACTACAACTACTACGACTACTACTACTACGACTACGACTACAACTACGACTACGACTACTACTACTACTACTACTACTATTACTGCTACTGCTACTACTACTACTACTACTACTACTACTACTACTACTACTACCTACTACCTACTAGCTACTAGCTACTAGCTACTAGCTAATACCTACTACCTACTACCTACGACCTATTACCTACTACCTACTACCTACTACCTACGACCTACGACCTACGACCTACTACTACTACTACTACTACTACTACTACTACTACTACTACTACAACTACTACTACTACTACTACTACTACTACTACTACTACTACTAATAATACTACTCCTACTACTCCTACTACTACTACTACTACTACCACTACCACTACCACTACTGCTACGACTACGATTACGACTACTACGACTACTACGACTACGACTACTACTACTACTACTACTACTACTACTAGTACGCTGACTACTACTACTACTACTACTACTACTACTACTACTACTACTACTGACACTACTACTCTACTACGACTGCTACTACTACTACTACGACGACGACTACTACTACTACTGCTACTACTACTACTACAACTACTACTACTACTACTACTACTACTACTACTACGACTACTACTACGACTACTACGACGACTACTACAACTACCACTACTAATACTACTACTACTACTACTACAACTACTACTACTACTAGTAAGCTACTACTAAGCTAGTACTACTACTACTACTACTGCTACTACTACTACTACTACTACTACTACGACTACGACTACGACTACAACTACGAACAATTAACGGCCACACCTGGAATACCTACTACCTACTACCTACTACCTACGACCTACGACCTACGACCTACGACCTACTACCTTCTACCTACTACTACTACTACTACCGCCACTACTACTACTACTACTACTACTACTACTACTACTACTACTACTACTACTACTACTACTACTACTACTACTACTACTACTACTACTACTACTACTACTACTACTACTACTACTACTACTACTACTACTACTACTACTACTACTACTACTACTACTACTACTACTACTACTACTACTACTACTACTACTACTACTACTACTACTACTACTACTACTACTACTACTACTACTACTACTACTACTACTACTACTACTACTACTACTACTACTACTACTACTACTACTACTACTACTACTACTACTACTACTACTACTACTACTACTACTACTACTACTACTACTACTACTACTATTACTACTACAACGACGACTACTACTACTACTACTACTACTACATCCACGAACAATTAACGGTCACACTTCGAATACCTACTACCTACGACCTACGACCTACTACCTACTACCTACGACCAACGACCTACTACCTACTACTACTACTACTACTACTACTACTACTACTACTACTACTACTACTACTACTACTACCACTACCACTACCACTACCACTACCACTACCACTACCACTACCACTACAACTGAAACTACCACTACTGCTACTACTACTACTACTACTACTACTACTATTCCTACTACTACTACCGCATAGACCACCCTTCGGGTGATAAGGAGGCGAGGGGGGGGGGGGACCACCGTCGCACTCGATCGATCTCACTATCGATCTCGCTATCGATCTCATTGTCGATCTCATTCGATCAATCTCACAATCGATCTGGCGATCGATCTCACACTCGATCTCACTAACGATCTCACTATCGATATCACAATCGATCTCACAATAGATCTCACAATCGATCTGGATATCGATCTCACGATCGATGTCACATTCGGTCTCACGATCGATCTCACTACCGATATCACTATCGATCTCATTCGATCGATCTCACAATCGATCTCACAATCGATCTCACAGTTGGTCTCACTATCGATCTCACTATCGATATCACAATCGATCTCACAATCGATGTCACAATCGATCTGACTATCGATCTCACGATCGAACTCACTATCGAAGTCATGATCGACCTCTCGTTCGATCTCACTATCGATCTCACTATCGATATCACAATCAATATCACAATCGATCTCACATTCGGTCTCACTATCGATCTCACTATCGAACTCACTATCGATCTCACTATCGATCTCACATTGGGTCTCACTATCGACCTCACTATCGATATCACAATCGATCTCACAATCGATCTCACATTCGGTCTCACTATCGATCTCACTACCGAACTTCACCATATCACCACCATCATCATCACCATCATCATCATCGTTGTCAACATCATCATCATCATCATCATCATCATCATCATCATCATCATCATCGTCATCATCATCATCACCGACGGGACACCGACGGGACACCGGCGGGACACCGCGGGGCCCCGGCCGCCCGGAAGGGAGACATTTGGTCCGGCCGCGCCTCAGCCACACGGGACACCAGCGGGACACCGGCGGGACACCGCGGGCCCCCGGCCGCCCGGAAGGGAGACATTTGGTCCGGCCGCGCCTCAGCCACAGGAGACTTTCTTCTCGCCCGCCCACGCAGCTTCGCCTCGCCCGCACGCACGGCACGCACGAACACGAAACCGAAATCGATTTCCTGTTAGGGGGGCTCTCCGTTCCACGTCGATCTCACCCCCTCACCTCCGACTACTACTACTACTACTACTACTACTACTACTACTACTACTACTACTACTACTACTTCTACGACGGCGACTACTATTTCTACTACTACTACTACTACTACTACTACTACTACTACTACTACTATTACTACTACTACTACCACCACTACGACTACTACTACTACAACTACTACTACTGCTGCTACTACTACTACTACTGTACTACTACAACTACTACTACAACTACTACTACTACTACTACTACTACTACTACTACTACTACTACTACTACTACTACTACTACGACTACGACTACAACTACGAACAATTAACAATCACACTACGAATACAACTACGACTACGGAAACTGAGTCAAGCACATTCCGATGGCAATCCTCAGGATAAGCTGTCCAAAAATCCTTTCGCTGGTAGGGTAGCCCACACCGGGTTATTCAATAGGAGAAACAAACCCATCGTTCCCCAGCTTGCCCAAAAATCCAAGGACAATAATCCCCGCCGCGACGACGACGACGACGACGGGGACGAGGGGGCGGGGCGAGCTCATTCACCGCCGAAGGAAGCGGGATGGAGATGCACAACTAGAGACCTCCTGCGGTACAGTCGAGGCGTTGACCTAAGGAACCAAAATAAGGAACGAGGCCCAGTTTTCCCATAATGTCAACCTCGATTTCCCAGGGAAAACCTTCGGAAAACCCGAGGCAAACTTTGAAACAATCAAGGAACACCGAGCCCCTCTCCAACGAAAAGGGTTCCTTCTTCAGCGCCCCGACTGTAAATCGCACCGCTATCCCCCCCCCCCGGCCTCGTGCTGCAGGTCCCTCTCGGGCAGGATCGGAGCCGGCGCCCGGGCGGCGGGCGCGAAGGTGGCGCCGAGCCCGCCGCCAGGCATCGTCGAGCCTCTCGGGGTCGTCTTGGTCGTCGTTGTCGTCGTCGTTCGTCGATCGTCGTGCGTCGTTCGTCGGTCGTCGTTCGTATTTCGCCGGTCGTCGTTCGTCGGTCGTCGGTCGTCGTTCGTCGGTCGTCGGTCGTCGGTCACCGTTCGTCGGTCGTCGTTCGTCGGTCGTAAATCGTCGGCCGTCGTGGCCGTCGTCGTCTAGGGGCCGTGCCCAAGCCGCGGGGCCATCAAAAAACGGCCCACGGCGAAACAACGTTCTTGGGGATGGGGTCGTCGTCGCAATCGGTGCGATCGACGTCCTCCTCCCGCAAGGAAACTGGAGGAGTGGAAGGGTAAGGGGGGACAAGGCAGGAGGCAAAGGAGGAGAAGGAGGGCGAGGAAGAGGAGGAGGAGGAGGAGGAGGAGGCAGAGGGACAAAGGGAGAACGAGGAGACGGGAAACAGGGAGGCTGTGCTGGAAGGTTACATGTGATTGTCGTGTGTTTCCGGGCGTTCTTCATGGGTGTAAGCTCCGCCTCGTCACCATCCCTTCGAAGACGCGGAGGAGGAGGAGGGCAGGGGGCAAAAGGAATGATCAACTCGGAAAACAGCATCCCTACATACGTTGTTGTTTGTGTATGTATGCATGTCTCTTCCTCTCTGCCATTATTTCTTCTTCTTTTTCCTCTCTCTCTCTCTGTCTCTCCCGACCTCTTTTTCTCTTTCACTCTGTCCCACCCATCTGCTCTATCTTCCATGGGCGACGGCCCTTCTGTGGCCCCCCTCGCACGCTTGCAACGCATTCGAAGCACTCTGCCCGCTCCCATTCCGCGTTGTCAAATAAACTCTCTCTCTCTCTCTCTCTCTCTTTCTGTCTCCCTCACTTGTCTTCTAAGGAACTGGGCCGGCACCGTGGTCTGGCGGCTATGTTGTCGCCGTCGCCGCCCCGTCGCCGCCCGTCGTCGGGGCCTGAAAATTGGTTTGGCGGCCACGTTCCGCCGTCGCCGCCCCATCGCCGCCTCGTCGCCGCCTGTCGTCTGGGCCACATCACATACACCGTCCCTGACGAAAGAAAATTCGGAACGACGCCCCCCCCAGAATTAATGGCGTTCCGCTTCGTATTGCAATAGACATGTGGTTCTGCCCTCTGTTTCGCCTTTCCTACATCTGAATTATACCATCCCAGACAAACCATCACCTGCGAAAGCATATGCGCGCGCACCCGCTTATTAACAACATCAATTTTCAAACAATATACATATATATATATATAAACACTGAAAATAACGAAGTTTACACGCGCGTGCCGTCGCGCGCGCATGTACCAATCCTTCAAAAACTTGTGTTGCCGTAAGGATGTAAAAAAACAAGTGGCCCGAAAATGTTTGAAAACAAACACATGGTTTCGCAACTGAAGCTTTCGACTGAAAGTTTACGTTCGGGCTCCTGCGTTTTTTCGGGAAACCCTTGTTGTTCAACATTGTCGTAGCTTACTACCAAGCGGGCTTTTCGCGCGCGCATGTCGGAATCGTTCGAATGCCCTTTTGCGCGCGTGTTCTCGCAAGAATCTTTTGCAACACATGGACGAAGTGCACTTGCGCGCGTCGTCGCGCGCGCATGCAGAAATCCGCCAGAAAACAAAAAGTTCCACCCGAGCGTCTCGGACACATATAAAACACATGCCTGTGCAACAACAGTGTTCGTAAATGCCTGCGCTCGCGCTCCTGCGGGTTCTTACGAAAACCATTGTTTTGTTTCAACCTGCTCGTGAAATTTGGCCAAACAGGCCCCTCGCGCCGCACGTCGAAATCGTTCGAAAAACCTTGCGCGCGTGCTGGGGTGGCAGAATCCGTGTCAAATAATACCATGCGGCCCACTCTCGCGCGTCGGCCGCGCGCGCATGTCGAATTCCCTCCAAAACCTGCATCAGCGACGCGAGGGCGCCGTCATCATCGTCGGCGTGATCAGCATCGACGCCGTCAACGGCCCTGTTGTAGTCGTTGTCATCATCTTCATCAGCATCACTACCATCATCGCGTCTACCGTTGTCGACGTTGCCATGATATTGCGCCCGCCCACGCCGCCAACTCGCCTTGAAGCTCCCGCTGAGATGTGCCCAGCGGTCAGCGCCACCACGGCAGCGTCGGCAGCGCCAAACTTTATGGCCGGTGCGCGCGCGAGCATGCGCGGGCTGGCGCGGCCGCAGAGATGCAACAGTCAAACCCCAAGCACTCATCGCATCGTTCCCGCATGAGTGGGACGATTGCGCGAGCAGTGGAATGGACAACCCCCTGCGAACAGAAATTCTCTGCAGCACATAGATTCTCTTTTCTTAAAAAAAAATATACCCCCGCAGACTTATCCACTCCCCAGGAACCGATGCAACACATATACGATTCTGACCCAATGTCCATCCTACCGTACATGATACTATCCCAGCCAGGCCGGTATCGGTACCCCCCGCCATCCTGCGCAACAAACTATTCTACAACAAGTCACACGTGTCCGTGTCCAAGAATACATTGCAACAAATGTGACGAAGTGCGCACGTGCGCGTCGTCGCGCGCGCATGCCGGGATCCTTCAAAAAAGTTCGGTTTCGGACGGATGTCATAATCGAGTGCGCAATCAACACATAAGAAAGAGCGTGACCCACCGCCGCTTTACTCTAGAAAATTGCCACCCTTTTCCTCCGGAGCCCGGGGTTCCCCCCCCCCCCTCCCGAAAATCCCCCCCCCCCTGCTGGACCCCCCCCCCCCCTTCCCCGGCAAAACCCCCCCCTCCCCTAACCCCCCCCCCCCTTCGAACTTGAAAACAAGGGGGGGTCACTACCGGTTGTACCCTCTCCCCCCCCCCCTCTCCGGATCCGGAAAACCCGGGGGGGTCACTACCGGTTCGAACCCCCCCCCCCTCGAAAACCGGAGGGGGGTCACTACCGGTTCGACCCCCCCCCCAAACGCACCGCCAGCAAACAACTCCCGGTCCCTACCACCGTCCGCATCACATCCCCCACTTTTGTTCCCAGCACCACTGTCCTCACCACCACTGTCCCCACTGGTTCCACCACCGTCCCTACTGTCCCGACCAGTGCCCCCACCAATGTCGCACTGTCCCCACTGTCCCCACCACTGTTCCCACCACGGTTCCACTCTCCCCACTGTCTCCACGACTATCCCCACTGTCCCCACTGTCCCACTGACCCCTCCTCTGTCCCACTGAGCTGTCCCACTGTTCCCACCACTGTCCCCACTATCCCCACCACTGTCCCCGCTGTACCTCTGTCCCATTTTCCCACCGCCGTCCTCGCCACCGCCTTCACCACTGTCCCCACAACCACTGTACCCTCCACTGTCCCTATGTTTCCACCACATTCCCACTGTCCCCACACCATTGTCCCCACCACCACCAACCCCACCACTTTCCCACTGTCCCCACTGTTCCCACCATTGTCCTCACCATTGTCCCCACCACTACCGTCCCCACCACTGTCCCACTGTCCCCACCACTGACCCGTTGTCCCCTCACCACTGTCCCCACCACCACCGTCCCCACCACTGTCCGCACCACCCCTCGGTTTTCGAGGGGAAGGGGGGGGGGTTCGAACCGGTAGTGACCCCCCCCGGTTTTCGAGGGGGGGGGGGGTTCGAACCGGTAGTGACCCCCCCCCTTTTCATGATGAACTGGGGGGGGGGGGAGGGGTTCGAACCGGTAGTGACCCCCCCCGGTTTTCCAGAGGGGGGGGGGGAGGGGTTCGAACCGGTAGTGACCCCCCCCCGGCTTTCCGCCAGCAGCGGTAGAACACGCTCTTTCACACATAAGAACACAGGGTTCCGCAAGACGGATTTTCAACAAAAGCGTGCGCGCGATCTTGCGAATTCTAAGAAGAAAACCGCAAGTTATTCAACATGTTCCTAAAATGATACCAATAGGGTTCCGCGCGCGCTCATGTCGAAATCGTTCGACTCCTTGCGCGCGCTAGGGTGGCAGAGTCCGTGACAAATAATGCCATGCGGGGCACTCTCGCGCGTCTGCCGCGCGCGCATTTTGAATCCCGTCCAAAGTCTTCATCACCGACGCGAAGACGCCGTCATCGTCGTTGGCGTGATCAGCATCGGCGCCGTCACTGGCTGCCCCGTCGTCGCTGTCAGCATCGTCACCAGCATCGCTACTATCATCATCGTGTCTACCGTTGTCGACGTTGCCATGGTACCGCGCCCGCCCAAGTCGCCGACTCGCACTGAAGTGCCCGCTGGGATGTGCCGAGCGGTCAGCGCCACCGCGTTCGCGTCCGTCGCGCCAAACAAGCTGGCCGCTGCGCGCGCGAGCATGTGCGGGCTAGCGCGGCCGCAGAGATGCACCAGCCAACATCCAGCAGTCATCGCAATCGTTCCCGCATGGGTTTTACAAACCAAGTTGCGGGTGGGTCAGTAGGATTATTGCGCGAGCAGTGCAGTTGACAACTTCAAGTTCGGCAAGCGAAATGCACCACACCGATTGCACCACGTCGCTCACACAATCTGGGTTACACCACATATATTGACCACATAAGCTGCTCGAAACACACTGTTTGAGGTACACGATGGCTAACATACATGTTATAATTATGCATCTCTCTCCATCTCTCCCTCTCTCCCTTTCTTTAGATCCACTTGTCTCTCTCTCTCTCTCTCTCTCTCTTTCTTTCTCTATATTACACTCGCATTGTGGGCCCACGGAACGCTCACCATTCAACGAGAGGCGCTTCACGCAAAGAGGGTCGCAAGGCCCCAAAAGGGTGTGGCTCGGAGGCTGGGCCTGGGTCCCGCGAAGCCGGGCCCGGGCTGCGCAGCACAGGGAATCGGCACCGGCTGGGGGGGTCCTTCCTGCCCTGGAAAAGAATTTCCCGGGCTGACTCTCCCCACGTCAGCCCAAGCCTGCATGAGAGTCATGGCGCACTGTTCTGGGACGTGTGCTTGTGAATGCACAGCAGGAGGCGAGGATGGCATGCACAAGTGGGCGGAAGTAGGGGAGGGGGGGGGCAGCCAACGGGGGAGGAGTGGGGGGAGAGGACTGGGGGGGAAGCGGGAGGATGGGAAGGCGAGGGGAGGGAACGGAGGAAGGCAGGGGAGAAAGAAGTGGAGGGGCCATGGGAAAGGCAGCGAAAGAAAGGGACAGGCGAACGACCATTTAATGACAGAGGATGGAGAGGTGCTGGCGAGCAAGGCGACGACGGAGCGGACGGTGAACTGCCCCGTCTTTGACCCGAAGCACCGTCGATGGGTGGCGGCGCAGAACTGAACATCTGCGGCTCAGGCACCATTGCCTTAGCGCGGCTTGCCGCAGGACGGCTAACCAGCCAAGAGGGGATCCAGGGCCGGGGAGGGGCGGCAACCAGGGAACACTAGGTGATGCAGACGGGGATGCCACAGTGTTGCCGTGGGGCTGCAGGCTGAGATGCCGCCACGTCGCATCGCGCCCGATTTCGGTGAAAGCGGATCTTCTCGCGTCGCAAAACGATATGCAACACCATGCATATACAGTTACACATATACTAAGGAAATCACATATATATATGTATATATATATATGTATATGCGCACATAAGGCCGCGTTGGCGCCTCGCGCCACGTACATTGCTCATTCGAACTTCGCATCTGGTGGCCTTTGCGTCATCTTCTTCACCTCTTGAAACTTAGCCGTTTCCTCTTCGAGCCCCATTACCCCTTGCTCATTTTGCTCACGCTCTCGATTCACATGCTTGTGCGCCACCGGGTTTTTTCCTTGGGGAGCAATTTGACTCGAATTTCGACTCGGACCCGATGGCGTGGCGACGAGATAGTCACCTGGAGGCCCCGAAAAAACGTTGAACCAAAAGCGTGCGCCTTCTTCGCTGGATCCTGCGCAAGCAGGTGTTGACTACCTACCAGACCACCCCAACCCAACCCGAAGACCCGAATTTGACCCGCATCTCGAGTTGGGGGGGTACGGGTTCCATGTGTTGTTTCCATGTTCCCCGACCCTTCCCCACTGGAAATGGAGGGTAAATTGAGGACTTCGGGTTGGGTTGGGGTGGTTTACTGGGTGGTGAGGTGTCGTAACGGCCTACACGTCGAATTTTGAAACCGCTTGGATAGTTCAGCCCTGAAAGATCGCGCAGTCCCGTCAAACGCCTGCCGATTCCTGACCCGCGTTCCTTCCGAACGCCCGCGCGGGTGTCGCCACCGTGTCGACACGACCCAGACCTACCGTTAGATGGAGAAACCGCTGTTCACTGGGGTCGTCTCCTCTACTCCAGGATCTGCTTTTTAGGCTTTCGGGCTGCAGCGGCTCCTGGAGGCCGACGTCGAACGAAAGCCTGCGAGGATTGCAGAAGCTCTAAGACGCCCGGCGGCTTCCAGCGGCTCCCAACGGCATAAAACCAACACATATATGAGCCATCGCAGACTCCGATGAGTGAGGTGTTGAACTCTGGCGAACAAAAATCTGCGGCCTAAACTATGTGATGTGAACTATGTTGTGGCAACCGTGTGGTGTGAGCTGGGCAGTGGAAGCTCTTCGGTGTGAGCTTGACTATATAATGAAGGCAGCGTGGTGGTATCTACATACATGATGTGAGTTACATGGTGCAGGACAGATGGTATGAACAACATGTTGGGAACACCGTTGTGGAAACTATGCGCAAAGAGATGGCCAGTGCAAGCCATATGGCGCTGGACTCACGAGCCGCCGCGCCGCGGCACGGGCGGGCACGTGACGAAACCTCGGCCGACCCACTCAAATTCTGAACACCAGAGCAAAGAACCCCAGTGCACGCACCGCCTGGGGGACCTAAGAGCAAATCGCTCGTTCCCTCGCACCTCAACGTGTCGATCCTTCCCTTCGATGTTTCTCCTCCTCGCCGCCTCCTCCCGCGGCGTCGCCGTCGAGCCGAACGCGTCCCCTGATGATCTTGGGCGACCAGTGCAAGGGCGATACGGGAAACCACGCCGACGATGACCGCGGCAGCGACGACGGTGACGACGGCGGCAACAACGACGGCAGCGACGACGACGACGACGACCGCAGCGAGGGCGACAGCGACAGTGGCGACGACGACGGCAACGACGACGGCAGCGACGACGGCAGCGGAGTCGGGAGCTCGCCTCGGGGGCCCGCGGGCCCGTGGGGGGAAATTATATTCGAACCCTGTGGCCCAAGATGCCCCCCAGACCCCCCGAAATTAACGGAAAGGAGCGGGACCCCCCCTACACAAATATTAGAATAATGGTATGCGTATGTATATCGATGCGTACACATCTGCACATGCATGACGCGTCATATATACACACGGCATTAAGTATACCTCTACATGCACAAACAACGACGTGTATATACCCACACATACATGCAGACACACATGCGTACATGCATGCAAACAAACATACATACGTACACATACATACATACATACATATATACATACATACGCACATACATACATACATACATACATATAAGCATACGTACATACATACATACACACGTGCCTACATGTATACGTACATACATACATACAAACATACAGGCATACATGCATACATGCATACACAAATACGTGCGGTTGTACACAGACGTGCGTACACACATTTGTACAAGTCGTATATATACATATATAGCACACCGAATGTCCGAAGCACTTAAAGATAACCCGAGAAGAAAGCGGATGGGGCCTGGACGGCGCTCGCCCGAAAGCGGTACTATTAAGGCGCCGCCCCCATGGTGCGAGCGGTTCAGCGTGGAAACGGGGAGCCCGCACGCCCTCGTCCGAGACTCCGACCTCTCCCCCGCGATGTAAGCAGGGAGGGTCGATCGCTTCGAGACGGAGGAGGAGGACGGCATGGAGGCAGCAGCAGAGCTCGGGGGCGGGGGGCAGTAGGAGGTAGGGGGAGGGCGGCTGCTCTTCCTTTCGCACCGACCCCGAGCAGGAGTGCAGGGCCCCTCGCGCCTGTCGCGAGCAAGCCCAAGGAGAAGGGGCACGGCGGGGCTCAGATTGGCGTTCGCCTCATCATTCGGCCTCGCCCTGTGGTGCTGCTCAGTGTCGTCGGTACTGGGGTGTGCTGGCGTGGGAGCGGGCGTAGGCGAGGGTGTAGGCATAGGCGTAGGCGATGGCGTGAGTGGAATGATAAGTAGCGTGCAGATCCACGTCTCGGCGTCCGTCGCTTTGAGGCGCCTGGTGGACTCGCTAGTGATGGTGGCATCGTCCGCAGTCCCTTCCATGTCAGGCTGCCTGTAGGGCAGTTCCGTTTTCCTCCTCCCGCTAGCAGACCCGCGGCCCCCAATGAACAAGCAAGTGGGCATCGCGGGGGGCCGCGCAGTAGTCTCGTCTAGGTCTCGTCCCTCAGCGCCGCCATCCAGAAGGCCAGCTCGTCCTCCACGGACCCCGCTGCGCGCCGCCTTGTCGGCGCTGTGAAACGCTGTCATGATGTGCTGCCTGTACTCGTAGTCCCTGCAGTGGATATTCGCCTGGCCGCTCTTCAAAGCCTTCTCGAGTTTGCAGACCGGGGCGCGCTGCTCCTGGCACTGGTCCGCGGCGCTGGTGCGCTCGATTCGCCCCTGCTCTTCGCGCCGCTGTCAAGCTGAGCCAGCGCCTCCATCGCAGCCCTCGCGGCGCCCGGTGCTGGAGGACCTCTTCCGTGTGATTCCCCTTCGTGGCGACTGGCCTGAGCGTAGTTGCGTTTCTCCTGCGCGATCACCTTCGCGGTCGTGGTGGTGCAACCCTTGTGCTCCCTGATATTCTTCGTGTCCTTCTTGTGGTCGATCTTCTGATCGTCGAGCTCCACGCCCTGGTCCTCGGCCTTCTGGCGAGGGACCTGCGCGCGCCCCTGGCTCCGCGATCGGTCGCTCGGCTTGGACCTGGCCCCGTTAGAGCCACCGCCGCCAGACGTGAAGGAGGATCCCCGCGGGGCACGCCAGCTCGGTCTCTGCGGCGCCGCCTCAGTCGCCGTCAGCGGGGGGCCCGAGCCCGTGGACATCGCGAGCTGGAGTGGCTGCAGGGCGTGGCAGGAGTGCAAGTGACAGCGTGCGAGTGCCCAAGACGTCCTGAGGTACATGACTACGGAGGTGGCCCCGGAGCTCGGTGTACTCTTCATAGGACTCCTGGCAGATCGGGCAGGCGAGGCCCTTCGGGGCAGCGAGGAGGCACGGGGCCCAGGTCTAGTCAATCTTGCACGCGCGTGATTTCCATGCCGCTGCGACATGGCGTTGTGCGCCCACTCGCGTCGGGGAGGTCGCACTGCATATGATGCACTCGCTCTTGAGCGTGAGCTGAGATAGAAAGCAGCACATTCCATGTTCGCCTCCTAGTGCCATTCCTCGTTGATGTGCGTAGAGTACTCGGGCGGTCTTCCGGGTACTCATGCATGGGGTTCCCGCGGATGTTTTCAGCTCGCGCACGAACAGTTCGGCCCCGTCGGATGGGGCGAGCTCCGATGGGAGCTCGGCGGAGGCACCAGGCAGCGCGACAGCGCGCCGAAGATAGGCAGCCCTCATGATGCGCACGTCGACCCCGCAGAGGGCTTCGGCGATCTCGGGGTCCGTGAACAGCGCGATAATGTAGCCCTTCCAGTCCAGCAAATCCAAGGGTTCGGCAGTGTCGTAGGTGAGGAGGTCCTGGATGTCGGAGGCCATCTGTCTGGCGATCGGGCGCGCGCCGGGGCGGATGTAGCCGTCGTCGGTCAGGGTGAGTGGCATGACGGAGAGGTCGCTGTCTCGCAGAAGGCGCTCGACGCGGAGCTCGCCGAACAGAGCGGAGACAAGATTTGGGACGCTTCGGGATGTGCAGCAGCGCCTTGAAGTAGTCTCAGCCGTAGGATCTTTAGTTCGATGGAGCTCGGCACGATGCCCCATCGTCGCCATGCCACGGCCGCGGAAGTCGCCTCGTAGTGCGCGTCGCGGTGGAGTTGGCAGCCATTGGCCTGTAGCATGGTCCGCAGCTTCTTGCCCAGACAGATGTCGAGCTTCTTGTAGTCCGTGGCGTAGAGGTAGTTGGTCTCGGCGGCGCTTATGGCGGCTTCATAGACGACGGCTTGGAATTCGAGTCTCTTAAGTCGGCGTGGGGCTCGGCTAAACCAAAAGTGGTGGTACTGGCACCATCCTGCGTTTGCTGATCGTAGTCGTGCTTCACGTTCTCCGTGGAAGGATGCTTTGGCGTCGAACATGCCCCCCACGTGCTTCATCGAGGTCAGTCTTTTGCAGTTTTCGCGGGGGTCGGTGAAGAAGGCGCGGCGAAGGGACTTCGATGGGATGCTGTGTGCGATCTCCTCCTTCGTCTCGTTTAGGCTTAAACCTCCCTGGCGAAGTGACCAGCGCACCACCTTGAGGTCGCGCGCGATGGTGGCGGTCAGGGAGCGGATCTCGTCGATGCTGGCGTCGTGTAGTTGACCGCTGGAGTCGACGGCTTGTCTGCGTGGTCCGACGCGAGGAGCGACGTGGAACTTCAGGATGTCATCCACGAAGACCCGGCGGCTGAGGTCTTGCACTGGCCCGGCGGGATCGCAGGTAGGAGCGCGCGACTGGAGCGTGATGCTGGCGTGCGTCGATACAGTGTCGGTGCGCCATTGCTCGAGCTGGCGGTTGTAGTCCTTCATGAATGCGTCGGGCTCGTTCGAGCATCCCATGAGGCCCCCCTCGCGGTTGCGCATGATGAGCGCGCCGTCGCCGGCCTCGACGACGGCCTGGGGCTCCACGCGTCGTTGTTGCACAAGATGGCGGTCGCCGTCGAGAAAGGCCCAGATGACGTGCTCGTTGATGGCGTCGTGGTGGGCGCGCCCGAAGGCGTTGCGGCCTTCGTGGAAGCGCACTGCGAAGGCGCCGTCGGAACTTGCTGGCGACCACTCGGGTGACTATCATGCCGAACTCGCGTCGTCGATGCGTGATGCCGCCGAAGGCGTAGTCGGGCGGCCGTGTCGGGAATCCCCGCTCGCGTAGACGGCGGTAGAAGCAGCGCCAGAAGACGTCGAAGCATTGGATGAGGCGTAGACCCGCGGGCCCTAAGCATCTTGCCCTTGTCCAGCTGGAAGCTCTGCGAGGTGTTAGCCTGCATGGGGGCGCGGCTGCGCTGTCGTGCGTGCGCAAGGCAGGCGACAAGTCGTGATTTACCAGTCGGCATTCCCGCGGGAGTTGAAGCTTCCTCTTAGAGGGGTCCTCGGAGCCGTCGGGGGCATTCAATGCGCCTAGGCCTCCTTGCGGTCGTCCAGTGCGTCGTAGAAGTTCAGGTTGCAATGCCATCGGCAGGATCTCGGCAGGGGCCGAGCATGCGGGGGCGCACTTCCCGCGCTTGGCCTTGCCCAGCTGCTTGGTGACAGCAGCAAGATCGTGGACAGCTTCGATGGCGAAGTTAAGCTGGGGTGGGGCAGTGCGTGGCGGAGTAGGTGCGCTGGCGGTGGTTGCTGGCGTCGTTGTGGTTGGCACCGTTGGGAGGTGAGCGGTCGGGGGCGCGTCGTCGTCGGCGTAGTGCTCGTGTTCCTGCTCCAGCATGGTGTCGAAGTCGAGCTCAGTCCAAGAGTGGAGCGTGTGTGGTGCTTGTTATGGCTGTCGTGGTGCTGGTCGTGGGCGTGGGCGTCGGGGTGGTCCTGGATGTCGGCGTCTGCGTGAGTGGAGGCAGTGGTGGAAGTCGCGGTGGTACCAGGTCTTCACGCGTCGGGAGAGCGACGGGGGCTGGAATTGCGAGTAGACCTCCTTCGGCGCCTGGCCGTTGTAGAAACTGTTGCCATTGGTCCGTGCTTGGTCGCGAACTCGGGAGGATGCCGAAGAAACGCTTGCGGGTCCGCAACCTGTAGCGCAACTTGGTCTTGGTGGCGCGGTGGCATCCGGCGAGACGTCGAGCGCGCCATGCTTGCCAGAGATCGTCGCCGTGCATGTCCTGGTACTTGAGGTTGGTGTCCTTCAGGTGGCGTCGGTATTTTTACTCAAGTCGTAGATGGTTTCGTCGAGCCGGCGCAGGTGGTCCTCGTTGGCGTCGGGGTGGTCCTCGCGGGCGTGCAAGCGCTGCCGAAGCTGGGCGCGTTCTTTGTGGAGTTGGAGCTTGTGCCCTCGAGCTTCGCGGTGCCAGTCGGGTCCGCTATAGGCGACGGCGAAGTGCTCCAAGGCGGCGTCGCGGAAGCACTGCATGGTGAGGCCCCAGTGGTAAGTGCGGTCCTCCTGCGTGAGGTACTCGTCCAGCAGGTCGGCGTGGGTGCTGAGGTTGTGCCCCAAGCTCTCCAGGAATCCTGTCCGCTTGTGGCCCTCCTTGAGTCCCAGTGCGATGGCGTCGCGGCCCATGGTCTGGAAGGCCTTGGAAGCGGTGTGGTAGGCGGGCGGAGCCTCGAGCTTGATGATCAGCGGCTTGTGGCCCTTGACCAAGCCCGTGGGGATGTCGATGTAATCCGTGACCGAGGGGTGGCTTCCGTCGTAGGCGGGGCCCGTGTCGTAGTAAGTGTTCGCAACCGCCATGTACGTGTTGGCTAGTGTGTGGTGGTAGAGTTTGCCAGCTTCGCCCTCCTTGCCCGTCAGGAACTGGCCAAATGTCTCATCGCCGTCGGGGCCTGCGGCGAAGCGGCCATTGAGGTCCATTATGACTATCGGGGTGAAGCGAGATGGCGTGTTCAAGATCTCCTGCTTGACCCATTGGGCCACCTTCGTCATGGTGGCTCGCCACTGGGGGGGGCTTCTTGCGGTCCCATGGAGCTGGAGGTGAGTAGACAGTAATAACCTTCAGCTTCGTGACGCCCTGCTCGATGGTGATGGTGCCTCCTCTGCCGTGGAACTCTTGTGGCGGCGCGGTGATGTCCTTGATGTGCTTCTCCTTGAACCTGTGGTTGAGTAGGATGCTGCATCCCGCGGCGTTGTTGATGTGCGCGCTGTGTCGTCCGTAGCCGAAGTGGATGGCTGTGTGGTACTCGTGCCGCTGCGTGTGGTGCGGGCTGTGTGGGTGCTTCGGGATCTTCGTGCCAGGGGGCAACCCACGATCTGGATCTGGCGCAGCTGCGCAAAGACCTCCTCGCCACGGGTGCCTGTCAGGCTGAAGGGGTTGAACATTGCGAGCGACAAGAAAGTGGCTCGAGCGGCGTTCATTGCGCGCCCGAGGGAGCACATGCGAGCGGCGCCTTCTGTGTTCGAGCAGGCATCTCTGGCCTGTGTGGCGCCTCCACCAGCCCCGCGGAATCCGCTCGAGCCGAAGGTTTTTTATGTATATATATATATATATCATTGTATATAAATGTATATGTTAGATGTTTGTGCAAATCTGTATAAACATATACTTATGCACAATATGTATGTGTATATATATATATATGTATATACACATGTGTATATATATATACATATGTATGGATGCCACCGTGCCTCGAGGCACGAAGTGCAGTCACCCCTAGGCTCTCATGGGTTCTCTGCTTTCTGTACTCAGGACTGGGGGATTATAAAATTTTGCGGGCCGGGGCCCCAGATTTAAAAATTTCCCAAGCGCTCCCGCGCGCCCCTGGGCTGCCCCGCGTGACTTTCCAGAGGCACGAGGGCCCAAAGACGGGTCAGGTCAAAAAGGCTTGAGAAAACACCCAAGAAGGTCCAACAGGCCTCCAAGACAGCCCAAGAGCGCTCCAAGACGCCCAAGATGGCCCCAAGACGGCCCAAGAGGTCTCAGAGAAGCCCAATAAATAGGGCTCCAAGAGGACCCGGAAGAGGGCTCAAAGAAGAAAAATATGGAATGTCATTATGTTTGAAACTATTTTTCGCGTTTTCACGTTTTCAAGCTCCCGACGCTCCAAGATGATCTCAGAGGCCCCCAAGACCGCCCCAAGACGGCCCAAGAGGCCCCGAAGAGGGTTCCAAAAGGGTCCAAGAGGGCTCCAAAACGGCCCAAGAGGCGCCCAAGATCCCCTAACACGGCCCCAAGACGGCCCAAAGAAGGGCCCAAACCGGGGAACACGAACAAACAATTCGAGCCTTCCGCCCCAAGAGCCCCCCAGAAGGCCCCTGGAGCGCCCCCGGGGTCCCCCCCTCGGGGTTCCAAGCAGCTGGTTTTAACACTCGAACTGCCTACGCCGCTATGTATAGTATAGTGTGTTGGTGCGTACGCATGTATGTATGCATGTATGTATGTATGCAGATATGCATGTATGCATGCATGTCTGTATGCATGATTGTATGTATGTGTGCGCATGCATGTATGTAGGTAGGTAGGTAGGTAGGTAGGTAGGTCGGTAGGTAGGTAGGTAGGTATGTGTGTATGTATGCAGTTATGTATGTAGTTATGTATGTATGTATGTATGTATGTACGTATGTGTGTGTATGTATGTATGTATGTATGTATGATGCGTGCATGTTTTGATGTAGGTATGTATGAATGGATGCGTGCATGTAAGTATGCATGTATGTATGTATGTATGTATGTATGTATGTATGTGCGTATGCGTGTATGCATACATGTATGTATGTATGTGTGTATGGATGTATGTATGTGTGTATGTATGTATGTATGTATGTATGTATGTATGTATGTATGTTCGTATGTAGGTTCGTATGTGAATGTGCATACATATAAGCATACACAGACGTACAAACAAACATAGACATGAATGTATATACATGTCGATATATAGGCAGACCCATACATATACACATGCGCACACATATACACATATACTTACATGCCTGAATACATGTATATGTGCATAAACATATTCATCTATGTACGCATTCCTCTTCCCATACTTTTAAAGCCCAGGGGCCGGACACCCAACCCCCCCAACAAGAATATCCCACCGGATAGTTTGTGGACCCCTTAGACACTCTTCGAAAAGGTTCCGCGGCCGCGTCGCGCCTCCCAGGGCGCCTTGCTGGGCCTTGCCCAACGAGAAGCCCCAAGAAAACGCAGCACGGCCTCAGCACGGCCCACGAGGCTCCCAAGACGGCCCAAGAGGCCCCCGAGACGCGTCAAGAGGCCATCCGGAGGGCCCACAAGAGGCAAACATCTTCAGATTCCTTTTGAGAAAACGTGCATTGTCAACATATTCGCTTTGTGTGTTGTAGCAGCGATCCAGGATCGCCCCAAGACGGCCCAAGAGGCGGCCAAGAGGGCTTCAAGACAGTCCAAGAGGGCCACAAGACTGCCCCAAGACGGCCCAAAGGAAACGCATTAGGCCCCCAAAGGCTCCCAAGAGAGACCCACGAGGGCCATGGGAAGTCACCATGAAGGCCCAAGATGGCTCCAAGAAGGCCCGTCGAAGGCCCAAATTCCACCAGAATGCCCCAGCACTGCCCAAGAGGTACCCAAGACGGCCCGAACGAGCTTCAAATCGACCCCCAAGTAGGCCCAGAGAGGCACCCAGGAGGCCTCGAGAGGTCCCCAACGCCCTTGAGAGGCTTTTTTGGGGCCCCCAAGACGTTCTCCAACGAGGAGCCTCCGCGAGAAATCTTGCGGCTGACGGGGAATGGTTCGCAACGCCAGGCGGGGTGCGGGGATGAATGAGAGGAACGATGCACAGTCGGGGCGTTGACCTAAGGAACGATAAATAAGGAACGAGGTCCCTTTTTCCATAATTTAGACTTCGATTTCCCATCGAAAACCTAAGGACAACCTAAGGCAAACTGCGACACAATTAAGGAACACGGAGCCCCTCCTCAACGAAAAGGGTTCCTTGTTCAGCGCCCCGACAGTACGTGATCTCGAGGGGCCGTCCTGGGAGCCCGCTGGCTCGTGTTAAGTTGCGGCCACCTCGGGGGCCATGCCGGAGCCGTCCTCCAGAAGAGTGCGGGCGGCTAGCCGGGGAGGCCCAGGGGGCCATCGGATAGGTGCCCCAGGGCGGAGGGGGCTGTCCGAGAGGGGTCATAGTATTTTGAAGGTGGGGGGGTCATCGCTTCTTCGTGTAGGACGTCTAATTTCATGAACATCATCTACTACAAAAGTAAACAGACACCCCCCTTCAGCACCGGGGCGGCCGATCCGCAGCCATCCGGGAACGCTTTCTGCAACCCTCCTGATTCGCTTCCCCGAGGCGGCCCGGAGAGGCCAAGGAGATGCAAAGACGGGACAAGAGGGCCTCAGTCGGCCCCCGAGACGGTCCAAGACGCCCAACACGGGCCCCGATGACGTGGCGACGAGAACGCCACCTGCAAGCTCCGAAAAATTATCCTGGACCCATCGTAGGCTTTGAAAGCACGCTGGGGTTCTCCCCAATTCGAGCTTCCGGTGGCCCACGATGCACCTGGGTAGGGGGCCACATGCGAACCCTACCCATACCCCCCACAATTTCTGAGGGGGAGGGTCGTCCGAGCGATACCAAGCCTTTGCGCGCGGCTGAGTCTGGTGCGGCCGCGCAGCCCCGAGGCCCCCGCCGTGAGCTCCGGCTCTGCCTCCTGCGCCTCGGGCTGGTCCTCCCGGCCAGGGGGAGGTCGCGTCGGGGCGAGGGCTGCGGCTTCTGGGCGCCCAGCTCACCACAAACGGACACGTGATCAAAACGATAAGATCGCGTTTCTGTACGTTCGGCGATGACGGGCGTCATAGGGGGGGGGGCGGGAGAGGGGAAGACGTAACGCCACCCCCCCGCCGTGTGGCTCCCGAACCACAGCGGGGCCCGCGCGCACTACGCGACGAGCGACGAGCGACGACGCGAGCAGCATGTAGGTGGCGATCTGCCACACTGCGCCTGTGTACGCCACAACGCTCGCGTGCACCACAGCGCGCGTGTACACCACAGCGCCTGCGTACACCGCAACAGTCGTGCGCAACGCAGCGCCTGAGTACACCACAGTGCTTGCGTACACTACAGCGTCGGTGTACATGTGTACACCGAAGCAACCATGTGCAACACGGCGCTTGTGTACACCACAGTGCTTGCGTGCACCGCAGCGCCTGTGCACGCCACAGCGCCTGTCTACACAACAGCATTCGCGTGCAACGCAGCGCAGGTGTACACGACAATGCCTGCGTGCATAGGACAGATAGAAGGAGCATGTACGTGAGGATCTGCTGCGGACAACGAAACGCCACGCCAGGAAAGTGCTGATAATCGAATGCGACGTTCTTCCTTCCTCCCTCCTCCTCCACCTCCACATCCTCCTCATCCTCCTCCTCCACCTCCTCCTCCTCCTTACCACCTGTCGTGCGGGTTGGCGCTACAGCGCACGTGCGCATCTCAGCGTGCACCACAAAATGGTCGATTGAATTGGTCCACTTGGCTCTCGGACGGCCAATTTAGGTGGAGCGCTGGAGCCCGCTGGACGCAAAAGGGAGGAGTTATGGTGATGCGGGCGGACTCGGGAGGACTCGTAGATTCCAGCGGCGCTCCTTTGTCAATACGGATTCATTTCTATTGTTTCTCTGGAATCCACAGGCGCTCCATTTTGTCTCAAGGACTCCTTCTAACATTCTATCTGCAACAAAGGTGCTGTGTTGCACACGGTTGCTGTGGTGCCAACAGGATCGTGGTGTATACAGGTACTGCAATGCACGCAGGCTTTGTGGTGTACACTAGTGCTGCGTTGCACTCGGCCGATGTGGTGTACGCAGGCGCTGTGGTGTACACAAGAGTTGTTGTGCCCGCAGGCACGGTGGCACAAACTGACGCTGTGTTGCACGCGGCTGCTGTGGTGTACATAGGCGGTGTGGTGTACACAGGCGCTGTGGTGCACGCAGGCACTGCGGTGTAGACAAGCGTTGTGGTGCAGATCGCCACCTATATGCTGGTGCCACCCGTCCTCCGTCATTCCTAAACATTCCCAGACGCCGCCAGCGCAAAACGTGACGTCATCGACCCCCTCCACCCCCCCCCAGATGATTGCCGTCATCGGCTTGGAATAAAAAAACAGGCTCCAGCCGCGTCCGAGCGCACAACGAAGATGAGCGACGAGCGACGAGCAACGAGCGACGACGACGACGACGACGACGACGTCGACGTCGACGACGACGACGACTGCGGACCAGATCCTATGCGGATTCCTACGCGGACACCTACGCGGATCCCAATGCGCACGGCGGCAGTGCCCGGAGCGCAATGGGGGGGGAGCGGTTACGTCATAGGCGGGGGGGGGAGCGGGGGCCATGACGCTCGTCATGCCCCAAGCAATAAAGAAACGGGCTCGAATGATGTGAGCAATCTGGTCCAGCTTCCCGGAGGTTTTTTGAAGCAAGCCCGGGCCAATGTCTGATGTTACTGCTGGAGGGTGCTCCAGATACTGGGCCAACTCTCTGGCAAGTTGGTCAAGAAATGTTGGCCCAGCTTTACGGGAAGAGGTTCGCCAACCAAATGCTCGACTGCAGATGCCGAACTTTGTCGGGCACGAGCCATGGCGACCTTTCCGAAGACCAGCGCAGCAGACCTCCCGATATCGGAACGAAGACAACTATCCAGGTCCACCTCGTTCCTCCCCCTCCCCACCGATCATTGGATACCGGATGTTTGTCGGTCGCGATCGGTAGCGACCGATCAGCAAAACGAATTGGTCGCGACTGATCACGACCGATCCCACAATCAATTGTGAAGCCGAATCGGCAACGACCCGCAACATCGGTCGCGACCAGAAAGCTTGAGCAGCCAATGATCAAGGTAGGAGACACTGAGATTCGACGCTGCGGAAAAGCTGCAAAAGCGAAATCCGTGCGCGGCTCGACCGCCACTTCTGGTGCTGTCGAAGATCAGTGCGCGGCGTCTCGCCTCTTGTGCTCCGGAGTCCTCTGGGCCCACCTCAGGGCTCCCTCCCGAACGCGTTCTGCGTGAGTCCCCTGAGATCCGACGCTGCGAGACAATGCTGCCAGTAGTCGCAGCCAGAGCCCTACAGCATCTAGAGCCAGTCTTCCTGCGACAGCTTCCGGGCCGGAGGGCCGATCTTTCGAGTGCCCCGGTGCTCGAGACCGCCCGAGACCCGGCGGAAAGGAGACCCAGCGAGAGAGGATTGGAGGAGGAGGGCCCAGGGCCCCCAGGCGTCTCAGTCACGCCATGGTTTGTGGATGTCATGGCAGTGGACACTCTAAGAATCCGATCGTTGAATTAAACGTGTGTTTAAAAATGTGTAAAGCATGTTCTAAACATGTTTCGAGCATGTGTTTCCCAATCTAAAACATGCTTGAAACCTGTTTTAGACATCGGGGAATTATTTGGCAGCACGCTTCCTCTCCATTAATCGACTTCCACAAATGTAGCGTCGAGATTCCAGGGAGAGAGGATTGGAGGAGGATGGCCCAGGGCCCACAGGCGTCACAGTCACGCCATGGCAACCACGACCCAGGCCTGCGGAGGGGCCCTTCAAGAGCCCCCCAGAAACCCCCTTTAGGCGCCCGCAAGAGGCCCCAAGAGACCTCCAAGGCGCCCCCAAGAAGCTCCCCAGAGACCCCCAAGGGGCCCCCTAAAAGCGCCCCCGATGCACCCAAGAGCCCTCCAAGAGGCCCCTGATTGGGCATCCCAAGAGACTCTCGCATTCGTTCCAGAGGCTCCTGACCCATAGCCCGGGCACGGTGGTGGGTTGGGCCGAAGGCCACTACATCCGCCGCCCCCTGTTAATTTATCACGGGGGTGCCCTGCGTGCTAAACGTCTGCTGGTTTTCGGTTATTTTAAACCTCCCCCTGGGGATTCGGCTCAGCGCGCCAGCCACCCCGAAAGGACTTCCAGACGTGGTTGCAAAGGTTGTTCTTGCTCCAGATGGCTCCAAGATGGCCGAAGATGGCCTCCAAGACGGCCGCGGTGTCCTCCAAGTTCGCCCGAGATGGTCCCAGATGGCCTCCAAGACGGCCAAGAGAGTGCAAGATGCCTCCAAGTTCGCCCAAGAAGCCTCCAAGACGACTGAAGACGGTCCAAGAGGCCCCTAAGAGGTCTCCAAGACGGCCCAAGAGGCCTCCAAGAGGTCCTCCAGGTGGGGCCGAAGAGGCCGAAATCATTGACTCCCCCTAAATTCTCGAAGAATGTTGGCATTTGCTTCTTTTCGGTCTTCCGACGGCCCAAGACGGCATAAGAGGCTCCTCCAAAGATTGCACCAAGATCTCCCAGGAGGCCTCCCGAATGGGCCCAGGACGGCCCACGAGGCTCCCAAGACAGCCCCCAACGGGCCCCAAGACGGCCGGAGAGGCCTCCAAGACGCACAACGCGGCCTCTATGACGACCCTGAAGCTCCCCAAGAATGCCACAAGACGGCTCCCCATGCGGCCTCCGACGGCGTCAGACGGGACAGGAACGCCGAAAGACGGCCAAAGAAGCCACGAAGAAGCCCCCGAAGGCCCCCAAGAGGACCAAGGAGGCTCCCAAGAGGCCTCCAAGAGGCATGAAGCCAAGAAGCTCCCAAGAGTTCTCGTCATCCTTCTCCTCATCCTCCTTTTTCATTCCTCGCCTCATCCTATTTCTCCTCCCCCACATGTTCCCCGAAGGGTTTCCACAACGGCTGGGGGAGCGCATGGTTCAATAGCGTGACCACATACGCGTATCCTGAATGGCAGGGGGCGGCGGTGATTCGCCGTGGTCTTCTTCGATCCGCCGCCGCCCTGTTCATTGATCACAAAAGATCTGGTGGTTGTTGGCTCTTTTGAATGCTCCCCCTGGGGCTTCAATGTCACCCGGAAAGCTCTGCAAATTTCGCCTCGCGTTGGCCCCATCGGCGCCATGGTCTCCACGATGCCTCCAATGCGGCCAAGATGGCCACAATAGAGCCCAAAATGGCCCTAAGATGGCCTCCAAGACGGTCCCAAGAGGCCTCCAACACCGCCAAGATGGTCCAAGAGAGCTTAAGACGGCCCAAGAAGCGCCCACGAGGCCCCGAAAACGGCCCAAGAGGCACCCAAGAGGTCCCCCAGGAGGGTCCGAAGAGGCCAAAATTATGGATTTCCATTTGGTGTTATAGATGATTTGCTGCATGTGCTTGTTTTCGGTCTTCCGAACGGCCCAAGACGGCACAAGAGGCTCCTCCCAAGATTCCACCAAGATCTCCCAGGAGGCCTCCCAAATGGCCCCAGGACGGCCCACGAGGCTCCCAAGACAGTCCCCAACGGGCCCCAAGACGGCCCAAGAGGTCTCCATGACGCACAAAATGGCCTCCAAGACAGCCCTGAAGCTCCCCACAAGTCGGCTCCAAATACGGCCTCCGACGGCGTCAGACGGGAGAGGAACGCCGAAAGACGGCCAAAGAAGCCGCGAAGAAGCCCCCGAAGGCCCCCAAGAGGACCAAGGAGGCTCCCAAGAGGCCTCCAAGAGGCATGAAGCCAAGAAGCTCCCAAGAGTTCTCGTCATCCTTCTCCTCATCCTCCTTTTTCATTCCTCGCCTCATCCTATTTCTCCTCCCCCACATGTTCCCCGAAGGGCTTCCACAACGGCTGGGGGAGCGCATGGTTCAATAGCGTGACCACATACGCGTACCCTAAAAGGCAGGGGGCGGTCTTCGATCCGCCGCCGCCCTGTTCATTGATCACAAGGGATCTGGTGGTTGTTGGCTCTTTTTAATGCTCCCCCTGGGGCTTCAATGCCACCCGGAGAGCTCTGCAAATTTCGCCTCGCGTTGGCCCCATCGGCGCCAAGACGGCCAAAATGGTCTCCACGATGCCTCCAATGCGGCCAAGATGGCCACAATAAAGCCCAAAATGGCCCTAAGATGGCCTCCAAGACGGTCCCAAGAGGCCTCCAACACCGCCAAGATGGTCCAAGAGAGCTTAAGACGGCCCAAGAAGCGCCCACGAGGCCCCGAAAACGGCCCAAGAGGCACCCAAGAGGTCCCCCAGGAGGGTCCGAAGAGGCCAAAATTATGGATTTCCATTTGGTGTTATAGATGATTTGCTGCATGTGCTTGTTTTCGGTCTTCCGAACGGCCCAAGACGGCACAAGAGGCTCCTCCCACCAAGATCTCCCAGGAGGCCTCCCAATTGGCCCCAGGGCGGCCCACGAGGCTCCCAAGACAGTCCCCAACGGGCCCCAAGACGGCCCAAGAGGTCTCCATGACGCACAAAATGGCCTCCAAGGCAGCCCTGAAGCTCCCCACAAGTCGGCTCCAAATACGGCCTCCGACGGCGTCAGACGGGAGAGGAACGCCGAAAGACGGCCAAAGAAGCCGCGAAGAAGCCCCCGAAGGCCCCCAAGAGGACCAAGGAGGCTCCCAAGAGGCCTCCAAGAGGCATGAAGCCAAGAAGCTCCCAAGAGTTCTCGTCATCCTTCTCCTCATCCTCCTTTTTCATTCCTCGCCTCATCCTATTTCTCCTCCCCCACATGTTCCCCGAAGGGCTTCCACAACGGCTGGGGGAGCGCATGGTTCAATAGCGTGACCACATACGCGTACCCTAAAAGGCAGGGGGCGGTCTTCGATCCGCCGCCGCCCTGTTGATTGATCACAAGGGATCTGGTGGTTGCTGGCTCTTTTTAATGCTCCCCCTGGGGCTTCAATGCCACCCGGAGAGCTCTGCAAATTTCGCCTCGCGTTGGCCCCATCGGCGCCAAGACGGCCAAGATGGCCTCCAAGATGCCTCCAATACGGCCAAGATGGCCACAATAGAGCCCCAAATGGCCCTAAGATGGCCTCCAAGACGGTCCCAAGAGGCCTCCAACACCGCCAAGATGGTCCAAGAGAGCTTAAGACGGCCCAAGAAGCGCCCACGAGGCCCCGAAGACGGCCCAAGAGGCACCCAAGAGGTCCCCCAGGAGGGTCCGAAGAGGCCAAAATTATGGATTGCCATTTGATTGTCGAAGATGTGTTGCATGTGCTTGTTTTCGGTCTTCCGAACGGCCCAAGACGGTACAAGAGGCTCCTCCCAAGATTCCACCAAGATCTCCCAGGAGGCCTCCCAAATGGCCCCAGGACGGCCCACGAGGCTCCCAAGACAGTCCCCAACAGGCCCCAAGACGGCCCAAGAGGTCTCCATGACGCACAAAATGGCCTCCAAGACAGCCCTGAAGCTCCCCACAAGTCGGCTCCAAATACGGCCTCCGACGGCGTCAGACGGGACAACAACGGAATAAGACAGCCAAAGAAGCCGAGAAGAAGCCCCCAAGGCCCCCAAGAGGACCAAGGAGGCCCCCAAGAGGCCTCCAAGAGGCTCCCAGGAAGTACCCAGGAGGCCCTAAGAATGAGCCAAGAAGCTCCCAAGAGTTCTCGTCTCCTCGTCGTCCTTTTTCATTCCTCTCGTCATCCTACTTCTGCTCCCCTACATGTTCCCCGAAGGGCTTCCACAACGGCTGGGAGAGCGCATGTTTCAATAGCGTGGCCAAACTTCGCCCAAACGTTTGGCCACATATGCGTATCCTAAAAGGCAGGGGACGGCGGTGATTCGCCGTAGGAGCCTTCGTTGACTTCCACGATCGTCGCAAGCTCTGCCTCCTGGTGGTCGGCGGAGTGGCGAAAGCCACTTGAATACCCCCTCCTGGGTAGCAAGAGCGAAGAGGGAGGCGAACACGACATGTGCACCATGAGCAAGCGGGTCACCGTCGTCGGTCATCAAACGAGCGCGCAAATATTTGAGCCAGTGGCCATTGAAGAAAGACGGGTGACTACTCCGAGTTGTTCAACAAGCACCCTCCTATGCCACTCTGCCCGACAACCCGTCCTGCCCCCCCCCCACGGGCGCCGAACCAGCCCCGAACGCGATGGAACGCGATTCGACCCCCAACGCCCCGCGGAGGACAGCCTGCTCTTCCATCCCCCACGCAATCTAAGCCCCAACGCTTCTTGAGCAAGTCGGAGTACGCCATCCACTCAGCTCAAGCCAATCAACTCAGAGGGAACAAAACAGAACCGCACAAACCAAGACTCTTGAAGCTCCGCGCGGATCCCTTGGATCTGAGCTTCGACACCTGACTGGCGGTCCTTCTAGCCAGCTCACTGACCGACCGGCCCTGCCGACGGCCGACCGACCACAAGAAGAAATTTCGGCCGGCCTCCCTCGGGGACCTGCTGACCCGGGTCAATCCAGACCCGGGTCAGTCAGGCCTTGCAGAGTCCTGCAAGATCCTGCAAAATCCTGCACCCAAACCCGGGTCAATGCGAAGGATCCTGCAGGATCCGGCAGGATCCTGCACCCAAACCCGGGTCAATGCGACCCTGGCCCTGCAGGATCCTGCAAGGTCGGGGCGCTCTGGCTGACCCCCGTTTGCACTGACCCCCGTCTCGAGGCTCCCGACTCCCAAAGCGTCCTCGGGCTCCGGCTCGCCGACGAGGCGCGGGTTCCACGGGGAGCGCTTCGGGGGCGGAGCCTTGCTGTGGCGCACGCGCGCGCGGTCGGACCTCCGAAGAACCACGAATCGGCGGCGAGCGAGGGGGGGAAGCGAGAAGGAGAAGGCCTTCTCGGAAGGCGGCAGCGCTTCTCAGGAGCCCTCGCGCCTTCTGAGAGTTCTGTGTCGTCGGGGGAAGGCTTCGTAAGCAGAAGGCCAGTGGACTTCCGAGCCTGCTGAGAAGGCCTCCTCCTTCTCACTTCCCCCCCTCGCTCGCCGCCGAAGCAGCGGGTATGAACGTAAACCTTCGGAGCCCCACGCGGATCACCTGCAACGGCGCTGGACCCCCCTCCCCAGCGGCGCCCCTGGCGCGCACGCTCTGCGCGCCAGGGCGAGGGGGGCCCCCGGCGCCGAGGCAAGAGACTCGCGCGGCGGACCCGCGGAAGCAGCGGTTTCTGTGATGCTCTTTTCTCGCGGTCGGCCCAGGACCTGTGCGGGGACTCCGGGATGTCCGGGGCGGAGTCGCGGAGGAACTGCCTCCCCGGGTCGGAGTCCCAGTACCTCGCGGAGGCCACCCGCGGGCATGCCGGGAGACCATTTTCTCTTGAATCGGCGATCACCCGGGTCATCCCTGGGGGGGGGGGAGGAGGAGGAGGAGGAGGGGGCCGGCCGAGCACCTACCCCTCGCGCTGTGGGCGCCTCTGCACATGCCCGCGCCCCCCCAACGCGGACCTGCACAACCGGCAAGGTTAGGTTATCCTGGGAAAGGGGGGGGGGGGGGGCAGGCGGGGCAGGGGGGAGGGGGCCACGCCCGATAACTCGGGTTATCGCCCGACCCTAAAAAAAACAGTCTCCAGGGCGCCGGGATTCGCTGGGGTCCCGAGTGCCGTCCGCCAGGCTGGCTCCTGCGCCTCGGCAATTGCTGGTCCGAGCCGACCGTCAGAACTTGGTGGGCCCTCGCTAGAAGGCAGGGCTATTCCCAGACCCCCTCGAGTAAGGAATTATCCTGGCGAAGGACCCAACCATATGCAATTGTGAGTACCGCAATTGTGAATATCTTCTTCGGTGGCGCTCCCCATGGGGCCACGAAACGTGTGAGGGGTGTGCCGAAATGGGTGTGCGGGACGCATGCGGGCACACCCACTGTGACCTTCGGTGGAGCTCCCTATGGGGCCACGAAACGTGTGAGGGGTGTGCCGAAATGGGTGTGCGGGACGCATGCGGGCACACCCACTGGGACCTTCGGAGGAGCCCCCTACTGGGCCACGAAACGTGCGAGGGGTGTGCCGAATTGGGTGTGCGGGACGCATGCGGGCACACCCACTGGGGCCTTCGGTGGAGCTCCCTACGGGACCACGAAACGTGTGAGGGGTCACGAAACGCGTGAGGGGTGTGCCGAAATGGGTGTGCGGGACGCATGCGGGCACACCCACTGGGGCCTTCGGTGGAGCTCCCTATGGGGCCACGAAACGTGTGAAGAGTATGCCGAAATGGGTGTGCGTGACGCATGCGGGCGGCAGCACTGGGGCCTTCGGCGGAGCTCCCTATGGGGCCACGAAACGTGTGATGGGTGTGCCGAATTGGGTGTGCGTGACGCATGCGGGCGGCAGCACTGGGGCCTTCGGCGTCCCTATGGGTGTGAGGGGTGTGCCGAATTGGGTGTGCGTGACGCATGCGGGCGGCAGCACTGGGGCCTTCGGCGGAGCTCCCTATGGGGCCACGAAACGTGTGAGGGGTGTGCCGAATTGGGTGTGCGTGACGCATGCGGGCGGCAGCACTGGGGCCTTCGGCGGAGCTCCCTATGGGGCCACGAAACGTGTGAGGGGTGTGCCGAATTGGGTGTGACGCATGCGGGCGGCAGCACTGGGGCATTCGGCGGAGCTCCCTATGGGGCCACGAAACGTGTGAGGGGTGTGCCGAAATGAGGGAGGAGGAGAGGAGAGGAGAGGAGAGGAGAGGAGAGGAGAGGAGAGGAGAGGAGAGGAGAGGAGAGGAGAGGAGAGGAGAGGAGAGGAGAGGAGAGGAGAGGAGAACGCGGGGCGACGTCTCTTCAAAACGAGGACCCAACACCACAGGATGGTTGGGAAAAAATCGTGACGGGAGGTTTTTCGCTACTTTGGGCCCCTGGGGGTCCTTGCTGGGCCTGGCCTCGGGAGCGTCAAAAAACGACTCGGGATGAAAAACTGTTCCCGGGGAATAGGTCGAGACCTGGGGGGTCGACGTAATGAAAAAATCATGACGTCGGGGTCTGGGTTGTGTGTCATTTTCAAGAAATGGTATCTGCAGCATGCGAACTGTAAAGCATCTGCTTGCAGAAACAAGCAGAAGAACAAATCCCTGAGGTTTGAATCGGAACCAGAACCAGAACGCCAGCATGGAAGAAACTTACCGAAGACATCAACCGCAACCACAAAAACACGCCCTGTCGTTTCCAGGGCACACTATGCACCAGGGAGAATATATCCCATACCTGCGACGTGCTGGCTTGTTGACAGCGGGGTGCCTGGAGCTTTCTCTCCCTTACCGCCCTTGCGGGGGACCTGGTCTTGGTCCATGGTAGCTCTCAGACCCGATGGCCCACGGGGGCCTGAGACAACGGCCTGCAACCGCCCAGAACGGGAAAACGGCATGGGCCCCCATCATCAAGACTTGACCCCCGCACCTGCTCCGAGGTTGCGCTCTGGCCAAAACTCGAAGGCGGATCCACTCGTGGCGACGAAGGCGCCCCCGTGCACCGAATAGGTCCAAACCAACCCTGCGAACCTCGATCCTTTGATCGTTTGTCTTCGTAGCCTCCGACACAGCGTCGGTGTGTCTAGGCCCCCCCCTTCTCTTTCTGCCCCTCAGGGCACGACAGGGACCGGAGCTGCTCGTCCTGTTGGCCAAGGCAGGTCCAGCCGTGGCTGGGGCAATCCCCCTCCCCCTGCCTCGCTCCCCCTCCTCCTCCTCCTCCTCCTCCCCCTCCCCCTGGGGAACACAAGGATACCGATACTGCTACTCCACTGACCTCCCCTGAGGTGCGTTTTGACGAGGCTTCCAAGGCGCATCCAGCAGTGGCGATGAGGGAAGGGTACCCCGGGATCGGTGTCTCGTGCTCCTCTGATTCCAATCTGTCTCCTGCACATCCAGCCCCTCCTCCTCGCTCGGACCCCTCCGCGCACCCCTCCTGCTCATCCGCCCCCGTGCCGCAGGCACCGACCCGGTGTTCTCTCCACGGCCAGGGCCTCCGACCCACGCGCGCTCCGCCGCTCTCGGGCGCCCCCGCGAGCTCCGTGGGATTCCCGGCGTGACGGGTTCGGAGGCCTCGGGGGCATCGCCAGGGCTTGTCTGAGGCCCCGAGTGTGCTCCGAGGCAGTGTCGGAGGCCCATCCTGGCGCTCTTTTGGGGCCCTCCTGGGGTGGTGTCTGCGTGTGCTTGGCTGTCGGCACGAAGGGCGCCCAAGACGGCCCAGGAGACCCCGGAGTATCGCCTCCAGACAGCCCTAGATGCCCCCAAGAGCCAGGAGGGGCCAAAGAAGGCCCCAAGAATCGCCCCCGTTCGGGCCCAAGAGGGGAAACACGAACCAACATTGGAGCCCTCCACCCAAAGATGATCCCTGGACCGCCTCCAAGTTCCCAAGAGGCCCTAAGAGGCCTCTAAGAGGACCCCTAGACGCTCCAAAGAAGACCCAAAGAGGCTCCCGGAAAGCCTTCCAAGTAACTCCAAGAGTCATATGAGAGGGCTCTGGTCAACAAGCCAGGCACCTTGGCGGGATGGGCCGAAGGCAACTACATAGATACGTAACTCATCCTCGTCACAGTACCGGGCGTATCGGTAGGGCAAGCTGGGCATTTCGCCTTAGTTTGCCTCACCGCTTACGGCCCTGAAAATGTCATTTCCCATACAGTTTCACATACGGACGGCGGATTGATTTCAAAACGTGATTTTCGTTGGAGCGCCGCGCACACGTGTCTCAAACCTTCCCAACCGTTAGAACGATGGAGAGATAGCCGTCGCCAGCATGGGGCTCGGTCCTGAACGCGGCGAACCTTCGTCTTCAGATATGCCGAGCACTACACGGATGGGAAGCCATCGATTTGCAAGATTTGGCTATCGCCTCAGCGCCGCGCGCCCGTCCATTAAAGCTGCAAGGCCGAACCAAGGATGGAGGGCGAGGTGGTTCCAACATGTGGCTCTCGACGTAGAGCCTGAAATTCGCTACAAGGATGGATGTGCATCGCTGTCAATACGTGGGTATCCCTATTGCGCCGCGGGCCTCCGTGTTGTTCTTGAAATGCCAAAAAGCCACGACGGCGGAAGATGGCTCCTGTTGAAATCAGGCTCGCGTTCGAAACTCCTTCGACATGAATGGTCGCACGCTTGAAATGGCGCAACCGCTGTACATACGGGGGATGATCTGGGGTCCCTGTTCGAAACTGGAGTCGCGCGCATGGTTGGGGTTACGCCTGAGGCGTCCTCAGCTGCTACTACCACTAGCGCATCACAGTTCAACAACTTCAAAGATGCACTGCGGCTGTGCTCGCGGGACATACCGCGGACCTCGTGTCTTACGCTACCCAATAAACACGGACGGCGGGCTTTCTTCAAAACTGGGCTCTCGCCTGAACAGCGTGCACATGGGTCCCTGGTCTTTCCACGGGGGAGGCCTTTGCCACACTGAGGCAACCTGGGGCGGGAGACTGAATTGCAACTCGGTGTTGCGCCCCAGGCTTGCTCTGGTCCTCGCTCTCCTCCTGCCCCACTTCCGCATGCCCATCCTTCAAATCCTCACTCTCCTCCTATCGCCCTCTCCTCCCCATCCGTCTCTCCTTTCTCCTCCTCCTCCTCCTCCTCCTCCTCCTCCTCCTCCTCATGTTCATCATCATCGTCATCAGCAGCATCAGCATCACCACCACTGCCACCATCACCACCACCATCACCATCAACATCACTCACCATCACCATCACCATCACCATCACCATCACCATCACCATCACCATCACCATCATCATCACCATCGTCTTCACCATCACCATCACCATCACCACCACCATATCTTCATCACCATCATCAACATCATCATCACCATCATCATCGTCGTCGGCATTACCGTCACCATCAACATCACCATCAACATTATCACCATCACGATCACCAACACCATCACCAGCATCATCATTATCACCATCATCAGCATCACCATCACCATCATGATCATCATCACCCTCACCATCACCATCATCATCAGCATCATCAGCATCATCATCAGCATCACCATCATCATCATACATCACCATCCCCTGCCCCCCCCTTCTCAAGGCCCAAGAGGGGGAGGGCAGGACGAGGAAAAGCATGTTCCAGGAGAGGCCGAGGAGGCTCTCCAGGGATTCCTGGGAGTGTGCCAGGGGGGGGCACCCGGCGTCCACTGCCCACCCCCCCCGCTGCAACATGCTGTCTCCCAGGCTCTCTGTGCCCAGGGGTCCTGCGGGGAGGCTTCTGACGGCATCCCAAAGCTGACACCCTCGCGTCGTGAACAATTGCGACGGGTGTTTTTTTGGGTTGGCTATGTTTGAAGGGGCCCTGGGACACAGAAATGAATAGACACAAATGTGTTCCTGGGAATCGACGATCAATTGTGTGTGTGTGTGTTTCTTCTCCTCCTGAATGTTCTGCTTCTCGGGGCCGGGCCACGGAGCCGTGAAATAGACACCGGGGATGAACAAAAAGCTGGAAGAAGTCCAGACCGCTGGGTTGGGAGACTCTGCGAAAAAAGGCACGACGTCGGGGGTCTGGGTCCTGGTTGAGGGCCGTCAGAGAAAGAGGAGGAAACCTCCCCTTCTCATCTCTCTCTCCGTCTTTTCGCCCCCCCTTCTTTTCGCCTTCCCCCGTCCCGAGGAAGGTAGAGGGAGGGGGCGGGGCAAGAATGGGGCTGTCGGTGGGGGAACCACCGTTGACGGCGCCCAGGTGTCCAGCTCTTTGCGCGTGATGTACTTCTTCTCGATGCCAGACTGCCTTTCCGCCATCTCCTCCTCGAGCTCCTATTACTAGCAGCGTCGTCTTCCACGTCGTCGCTAAAATAAGAGGTCCCTGCACACTGCTGAAACTATCCCGTCGCCGCGGCCAGGCGCGGCTCGGGGCAACGGGGCCGAACCTGGGCCCAGGATTCCCCCAAGCACTGCCTGCACTCAGGGCTTCGTGCTCGTTTTCTACAGGACTGGGATTGCCCGTCTGTCGGGCGGCTATGCGGTCGCCGTCGTCGCACCGTCGCCGCCTCGTCGTCGCTTTCCGTCTGTAGAAGCCTGAGAATCGGTCTGGCGGCTGTGTGGTCGCCGTTGCCGTCCCGTCGCCGCCTCGTCGCCGCCCGTCGTGTGGGCCTAGGTGGCGGTCCGGCCACCGTGTGGCCGCCGTCGCCGGGTCGTCGCCGCCCGCCGCCTCGTCGCCGCATTGCTTGCAGTGCTTTGCGTTGCTCTGCGTCGCTTTGCGTTGTTTTGCGTTGCTTTGCGCTGCTGTGTGCTACTCTGCAATGCGTTACATTGATTGGCACTGTTTTGTGTGCATGCGTTGCTCTGGCTTACATTGATTTGCACCGCTTTGCATCGCGCGCCTCGTTGCGATGTTTTTCGTTGCCCGCGTTTTTTTATTATTTCAAACTGCTTGTCTTAGTTGTTCTCCTTTGTTGTTTTGGAACAACTGGGCCTGCCCGTCGGTATGGCGGCGGTGTGGTCGCAGTCGCCGCCCCCTCGCCGCCTCGTCGCCGCCCGTCGTGTGGGCCTGCTTGTGTTGGTCTGCCGGCTATGTGGTCGCGGTCGTCGCCTCGCCTCTTTGAGCGTGGCCGTCGGCCTGGCGGCTGTGATCGCCGTCGCCGCCGCGTCGCCGTTTGGGCCTGCGGTACTTCCCATTGGTTTGCGTTACTTGGTGTTCCAATGCGTTGATTTGCAGTGTGTTCGCTGCGCTTCGCAATGCTTTGAATTAATTTGCCTTGCTTTGCGATGCTTCATCTTTCTTTCCATAACTTCGCATTGCCTTGCGTCGCTTCGCGTTGTTTTTGCTGCGCAATACTTTGCCCACATAGTTAACATGGATTGCGCAACCTAGATTGCACCACGATGCCTGTACCACCTTGGTTACACAGCATATCCATGAAATTGTACATCCTGCGTGGGACCCCCCCCGGATGGCCGACCGCCCCCCTCCGAAAATCCCGGGACGCTTTCGGACGCCCCCCCCCCCCCGGGCGGAGCACCTTTCCGACGGCCTCCCCGGCCAACCGCCCGCTTTCTTCTGGACGCCGCGGAGGCCCCTGAAGCCTCGCAGAGACTCCCACGATGTACCAAAAGCCCGATAGACGCTCCAAGAAAGCCCCAAGAGCCTTCCCCAGAGAGCCCCAGAAGGCAAACTAAAATGCTTTTCGCTGTTATGAGGCTTCTCGCCTTTACAAGCAGCTTCCCACGCCCCAAAACCAAGAGGCTTCTCGCCCAAGAGGGCCCCAAGAGAACCACAAGACGACCGAAATTATCCAAATCGCACCCCGAGGCCCGTCGGAACGGCGGGCTGGGTGTTTCGCGTGGAACATCTTTAC
Organism: Prorocentrum cordatum; assembly: GCA_963575745.1. Lineage (NCBI taxonomy): Eukaryota > Dinophyceae > Prorocentrales > Prorocentraceae > Prorocentrum > Prorocentrum cordatum. Next base: position 146,357 of record CAUYUJ010015398.1, read on the forward strand.
CACTTGTGAACATGAACCTTAAAAAATGGCAGCAGCTTCGCATATGGAGGGCGGGCCGTTTCCAAAATGTGGCTCTCGCCTTACAGCCGCGCGCCGTATGTTTAAATAGTCGGAGAAACTCCCGGGTTGAGGGCGGGCAATGTTCAAAACGTGGCTCTCGCTTGAGTGCCGCGCAGATCTCGCCGTAGCGCCGCGCGCACTCGTCTTGAAATTTCGCAAGAATTTGGACGAATTGAAGGCAGACAGTTTTCAATAATGTGGCTCTCGCCTCAGCGCCGCGGGCGCTCGTCTCAAGACTGTGCAAGAGTTGCATGCGTTGAGGGCGGAAAGTTGTAAACATGTGGCTCTCGCCGTAGCGCCACGCACTCGTCGATTTAAACATTTGGAAGAATGCCAAGGATGACCATGGTCAACGCCTACCATCAATGTGGCGCTGTGGCGATTCAGGATCGCCAAGGCGCAGCGGATACGTTGATTCGCGGCGTTGAAGCACTGGAAACGGTGCCATGGCACGATGGTGGATCGTCAAGATGCCTCAATCAAGTTGATTCGTGGCGTCGGAATCCAAATATTTAGTTGTAAACCGCACTCTGTTTGCCTGGCCAACCGTTTCTTCGACGACATGTCCACAGCTAAGCAGACGTGACCTCGACCCCCCTCGCGGTGGCGGGGTTCGCCGGTGGACCCCTGCGCAATCCTGACCAAGAATCATCCCACGGTTACCACCTTCGCCTCCTCATGATCACCTCCATGACCCTCGTCCCTTCTCCGCATTGCCGACAGCACCTTCATGGTCATGATGTCAGCCCCATACCACGGCCATGCCCTGAACCTGCATGAAAGGCATGGGGAAGCCCTCTGATCCTCTCGCATCATGACCTGAACCGCTCTCGCGGTGTCATGACGCACGCCCGTCATAGCCGTCACCCCAGGTGGGGTAATGGCTTATCCTTTCATCGAGGTCCTTACTCGCATGGCCCATGGCTTTACCCTGTGGCAGGCAGGCCCTTCCCCTTATGGCATGAACATGCCTGCGGTCTCCATCTAACCAATGATCCGCAGAGCCCCTCCTGGTCATGACTGTTCTGAGCCGATGAGACGTTCGGCGGTCCCGAGCAGTACCTGGACGCAGGACCCAGATTTGAGGCGAAGCGAAGCGAGCCCTCAAATCATGCATTACAGGAAATCGCTGATTTGGGTCCACGCTCGCAAACATTTTCTAGGAGTGTTCCCGTCGCCACGGCTGGACGCGGCTCGGGACAACTGAGCCCATCCTGGGCCAAGATCGCTCCTGATGCCCCGATCTTCAATGTCTTGATCTTGTCAATGCAGGTCCACCGAAGTCCCGACCCCTTCACTGGGTGCAGCTGGCCTCGAGTGCTTTTGGACAGTCTCAGTGATCGGAACGACCAAGAACCTCCGCGTGTGACTTTTCAACACGTTGGAGGTCTGGGCCCGAGAACGCCCTGGCCAGGGTCGGTGAGGTGGACAGTCAACGTCCCCCGATGTTGCAGGCAGCAGGCTCCTCGCCCTCCTCCAGCTGCTGCCCATCCGGCGGATTCTGCGCCGCCGCCTGCTCTGGCGCCTCGACCATCTCGACCTCGGGAGGAGGAGCCTTCCCCCCGGCTGCGGATGGGTGCCCCAGCTACACACTCACCTTGAGGTCCAAGTGTTGATTTCTGTTTCACGCTGGGCGTCTTCGCCCATGTCTTCTTACCTTCTGTCCGCGGCCTCCTGGTCTGTTCCATCTGCGCGTTGGGCACACTGCATTCCCCGCGTAGCCCGCCAGGTCTTGCACTCGCCCTGCCACCGCCAACGCCGCGGACAAAACTTCGCCCGGCTTCTGGCCCCCAAGGACCCTCACGGGTCGGCCCGGCTCGAAAACTGCCGCAGGCGGGCGGGGACTGAGGCTCCGGTCATGTTGCACTTGCTTCGCAACGTCGGGCCTCAAGGGGCCCACGCCGAACGGGTTCAGAAGGGGAGCCGGGGGTGGTCCCAGGCGACTCCAGGGCAGAAATGGGCCGCGCACCGATCGTCGACAGCACCGCACCAGCAGTGCCGGCGCTCGCTCCCGGTCCCTACCCCTGCTCCTCTTGGCGGCGAGCGAGGGGGGGCACTGAGAAGGAGAAGGCCTTCTCAGAAGGCGGCGGGACTTCTCAGATGCCCTCGTGCCTTCCGAGAAGTTGCTCTGGCTTCGGGGAAGGCTTCGAAAACTTCTCAGAAGGCCGGGGGACTTCCGAGCCTTCTGAGAAGGCCTTCTCCTGCTCATTTCCGCCCCTCGCTTGCCGCCGATCATGCGTATCTCCATCGACACGCTGAGGTTGGAGCCTCATGCGTGTCTTGCGTGCCCCTGTCCTTGTTTAGTGCTGCCGCTGGAGCCTCGCTTGCTATTTTTGTCTGCTCCGGCTCCTCCTCCTCCTCCTCCTCCTCCTCCTCCTCCTTCTCCCCCTCAGCCGTTCTGGCACAGGTGCGCCTGTGCTTGTAAGCACGTACTTCAGAGCGGCTCGTGCTTGCGAGCCAATCGACAGTTCTTTCACGCTCGCACCCTCCGCCGTCCCAGGAGGCGGCCGATGGTGCCATCGCCCGATGTCCTGCCAGGTCCGAGAAGCCCCCACTGGGGGTGCGGATGCGGTTGCTGGGACAATTGGGCTTCACGGATCAAGTGCAGGATGTGCAACAAGTCAGCGCCGCACCGCGTCGTCGCCTCGGCTCGTCAGGCAGCGGCGCAGGTGCAGTCCCCCTCGGTCTCCACCAAGCCCCACGGTCCCAAGGGTGCTTGGGCCAACGGGCCGCCGCAGTCCGACCAGCTGCGCCTCATCCAGGAGCTCCGGGTGCAGGTGGCCGAGCTCAAGGGCGAGCCAGCGCCGTCAACCCCGGCGTGGTACCGAGGCCAGTCCCCGGCGCCAGAGGGCGGCAACGGCGGCTCAAAGGGCGGCGGCAAGGACTCCAACGGGAGCAACAAGCAGGGTACGGCAGGAAGCAGTGGAGGCATCACGTTCAAGGATGTCGTCGCCTTCATGTCCAAGGCGGGTCTTGACACTGCCATCGTGGAGGCGGCCGAGGCGGCTGAGCTCGCCAAGGCAGGTGAGGCCAAGCAGCCGACGGCCCAAGCACAACGTTGGCGAGTCGAGAACCTCCGTAAGAAGATCAACAAGTTGGAAGGTCGGGCCTCCGCGATCGAGGAGCAGAAGCAGGCCCTCGACAAGGAGCTCGAAGAGCTCAAGGAGACGCTCGCTGCGGAGCGGACCAAGCTCGAGGCGGGCGAGGCCACGCTCGTCAAGCTCCAGGCCAGCGAGTTCGGTGACCCGCTCAAGGCCGTCAGCGCGGGCTTGGACGAGGACGTGCTGGCGGACCAGCAGGCCAAGGACGCCCTCGCGGTCCTGGCCCGGCTCCAGGGTGAGGCTAGTGCGCGGCGCCGTGCCGCGGCGGCCCCTCCGGCGGCTCCTGCTGGTGCTGCTCAACCTGGTGCCGTTGCTGGCGGCCCCCCCCCAGGCGGAGCTGAAGTACCAGCCGTCGACGGAGACGGAGATGACATCGACATGGACCTGCTCGGTGCTGCAGACTTTGAGCAGAAGCAGGCCGCATTCACCACAGCGGCAGCTGAGCTCAGAGCCGCGTCCCCCGAGCAGCAGGAGGCAGCGAAGCGGAAGTTTGCCCAGGCCGCGGCCGCCCTTGGGGTCAAAAAAGTGCGTCAGCTTTAACAGCACCCTGATGCACTTGGCCCCGAATCCGGAGTACCAGGCGTTCTGGGAAGAGAATGCTCCGGATGATGCGTGGCACGGGGTAGCATTCCCAGTCCCCCGACTTCGGCCCGATCGTACCTTCGACGACGCGCGGGTCGACACAAAGTTCACGGCCTCCAGCGGGGCGAGGCTGACGAAGCACGTGGCGCAGGGGGCCGCTGGGGCTGTCGCCGAGGCCGCTGGTCGTGCTGCTGGCTCGCCGCGGCTGGATGTGCAGTCTGGTCGTTCCCAGACGTTGCCTTTGAATCGGGAGCACCAGGAGACAGTTTAGGAGGAGGTGGAGGCGTCGCTCCTCCTGAGGCCGCTGGGGCTGCCGCCGAGGCTGCCGCCAGGGCTGCCGCCGGGGCTGCTGGACGCGCTGCTCGCTCGCCAGGGCGCCGCGCCTCCCCACTGGGAGGAGGAGGAGGAGGAGGAGGAGGAGGAGGAGGAGGAGGAGGAGGAGGAGGAGGAGGAGGCAGAGGAGGAAGAGGAGCTTCGAGCTTGTCAGCTTCGAGGGCACGGCCACGAGGCCCCGAACCCAGTTCCTATCGAGACGCCTCTCGGCAGGGAGCGGCACAGATTCCCACGCCGGGGCCCGTGTGCACGCTGGATGGGGAGCTCGCCCTTATGACGGCCAACGCGTCTCAGTGGTCGTCGGCGCAGACGCTGATGGAGTGGATGCGGCATGACACGTCGGACGTGGGCTTGCCGCAGGTGTTGTGCGTGCAGGAGCACAGGATCAAGAACCAAGGGTTGTGGTCCTCGGCTGTCAGGTGGTCTCGTCAGAGGGGCTACGAGCTTATTGGTGACTTCGCGGAGGTCACCGGGGACGGACCGCTGGAGTCCAGTGGCGGAGTTGCTGTGTTGTCGAGCCTCCCGGCTGTGAAGGAGTCCAGCCCTGCTCGTCTTCAACTCCCTGGGCACCGTGTTGTTACGGCGAAAGTCAACATTGGCCTTCCGATTCCTTTGTATGTCATCTCGCTCTACCTGGTGACGTCTATAGGTCTGGCTAAAGATAACATTGCCATTCTGGCCTCGTTGCTCTCCTTCCTGGGCAGCCTGGACGGGCCGTGGGTGATGTTGGGCGACTGGAACCTCCTCCCCAGCGATGTGGACACCTGGCTTGGGCGTGCTCGTGGTGTCTGCTTGCGCTCATGGGAGCCCACGTGCGGAGCCAGGGAGATCGACTTCGGCGCCTGCAATTCGGTGCTGGCCAAGTTTGTTTCCAGAGTGCGTAGGCTGCCGGATGCTCCTGTTCAGATGCACAGCGCGCTTCTGGTTTCGTTTAAAGGCTTGACTGTGAAAGCCACCATCACACAGCCAGAGCGGCCCATGCTTTTCCCCATTGCCAAACCTCCTCCTGTCCGCGCTGCGCCTCAGGAGGCGCTTCCAGGGGACTGGTCCTGGGCCGTCGGGGAGGCGCTCCCGTCAGATCTCGGCGAGGCGTGCGCTGAATGGTTCCGTCGTGCCGAAGCCTATCTGGCGGAGTTCCACGGTCTTCAGGAGTGGTGTCAGGGTAGGTGGTGCGGTCGTGACGCTGGGTTTAAGACTGTCACGAAGCCACTTGCCGTCTGCTGGCGGGAGTCCCAGCGACAGAACACCTCTTCTGATTACAGGGCTTGGTCTCGATTTTATTCGGCGGCCTTTCGCCTGGTGTCTCTGGGGTCCGCTGCCAGAGAGAGACGAGAGCCTAAGCTGGCCGCCCTCCGTCGTCAGCGGCGCACGGTCGCCTCCTTCCAGCTTGACTGGCCGTCCGAAGGGCCGCTCAAGGATTGGGCGGGCTCTTCCCCGTCTGAGCTCGTGGAGACTCTTTCGTCGGGGGCCGCGGCGCGCATCCAGGACGCATCCCGGTTGTTGATGGATTTGCGCAGTCATCTCGAGCAGCTTCTTCGCCGTGATCGGGATGAAAACTCCCAGGCCTAGAGGGCCTGGGCTCAGGCAGCCGCCCGGGAAAGTGGGGGCAGCGCGGCGTTTAAGTTTGTGCGCGATTCGGTGGAGCCGTCGCACGTCATGACTAATGATGATGGAGTCTGTCAGCCACTTCCTGTGTCGGGCTCCCAGGCGCTGACCAGGATCATGGAAGACTGGGAGCCGCTCTGGGTCTCACCAAGCCGCAAGGGCGAGCAGCACCCATCGTCTTGGGATCTCGACGCCATGTGTGCGGAAGTCCGGAAGAAGGATGAGTCTGTCCAGGCTGCCCCGTCTGATGCCGCTGAGGATCAGCAGGCTTTGGATCCCCTCGAGCCGCTGCCCCCTCTAACGATGGAGCAGCTTGAGCATGTCCTTGGGACGTACTCGTCGTCTGCTGGTCTCGGCTGGGATGAGCTGCACCCTCGGCAATTATTACGGCTGCCTTCGTCGTATCGGAGGGCTTTCCTCGACATTCTTGTTGCCTGGGAGCGCTTGCCTCGGTCGGTTGACCTATGGCTGCTCCTGGTGTTTTTCAACAGCAAGCCCCAGCCCCCAGGTGGTGTCCGACCTATTGTCCTTCTCCCATTGTGGTGTCGTGTGTGGTCGAGGCTTCGTCAGCCTGTCGCTCGTCGTTGGGAACGCTCTCTGGACAATCCTGCTTTTTGGGGCAATGCTGGGCACGCGTGCGATCGATCAGGGCATGTGCATAATATCTTACAGCGCTTCGCACGGCTGAAAGGATTTTCGGCCACGAGCGGAGTGCTGGACCTCAGCAAATCTTATGAATACATATCGCATGACGAACTAAAGCGAGAGGCCGTTCGCACGGGTTTCCCGTTGCAGCTGCTTAGGTGCCTATGTGTGGTGTACCGGCTACCTCGTCGTGCCATGTGGGAGGGAGCTGTTTCACCTCCGATTGAAGCCAATGGTACAGTTGCTGCCTGGTGTTCGTGCGCCCTGGCACTCGCTAAATTGCTTGTTCACACGCTCATCGTGAAACTTCAAAGGCAGTTTCCAGCGGTCCGCTTCCAAAACCTCGTCGATGATTTTTTGTTGCAGGCTGTCGGGTCCCTGGCACAAGTGGTGAACCAGTTTCCCGACGCCATGATGAGCCTGGTGCGCGGCCTGGAGGCCAAGCAGCTTCGTGTTAACTGGGACAAGACAGGATTCTTGTCGAGTTCGAAGGACCTCACTGATGCGCTGTCTGCCAGATGGACCCTCAAGGACGAGGACTGCCTGGTGGGCACGAGGTGTTCGGGCACCGATGCGAACGACGGGTCTGCACGGCGTACAGGCGACAGGACAAACGGCTTCAGAAAGCCAAGCGTGTCACAGCCAAGGTAATTCAGCTTCGTGGAGCTGGAGCGCAAGTCAGCACTGTTATGAGGGGGTCTCCTACGGCGACGGCGGTGTGGGGGTCGGCCGTGACTGGGATCTCGGATCTTAAGCTGCACGGGCTCCGGGTCTCAGCCTTACGTGCTGAAGGCCGCCTGCCAACTGGTGCATCTGTCGGCTTGCGTTTGCGAGCTTCGCCACGTGGTGCATTCCGCGACCCGCTGGTAGTCCACACAGTAGAGGTCATGAAACACTGGGCCCTTGCGGCCATCTCGGCCCGTCCTGGGCGCGGGCCTTTGGAGGCTTGCTGGTCTGCCGGTCTGTCTCTTTTGGCCCGGCCCCGTCCTTGGGCTCAGTGCGTGGACCCAGCACAAGCAGCGCTTTTAAGTTTTGCCCGCGTGGGCATTTTAATGCCATCGGCGTTCAGTTTTGTGGCCCAGGATGTGGAGTATTCTGTGCTTCAGTTTTCGCCCGGCTTCTGCTGCGATCGCGTCTGTCAGATGGCTCTCGACGCGTCTGACGTGATGTCGTTGCGGCGCCTCGAGGGCGCCTGGCAAGCGCCTCTGCACTGGGCTCCTGTCCGTCGCCTCCTGGATAAACGGGAGTCTGAGACGTTGACCGCTCACCATAAGAATGCCATGCGGTCGCTGGTGGGAGGGACCCACTGGCCGCAAGCTCGTTTGTTCGCCCACGGCAAGAGTCAGCACGATCGATGCCTTCTGTGTGTGGAGAGGGGGGCTCTGTTTCATCGGCTTTACGAGTGTCCGCGCTTGCAGCACATTCGTCGTGAAGAGTGCCCCCAGTTCCTCCAGGAGGCGGCTAGGAGAGTCAGGGACAAAAGCGAGGTGCACGGCGAACTCTTTCGTCGCTGCCTCTTCCCCTCCCCCTCCCGCTGCTTCCCGAAGCTGGAGGCTAACCCTGAGCATCTCAGGCGCTGGGTTGGGGTCCCCGTGGGCTGGAGATTTTCGGGGGCGGTCTTCGTCGACGGCAGTGCGTTTCACACCACCTTGGCAGGTCTCTCGCGGTGTGGATGGGCCATAGTCCAAGTTGACCCTGTGGGGAATCTCATTGGTGCGGTCTACGGGGTCGTCCCCCCCCATCTTGCCCCAGAGCAGCTTGCGAGAGACGCGGAGGACTATGCGTTTCATGTCCTTTCTGATGTAGCAGAGTCTGATCCAGACAACCCTCTTGTTGTCTACAGTGATTGTGCAAGTTCCATTGGCTGTGCTTCGAATGTGGGTGTTGGGCTTGATCTCAACAACCCTCGTCGCCACTTCTGGGAGCAGTGGTGGGCCGGGGCTGGCAAGGATGCCAGTGTACATAAGGTCCGCGCCCATGTCAGTCTGGAGTCTGCTGCGGGCGACCACGAGGAGTGGTGCATCCGCGGAAACCGCCTCGCTGATTTCTGGGCCAAGAAGGGTGCCAAGCTCTGGGCCGTGCCGCCCCAACAAGTGCTGTTCATTGAGGACGTTGAGACGCTCGCCCTAACAGCGTCGCGATGGCATGCGAGGGCCCAGCAAATGTTTGGGGCCCTTGAGCTTTCGGACTCGCAGGGGGTGGCTGGGACCTCGGATCTCGTCGTCGATTTGAATGCCGCCTCTGAGGGCAGGATGTTGCTGGCCGAGTGCGCCGAAGAGGGGGTGGAACCATATGCCGATGGTCCCTTCGTCCCCTCCACCTCCTCCGCCTCCTGCACGCTTGCTGCTGCTGCTGCTGCTGCTGCTGCTGCTGCTGCTGCCCCTCCTCCTCAGGAGCCTTTGGGCAGCCTTAGCTTTGAAGGAGTCCCGTGGGCAGTGAACGGCCATTCGGTCGTCCAGGCCTCGGTGGTGTCTGCTCCCGGGGGGCCTGAGATTGAAACAGGCACGAATGTTCTCTTCTGTATGCAGTGTGGAGCCTCGGTAGGTAAGCACTTCTCCAGAGGAGCGGGGCTCGATGCGGCCTGCCAGGGGAGTGATGCCCCAGGTCTCAGGACCCAGAGAGCCCGCCTCAGGAAAGGTCAATACCCAGGTCGACTGAACGCGGTGCTGGAGGCCTACCGCGCGCCCTCGCAGGTGCTGCGAGATCACTGGTACGCGCGCCTCCCGTCCTTGGCCGGCGGCGGCGGCTTCGAGGACGCGCGGGGGCAGCGTGCTGGATCTTCACGGGGAGGCGCTGGGACTGGAGTTGGGACGGTGGGATACGGCTTCCAGTTTGCTCCTCCTCTCATTGACCATGAGGTCGCCCGTCTGCATGGCTTCGCTGACCCGTCCTCGGTTGTGTGTTTTATCTTCGAGTACAAGGGCCTGCAAGCTGCAGAGGTCGACATTTTCGAGGTCTGTAGCTTCGAAGATTCGTGAGTTTTGTGACGCGCCCGGTGTGGCGAGCGAGGGGTTTTCCCCTCGAGGTAGTCTCCAAGTCTCCAAGCCTCCTTCTCCCCCTTCTCCTCATCATCCCCTTCCTCCTCCTCCTCCTCCTCCTCCTCCTCCTCCTCATCATCATCATCATCATCATCATCATCATCATCATCATCGTCGTCGTCGTCATCATCATCATCATCATCATCATCATCATCATCATCATCATCATCATCATCATCATCATCATCATCATCATCATCATCATCATCATCATCATCATCATCATCATCATCATCATCATCATCATCATCATCATCATCATCATCATCATCATCATCATCATCATCATCATCATCATCATCATCATCATCATCATCATCATCATCATCATCATCCCCTTCCTCCTCCTCCTCCTCCTGCTCCTCCTCCTCCTCATCCTCCTCCTCCTCTTCCCCCTCCTCCTCCTCCTCCTCCTCCTCCTCCTCCTCCTCCTCATCTTCCTCCCCCTCTTCCTCAAGTATTGGAGCTCGTCCGTGTCACTCGGAACGTGCACCTGGGCATTCCTCTGTTCTCTCTCTCTGTCCGCCGCCCGCGCCTCCCCCTGCACTGCCTCTCGAGCCGAGGGCTCGGAGTCTCCTCTGCCCCCCCGGCTGCCTCCCTTCACGCGGTCGCCACTGTCGACTCGACTGCGCGGTGCCGGCTCGCTCGCTCGCTCCTGGCTGCCTCGCCGCGCCGCCGCGGCGAGGGGCGGAGGGACAGGAGCTGGCCGCAAGACTCCGACGGCAGGCTGGGTGCCTCTCCCGTCTCCGTGTCACTTTTTCGACGGTCCTCAGGGCGTGTGCGCTGCGGGCAAGATGTGGATTCATATCCACCGCGTCTTGGATGTTCGGGCTCCAGAGCAGTGGCTGTGAATCAACACGTGGCCCCTAGGAACCAGAGTCTTCTTCATGTCCACTGCGCCTCGGCCTTCTGGCGCCCCTCCCCAGAAAGTCCGGGACGGGGTGGGCATGAAGCAGATCTTGCCCGCAGTGCAGTGTTGACGCCACTGTGCGCTCGCCCGCCGAAGCCCTTCAATACGACGCGGGCGACGCAATGAGGGCTGACACGGGCTGCGTCTGCCTGCGTGCACTCGGCGGAGCTGCACGCAAAGGGGCGCGTCTGGGAGACCAGGGGCGAACAGACGCGAGCACGGTGATCTGTCCAGCGGACCACGACGTGGCAGGCAGGTTGCGTCCAGGCCGCGGCGGGTTGCGGTCGGGCAGGGGTCGCGCGCTCTTCGCCCTTGGAGCGCGGAGGAGCAGGTGCGCGGCGCCACTGCGGGTCGCAGGGTCGATTGCGCCACAGCGCGCCAAGCAGGCGGGTCGCTATTTGTTTACACCGCAAACACTCCACGAGCAGCTAGCGCAACCATGCGCTACTCTCGCAAATGCCGCGGCCAAACTCCACCGAGCAGACGGGTCGCTGGTGGAGGAAGATGGCAGGCTTGGGGACGATACCACAAAACGCCGACCCCAGCCCCCTGATCGGCTCGACGCAGGAGCGCCCTCGGTCAAAAATGTCCCCTGCGCTGCGCTGCGTCTCGGGCGAAGCAGGACCCCAAAGACCAGCCCCTCTGGACACCTCTGGGTGCTCCCGAGGGGCGGGGCGGAGCGGCGGCCAAACATCCGTCCAGCGGGACCGCTCCACAGTGCGCGAAGCGCATGGAGAGGCCGGGAATTCCTAGGACAGTGACCCGGCGAAGCAGTGACGCATCATGCGGCATGGCAGAGACGTCCGGGAAGCAGGGGAAGGAGGGAGAGGAGGCCGCAACTCGTGGGCTGGCAAAGCAAGGGAAAGGGCGGGGGCGCGGGATTCCCGACGCCAGTGCGGCCCAGCAGCCACCCGCAGAGGCCGAGCCTCACGAACGGGGTGCTCTCGAGAGGCGACGGGCAGAGCGCGCCGCTCGGTGTCGTCTGCTGCCGAGCGGAGTCGAGCCGCGATGGCAGGCAAGCCCAGGGCGCGTCGCGGCGCGGGCGGCGGGCGCGTCGTGGGCCCGTCATGGCGCGGGTCGCGGAACCCAGCTCGAGGGTAGTCTTGGAGGGTGCGCCGCTGGATCTCCCCAAAGGGGGGGTGGGTGGGAACCCCTCCCCCCCCTTCCCCTTCCCCGATCCGTCGTCGGAGACCCCCCCCCCCTCCCCCCCTCCCCTCCTTTCCCCGATCCGTCGTCGGGGGGGACACCCCCCCCTTAAGGAGGGGGGGGGTCCGAACCCCTCCCCCCCTCCCCCCCTTTGGCCACGCCGACCCCTGACTACAGAACCCGACCCCCGCCACCCCTACCCCTAGTCCTCACCCTGACCCAATACCCTAACCCTAATCCCAACCACTAACCCCAGCCCCAAAGAGTACTCACGACTCATTACTCCCTACCCACTACTGACTACTCGCTATTCGCTACTCACTTTTCACGACCCCCTACTTACTACTCACGATTCACTACTCACTATCCACTACTCACTACCCACCACCCACTACTCGCTACTCACTACTCCCTACCTACCACTCCCTCCGCCCTACTCAGTACTCACTACTCACTCCTCACTACCCACTACTCAATACTCTCTACTCACTAAGCACTACTCACTACTCCCTACTCACTACTCACTATAGCACTACTCATTACCCACTACCCACTAGTCCACTACTCACTACTCACTACTCATTGCCCACAAATCACAACTCACTACCCACTATTCGCTACTCACTACTCCCTACTCCCTAGACAATACTGACTACACAATACTCAGTTCCCACTACTCGCTACTCCCATACTCGCTACTCAAAACTCACTACTCACTCCCCGCTACTCACTACTCACTACTCACTACTCCCTACTCGCCTGTCACTACATAGTCTCTAGTCACTAGTCACAGGTCACTAGCCACTAGCCACTACTCGCTACCCACTACCCACTACTCACTACTCGCTACTCACTACCCATGTTTCCCTACCCACTCCTTACTACTCACTGCTCACTACTCCCTACCCCCTACTCACAATTCACTACTCACTACTCTCTACTCGTTACTCACGAATCACTACCCACTACTCACTACTGGCAACTCTCTACTCACTACTCACTACTCACTACGCCCTACTCGCTCCTCACTACTCACTACTCGGTACTCCCTACTCGCTACTCACTACACACTACCCACTGCCACTACCCTTCACTTTCTATTATCACTACTCACTACTCACTACTCACTACGCACTACGTACTACTCTGTACTCAGTACGCAATACTCACTACTCGCTACTCTCAATTCATTACTCACTACTCACTACTCACTACTCACGACTCACTACTCACTACGCACTACGCACTACCCACTACTCACTACTCACTAATCACTACTCGCCACCCACTACTCACTACCCACTACTCACTACCCACTACTCATTACTCCCTTCCCCCTACTCAGTACTCACTACTCACCACTCGCTACTCAGTACTCACTACTCGCCATTCACTACTCACTTATCAGTACACACTACTCACTATTCACTACTCACAACTCCCCACTACCTACACCCTACTCCCTACTCGCCATTCACTACCCACTACCCGCTACTCAGTACTGACTACTCACTACGCACTAACTCACTACTCACTACTCACCACTCACCACTTCCCAACTGCGTACTCCATACACACCTTCTCTGGCGCAGAAAGGAGAAGCGAGAGAGGCCCCCCCTCCCCGGCTCCCTCTCTGGCGCAAAGGGGGGAAGGGGGGGGGTCCGAACCCCCCTTCCCCTTTCAGCGCCAAGGGGGGGGGAGGTTCTGGACCCCCCCCCCCCTTTCAAGGGAGGGAGGGGGGGGGTCGGACCCCCCCCCGCCTTTGCCGCGGAAAGGGGGGGGGGGGTGGGACCTCCCCCCCTTTGAAGGGGGGAAGAGGGGGGCGGTTCTGGACCCCCCCCCCTTTAGTGTATTCAGGGAGATCCACTGGCGCACTTTCCCAGTCTTGGGCATGACGGCGGCGACAACAAGCTCCTCCACCTCGTCCTCCTCCTCCTCCCTCCTCCTCCTGCTCCTCCTCCTCCTCCTCCTGCTCCTCCTCCTCCCTCCTCCTGCTCCTCCTCCTCCTCCTCCTCCTCCTCCTCCTCCTCCTCCTCCTTCCTCCTCCTCCTCCTCCTCCTCCTCCTCCTCCTCCTCCTCCTCCTCCTCCTCCTCCTCCTCCTCCTCTAAGAGGCCCCAAGACCCCCCCCCAAGATGGCGTGAGACCGCTCGGCTCGGCCCGCCTCATTCGGGTCTTCTGCGTGCCCCTCTTGGGCGGCAGAGTCGCTCTTCGAGACCAGCACGCGAGTCGCGGGGCGCGTCATTCCCCCCAGGAACTGATGACTAACCAGCGCTTCGCGGCGCTGGCCCTGGACACGAGCCATGCGTTGCAAGCGAATGGCGTGTCGTTTCGCCCCGAGGGGCTGGTGGCTGGGAAATGCTCGGACAGCGCATGCTGGTGGACTGGGACGTGGTCGGCGTGCCGCGCCTAGGCGTGGCGGGTCATGACAGGCGGCGCGACCCACGGAGGGAAGGGCCGCAAGCCGTACGTAAACTCACGCTCAAGCCGGAACCGGACGCCCCAGTTCAGGATCTGTGCATAACGTCCACCCCCTGTGGTCTCGACCCATTCTGCGGGACCAGTTCTTCATCCCGACCTGTTTTTGACGGTCTCGAGGCCCGGTAAGGTCCTCCAGAGGCTGGCGCTGACAACAAAAACCTTGCAGCGTGAGTTTTCCATGGCTCGAGGGCGTCTGGGACCGAGGTTTCCCGGGCCAGAGGCAGGCAGAGACGAGCCTGCGAAGGAGGCGCATGGGATCCCCTCCAGGCCTTCGAGGGACAGCCGCCATCCCCCCCCCTCTGCGGGTTCCCTCCATGCTCCCCGCGGCGGGAACGACCGCGTCCGCTCCGTCGGGGGCCGCGACGGCCCCGTCGGCGACCTCCTCCGGCACCCGTCCCTCCTCGGCCTCTGTGGTCGCTGCCGCAGGAGTGGGCGCAGCTGTCCGTCGAGCCCGGTCCTCCGCGCGGCGGCGCAGCACCTGCAGGTGGTGGTTGAACGCGTCGATCGTGAAGTCCTGCACGAAGGCAGGCTCTGGCTCCACCACAACCGGCTCCGGGGGTGGCGTGGGCGGCTCGCCCTTCTTTTTCTTCTTCTTCACCTCGGTCTTCTCCTTTTGCTTCTTGGGCTTCTCGGGCGGCTTCATCACGGCGCGACTCTTGGCCAGCTGCTCGGCCTCCCACTGCCGATACTGCCCGAGGGTCCCCTGGAACCTGACGCGATCCTGCTCCGAAAGCGGCGGGTAGGCGATGAACTTCGAGTACTCCGAGATACCTGGGAGAAGAGAAAGATGCCCGTCCTCGGACGATCTCTCTCCGCCATGTTTGGGGCCCCCCTCCCCCTCGAGCCCCAGGTCGGGCACGTCCTCCTGCAGGCGGATCATGGACGAAACATTGAAGTAGTCAATGTATCAGCAATAACCTCATGCCCGTGAGAATAAACACTAGGGGATAATCAAGTTCGGGGTTCAGGGAGAGATGATGAAAGTAGCCCAGCAGACCTCAGCATAATCTCGAAGTAAGAGATGATCAAGAGGAGACCAAGCCGAGCACGTTTTGAGACATCCTTGGCGTTTAGTTTTCATAGAAATCTCCTCAACAATGGCTTATCTCGCTGGAGACATCCTCGACAAATCCCTTGTTTCGCTTGAGACATCCGCAAACTATTGCTTATTTCGCTTGAGACACAGTCAAACTATTGCTTATTTCGCTTGAGACATCCTCGAAATAATTGTGGTTTTCGCTTGTAACGTCCCTAGATAATCAACGGCGGCGATAATAAAGTTCAGGCGGGCGGAGGAATGGAGGAAGCTATACATAAAAAATAAAAATACAACTAATAAAGAATAAAATGAAAGAAATGATAGGAGGAGGAGAAGGAGGAAAAGAATAAAACATCTCGAGTTTCAAATCTATTAGATTTTATTTACAAGCGCTTTATGAAAATTGTTTTTTTGTAAGTGCTCGTGTAGGGTAGCTCATGTGCCTCAATTCCCATGGATAATCAACCCCAGAGATAAAAAAAGTTCAGACGAGCGTGGGGACAGAGAGAAATATAAAAGAAGAAGAATACAGTAGAATAATACTAAGAAAGAAGAAGAGGAGAATCAGAAGAGGACGAAGAAAGGAAAAATCCAAAGTTCCAAATCTATCAATTTTAATTTACAAACGCTTTATGAAAATTGATTTTTTAAGTGCTCGTGTAGGGTAGCTCATGTGCTTCATTTTCCATGGATAATCAACCCCAAGGATAAAAAAGTTAAGGCGAGCGTGAGGACAGATAGAAATATAAAAGAAGAAGAGGAAAGTAGAATAATAATAATAAGAGAAGAAGAAAAGAAGAATAAGAAGAGAAGAATAACGGGAAAAGTGTGATCGCTTCGCTTGATGTTGCTATATCAACATCGCTTGATGTTGCTATCTCAACATAGCGTTTCGAGGTGATAATGAAGTTCGGCCTCAGCGCTCGCCGCCCAATTTGAATGTTGTATAGGGCGACGATAATCAACTCTAAACACTGAAGGGGGGGGTCCCTTTATTATCATCGGCATGCGGTTAATCACACGAGCGCGAGCAATCGTCACCTGACTATCTTTGACTACTCTGGACTACTCCTCCTGTAGAGGGACATGCCCGACCTAACTCAAGCCCCTCCCAGGGGCGTCCCAGCGCCTGGGGCGGGGGCGAAGGCACCGCCCAGGGGAGGCCAACTCCAGCAGAAAGTCTGCCCGCGCACGCCGGAACGCTGTGCTCACATCCGAAGTCCTGCCACAAAGAGACCTGACGTGAGGAGCGGAGCCCCTTTTCGGGGCACTCGCGCCTGAATTGGCGAGGAGTGCCAGAAGGAACAAGCACCGATACGAACCTCGAGGCGCTTCCGAAACCGACGTGGCCCTTCTTACCAGGGGCTTGACTGCACGTGGCCTGCCTCTCCCAGGGTGCATTCCGACCAGAATGCAGAGCAGAATCCAGGCGTAGCGACGAGGGCTCTCGAGGACGCGCAGTGGCATCGGTACCTCTTCCTCCTCCCACGTCTGGTTCTCTGAAATCCAAATCTGCCATGTCTTGATTTTTCCAAGGTTCGGGTTCCCCAGAAGTCCGTGCCCCTTCCGTGGGGCTGGCGTTCCATCCTGTGTGTGTGTGTGTTTGTGACTGTCTGTGTGTACGTTTGTGTGTGTGCTTCCAGGCCCTCGGGCATGGCGAGGGCTCCCAGAGACGGACAAGGACGAACATCCTGCGCCTTGATATAACCAATTCGTGTACAATGGGAGCCCGACCACAAGAAACCCTCCACAAGAGACCCAACCCTGAGACCCCAAGACGTCCATGGATTTTTGGTGAGGGAGCGCCACGCTTCCCGTCGAAAAACCATCGAAAACCAAGAAACCCAGGGCGCCGTGGAGGCAAGCAGGGTGTTTCCTGGCATGGGCTTCCCTTGTAAAATCTGGGCGCCCGGCGGCTGCAACGCTGGGCTCTTCAGCGCGTCCGCGGAGGTCCCGAGCAGCTCGGACGAGTTGCCCTGCAGGGTGTCCGGCAGCGCCACGAGGTCCGCCGAGGAGAAGACCGGCGCGTCCGGCACCCTGTGGACGGGGGCGCCGTGAGGACCCCCGGGGCGGATCAACGTGCGCGTCGGGGGCTGTCCAGCCATGTGTCCTCCTCCTCCTCCTCCTCCCCCTCCTCCTCCTCCTCCTCCTCCTCCTCCTCCTCCTCCTCCTCCCCCTCCTCCGCCTCCTCCTCCTCCTCCTCCTCCTCCTCCTCCTCCTCCTCCTCCTCCTCCCCCTCCTCCTCCTACTGTCGCGTCGTGTCCGCGCGGAACGCCATGAGCATGAACTTCTGGCGCTCCGCGCGGATTTCTTGGATCTGCGCTGGAAACCCCTCCCGGGTGCGCGTAATTAGCGCGCCAGGGGCGGCGGATGTGGGGCCCGGCGCGGAGCCAAGAAAGCCGCGCGGAGCGCCAAAAGTTTATGTTTATGGCGTTTTTCTTCTTCGCGAGTTCCAGCGGCTGCGCCTCGCCGAAGGATATGCTGTCTGGGCGTACGGCCGCCGGAGAGCCGATGCCCCGGGCCAGATCAATCCGTGTGTGCGTGCGTGCGTGCGTGCGTGCGTGCGTGCGTGCGTGCGTGCGTGCGAGCGTGCGTGCGCGCGTGCGTGCGTGCGTGCGTGCGTGCGTGCGTGCGTGCGTGCGTGCGTGCGTGCGTGTGTGTGTGCGTGTGCGTGTGCGTGTGCGTGTGTGTGTGTGTCGTGGCACCTCCTCCTTCACCGCTTCCCACCGTCTGCTCAAAGGTCCTCTGCAACGTGTGGCCTGGGCAAGCCAGAAGTAGAGCCGACGCCCACCGCGTCGCGCACACCGGCTGCCAGTGCGGGCAGCCTGCCTCCAGGGTGTGGCATGCCCCTACCCACTCTCAGCACGAGTGGTGTGCCAGCTGCCTCAGTGCGGGGAACAGCTGCCCTGTCAACTGGCCTCCCCCGCTATGCCGCAACCCGAGCGCCTCTGGCACGTCGCCGAACAGACCCTCCGGGCCCTTGGACTCTCCCCTTTCCCTCTGCCTCTCGGGTCCGGCTCGTTTAACCCCTGTCTCCTCTGCGGGCACGGGGAGGCGGGGGCAGTGCACGTGTGGGTCTGGTGCCCCGCGGCTGCACTCGTCTGGCTTCTCCTTTGGCCCGCCAGTGCCCCGCTTGACCTCGCCGACGCCTTTCGGCATCTGGGGGAGCACGCCTCTCTCATCGCCAGGGTGGTGCATCAGATCGCATACCTCCACGCGGTCGCGCTGGCGCATCCCCCCCGCGTGGCCGAGGGGGCCGCTTTCCTCGTCTGCGCTGCCGTCGCGGCTTCCCTTGGGGGAGACAACGGCAAGCAGGACGATGACCTTCTGGAGGCCCACGATCGCGCCAGGGGGGACGGCCCTGGTGGGTGTGTCTGGGAAGTCGCCTCTGACCCGTGCGAGGTCTGCGCGCCCTCTTCTCCCCCCCCCCCCGCTTTGAGGCAGTGCGCGCGCCACGACCGACCGCAGCGACGGGCGTGGCGGTGATGCGCCCAGGCGCGCGCTCCTCGCCCCTCGCGGCTGTCTTCGGCCCCTCCGCGCGCTTGGTCTTGCACGCTGACCAGAGCCGAGGCCTCGGCTGGCTCCCGCCTGGCCTCGGCCGGCCTCAGCGGGCCCCCCCGAGACGTCCGGGGCGGCCCCAGCACCCTGGCAGTGCCTCCGGCGACGCCCCCGGGGCGCTCGGCGGTATCCAACAAGACGGGACATCACGGCGGTTTGCTCCGCCTTACCCTCCTGTGAGCGTGGCCACACATGGCTCTGCTCACTGGCGAGCCGGACTTGCGGCGCCCCTCCTCGGTTGGGGGCGAAAAGGGGGATCCTGTAGCCGACGCGTGCAACAAGTGCAAGGAACATGAGTACGACGACGTCGAAGTCGAAGAAAGTCTGTAGGGGGACAGCAACGGGCAATGACGTGTCATCTGGCAGTGACGCGCTGCGTCACGGCAGACCACATCTACCAACGATCACTTACAAATGAACCTTGCGCGGCACCAGCTAAGGGTCTTCTCTAGCCCAAAGCTATCAGTCCGAACCAGTTCTGTACAACGTGCATCAATGCAGAGCATTGCTTGGGAACGCTTGTCGTTGCTTGCCGTTGCTTGGGATCGTTGCTTGGCGTTGCTTGGCAGTGGCTTTGCATTGCTGGGCATTGCTCTGCATTGAATGGCATTGGCTCTGCATTGCTTGGCTTTTCTCGGCAGTAGTTTTGCCTTCGTTAGCCTTTGCTGAGGCATCGCATGCGATCGCTGCTTGGCATCGCGCGGCATTGCTCTGCATTGCGTGGCGGTGCTTGGCATTGCTTGGCGCTGCAGACCCCGAAGGGCCCCGAGCAACGCCGAGGAGCCCTGGGCCACGCCGAGAGGGCTCGGGAATGTCGACATCCAAACGCGCACCAAATTATGAGATGGGAAAGCTCACGCCCAAAGACTTTTGTCGTCGGAGGCGAGGCACAGGCAGTCCGCTCCAGCGTGTGGCTAACTGGGGCAACCGACATGCGAACTGTCTGGCGTGCAAGAGGAACAAAAGGACGAGGGCGGCCGCGCGGGGAGAGGAGGGGGGAACACCCAAAGACACTAGGCACATCGCAACCACAACACTTCCTGCCATCAACGAAAAGTCGCTGCCAGACTGTGGCGCTCCTGTCTGATGAGCTTTGTGTTTCCGGCGCAGCGACCACAACTGCGACAACGTGCTGAACAATGCCACCACCGCAAGCAGAGGGAGTCGGAAAGCAGTCCTGCTGCCAGACAGGTGTCGCCCCATCCTCCCAGGGGAAGCGAAGACGCCGACGAGGGAGAAGAGGCCGAGGAGGGGGGAGGAACGAAGGAACAGTGGAGAGAGCACTCCGGCCTGCTGCGATAGACAGTGATGTGCTCCAGGAGCGAGCCGGCGTGCGTGGGCGGCTCCCTGACGACGCTGGCCGAGGGGTCCGCGCGGGCCGCCGCGAGCAGCTCCTCGACGTCGCTCCTGCAGGGGGGCAGGCGGAGCGCCGCACCGACTCGGTCGACGCCCTGGCGAAGCTGAGGGGCAACGGCAGGGGGGGGGGACCGGCAGAAGGGGGGGGGGGGGGAGCCCCAGACCTGGACGCGGCGATGCATCGCCGACGGAGCGGCGGCAGGCCCCCGATGGTGAATCCGCACCTCTCCTGGGCGAGCTGGGGCCATCGGGCCCCTGTCGGCGATCCGTGGGCGATCGGGGGCCGCTGCGCACCCCCCCGCTGTGCCTTGATTATGCCCCCCCCCCCTGCCGTTTTGCCCCCGGGAGGCCAGCCTTCCGCCGGTCTCGCCTCGAGCCGGCCGGCGGCCTGCCCCGAGGCCACGGTGGAGCCCGTGGGCGGGGGGACGCGGGCGGGGCCCCGCCGCGGCCCCCGCGCGGCGGGAGGAGCGCCGCAGGGCGGGGCGGGGCAGGGCGAGGGGGCCGCGGAGCGGAGCTCCGAGCAGGAGATCGGCTGCAGAACGGATTTTGGCCCCAGGATGGACCTTCCCCGTGAGATCTACGAAGGCTGCGCAGAATGCCCCGTAGATCCGCGGGGCAGTCTACGTATTCCCCGCAGGTTCGACGAGGAAACATAAAACATAATTTTGGGGTGAATCAACTCTGTAGTCGATCCTCTACTCGAAGTCGAATAACACATCCTCCTCAGGCCTCCTCGGGCCATGCGCCGCCAGCTCCTCGGTCAACGCCACTTGCAAACGGAGCCCCCGCTGCAACGCAGGTGTGCTGGATTTCCGGCTTTCCTGCCACAGCATGTCGAATTCAGACTGCCAATGCACGTTGGCTAAACTGCCACCACAGTCCATTACGTCGCCAACAAGAAATACTGAACTCATCGATATCGAATCACGATTTCATTGCCACTGCATGTTGTTTTCGTTGCCACCGCACCTCGAATCGCTTGCCAAGGCCTATATCCCATCCTGGTTGCACTGCCGCTGCATCTTGAAGGCTGCGCCACCTCAGCCTGAAGCTAGCTGGTAACATCGAATATTGTTATGTGGTGCGACCTCATGCAATACGGTGACCACCACATATGTCGCCGCGCCGTTTGTTCTCAACACGCCCAATTGGAGACGCCGACACAACGGCAAACCCACGGCAAACCTTGCGTCCCGCGCCCAAGCAGACGACGCCTGCACCGCGGCAAAGCCCACGGCGAGCCCACCGCGCCCGAGGCAGCGCTTGCCCTGGTGCCCGAGGCGCCCTCCCCAGGACGGAAGGCTGCGCGTGGGAACAAACGGCACGACGACATATGGGTGCCATTGCCCCCAGCATGTTGATGTCATTATCACCTGCACTACAGTTCAATAGCATGGTCAGGTTATGCCACCACAAACGGCAAGTATTTCCAACGCGTCCAAGCTTAACTGCCATTGCATCTTGACATAAGCGCCACCTCATCTAGGTACCATGTCAACCGCATCTTGATACTACTGCCATCGCACCATGAGATTCACTGACACCGCATCTAGACGTGATTGCAATCGCATTGGGTTGTGTTATCGCCACAACACCTTCGACCATTACAATCGCAACCCGATGCAATGGTCGCCACATCTGAAACTTCTTGCTGCCGCATCTTGCTTAGATTACCCTCCGCATGGGGACGGGAGGGCCCACCACCGAAACATAAGGGCTGTTTGTCATTTATCCTGCGACTGCCACGCCAATGCACACAGTAAAGGCGTCCTGAGGGAAACAAGCCCTGCTGGGCGGGTGGTAGGGTGGCCCAAATGGGTGGCGAATAAAAACGCTAAAGGGACCCTTTCGGGCTCCTTTTGGGCACCAGCTGGCCCCCAAAAGGGGCCCCTAAGGGCCCCTTTTGAGCCCTTTTCTTCACCCCCAATGTGGCTCACTCCCAATTTCCACTCGCATGGCTTTCAAGGTGGGCTTCGCGATGCAAGTACTGATGCTTGTCACGAATCGGAGGGAAAGGGCTCGGGGCGAAGTCATATTGCTCCATAGTTGGCACATCCTGGGCACACCCTGGCCTGGCCATCCACCCCCCCTCTTAACGTGGCGCGCGGAAGGGGAGGAGGGAGGAGGCCAGAGAACGGAGTGATTGGGGCCACCTTAGAAGAAGACTGGCTCAGGGGGAGGCTCAGGGCGATACATCGCCGGCAGATCGGCGATGGGCTCTCGATGGCCATTCCGGACGTTACTGGGAGGGGAGACTGTGGGAGCCCAATCGGCGATCAATTGGCAATTGGCGGTCGATTCGGCCGCGGGGGCCCCCAGAGCCTCATCGGTGTGGTGCTGTCGATGTGCGTTGTCTTTCTCGGGCGAAGAACAAGGGAGTAACGCGCCGATGGGGGCCCCGATGTGGCCCTGGGGCCCCCCGCGGCGGCGTGACATTGATACTGTTTCTCCCCCTCCCGATCGATGCATCCCCCCCTGAGCCGATCCGGCCCCACTGTTGCCCCCGAGGTAATCCTCCCTCCCCTCCTCCAGCGCGGCGCGCAGAGGTACTCCTCCCTCTCCCCTCCTCCAGCGCGGCGCGCAGGGGCGGGAGGAGGGAGGAAGCCCGCGGAGAGCACAGACAGGCACCGATATATACCGCCCCTCCCCGGGCCGCTCCACGGGGGGGTGCGCTCCGACGGAAAAGATTCGGAGGACGCCCGGCCGCGTGGCGACCGGGCCTCTCTGCAGGAGGAGCGGCGGCAGCGGCACCTGCTTCCTCTGCAGGAGGGGGGGCGAGGTGGAGGGAGGAGCGAGGCTGATGGGCGTGTTTTCCACCACCACCACCATAAGTTGGAGGGGGGGGGTCCTCCTCCTCCTCCTCCTCCTCCTCCTCCTCCTCCTCCTCCTCATCATCATTCTCCTCCTCCTCCTCCTCCTACTCCTCCTCCTCCTCATTCTCCTCCTCCTCCTCCTCCTCCTCGCCCTCCTCCTCCTCCTTCCGCCCTCCAACTTATGGTGGTGGTAGTGGAAAAGAAGCTTATCAGAGGCGGACAGGCGCCCCCAAAGTCGAATCGACCAGTCGGATCGGCGACCGACAAGAAGCGGATCGGCGGGAACCGGCAGCCGAGTCGGATCCGCGGAAACCGGCAGATTCGTACGTCGTCATTGAGAAATGGGAGCCCGGATCGGAATCCGAAGCCGAATCGAATCGGAATCGGGAGCCATCGAAATCGAGTCGAATCGAACCGGAGGAGTCGAAGTGAGCCCTGCAGGGAGGAGAGGCGGCGCGTGGCGCACGGGCGGGGGCAGCCTCGCCCCGTCGCCGCGGGCCTCTGGCCCGACCCTGGGGAGACCAAAAGGTACCGGTACCGCTACTCTACTCAGACCTCTCCGGGGGTGCGCTCTGACTAGAATTTCGAGGCGAACCCAGCGGTGGCGACGAGGGCCTCCCAGGAGGCCCAAGGAGGGGAAAACGGGCGATGCGTAGCGGTAGCGGTACCTGTTCCTTCATCATCATCATCATCTTCCTCCTCCTCCTTCTCCTCGTCCTCCTCCTCGTCCTCCTCCTCCTCCTCCTCCTCCTCCTCCTCCTCTTGGTTTCTCCTCTTCCTCCTCCTCCTCCTCCTCCTCCTCTGAGACCCCCCCCTCCCCTCCCCGACGCTCCTGCAGAGCAGCTCCTCGGCGTCCCCGTTGCCGTGCACCACGAAGGTCCGCGGCGGCGGCCCCCCCGCCTTCCAGCGCGTCAGCGGCGTCGTCGACGACGTCACTGCCGTAGAGGTCGTGGACTCCGTGGTCGTCGTCGACATCAACGTCGTGGATGCCGTCGTCGACGCCGACATTGCGGAGATCGTGGATTTCATCGTCGGCGTCGTCGTCATCGTCGTCGTTGAGGTCGATGTCGTGGGTCGGCCCCGCGGCGGGACGCGGTCGAGAACATTTGCCACGATAGGGGCTGCTGGATAGTCCGGGGCGCGTTTGGAGCATATCTGGACCAATCATTGTTCCATCCCTCCTGCGTGGGGTCCTCGTTTGGAACACAGCGCTGCGGTCTCCGTCACTCCTTCCCGTCTCGTGCTTCCGTCGTCTTCCCCCTCTCCTGCTTCCTGCCTCTACCGGCTCCCTACCCTGCCTTCTACATCGCCGTCCCTGTGGGGGGGGGAATGCGAACTGCGAAACTGTCGCCACTTTCGTGGGTTCCTGCGGGGTACAGCGAAGTGGCGTCTTAATGTTCAAATCAGAACGAGGCTTAGGTCGGGCCTGTCCCCCTACAGGGGGATTTTGGACGAAAAATTCAAGATACTTGAAACATAGTCCAAAAATGATCAAACAAAAATTAAAAAATGGTCCCTCGACTATTTCTAAACTAATTTTGAATGTTCCTCCTGTAGAGGGACAGGCCCGACTTAAAACGAGGCCTCGCCCGCTCCCCCCCCCCGAAGCCAGCGGGGCTGCAGAAGCGAAGGTCGCTTCCCGGGGCTCCTGCTGGGGGGGTCAAAGAATATACACCACCGCCACGTCGACTCCTCCTCTCTCCTCTCTCCAGCGAGAGGGGGGGTGGGAGGGAGGTGGTGGCGGTGTTAGTTATATGTATGGGCCCCCAGGATCCTGGGGGGTCCAGCGGAGTCAAAAGGGATGCCTCGCTCTCGCTGGGGGCTGCGAATTCCGTGCGGCCGTCGTCACTCTCCTCGGGGCTCCCTTTGGCGGTCCAGCGGGGTGGCGTCTCCTTCGATCCCAGAAGCGAGGCCTCGCCGGCGCTGCCTGCCACGGCCTGCCACGCTCCACTGCGCTGACACCCTCCCGTTCTCTCCTCTGCACCTCGGCCTGTGGTCCTGCCTCCGGGTTCGCCGCCCAACACGCGAGGCTCCCGTTGCGCGTTCACACCGCAGCGGCTTCCTTGCCATGCTGTCGTCCGCAATGATGCGGCTCGTTGTTCTTGTCCCTTCACGAGGGTGGGTTGAGTACGTCGCACGATGAGTTCCACACGAAGAGCCCCGCCTGCAGCTGCCCCAGGTGAATCACCGAAGCGCGCTGTCCATTCGAGTGCAGAGCTGGATGGGAAGCTGCAATTCGCGGCACGCAATTGGAGAACGAAGGGTAGCGAACATGATGCGAGGAGGAAGCGATGTCGGGGCGAGTGGACCAACATGCAACCATGACTTTCCTACGGTCCAGCCGACCACTTACATAGCAAGGCCGCACACGACGGTGAATAATGAGCAATATCGCAGCACCTCGAAGGGCGAAGGAGGCCGGCGAAGGATAAACCAGAGTGCAGCGCAATCAAGGCGAGTGAAGTGGGCGTAACTGGAAGTTGGGCGGGGGGCCTTTTGATCAGACCTGGGCCAGGGTTGGAATCGGACTTGGGCCAGGGGTGCAAAAGGCGAGACGCCCTCTTGCCTCCTGGGGAGGTCCCCCTGGAGACCTGACCAGAAGGGGCAGATCCCGCCCAGAAGGCTCCCTTCGTCTCTCCGAAGACCGCCCCCTTCGCCAGCCCCTGATCCCGACATGGAACCGCTCAGAGCCAGTGGTCCCAGAGCCCCTGCTGGGCCCGCCCTGACCGGCTTTCCCGAGCCGCGCCTCCAGCCGTGGCGACGAGAGGTTCAGGAGGCGGCGGCAGAAGATCAAAACGGCGACGCCGCCGAAGGACGACAGCCACAGCGCCGACGGCGGCGACGTTGGCGGCGGCGGACATGGTTGCTCCAATCCGCGGCCCCGGAAGTCCCGACCGCTTTCCCCGGGACAAGCTTTCGCCGCGGATCCCTGGCAGGCGGTCCCCAGTCCCGAAAGCGGCCTTCGAGGGCCGAAAGCCAAAAAAGAGCACAAGTGTAGGGGAAGAGAGGTTGGCCAGCGTGGACCCCAAACAATGATTTCTTGCAGCATCCTGCAATCTATGCAGCGCAGTCTATATGGATCTACATGGTACAGTCCATGTGGTGCAGTCTAGGCGCTGCGATCATGTGGTACAATCTCGCTGGCACAGAGCAGCGCAGAGCTGTGCCGAGCAATGCAAAGCAACGCGGCGACGGGCGGCGATGAGCTGGCCCGCCCGCCACAAGGGCCAGGCGGCGGCGGCGACGGGCGGCGATGCGCTGGGCTCGCCTGGCGGCGCATTCGGCGCTGCCCCTGGCGCGCTCCGCGCGCCAGAAAGGGGACCCACCTTGCGAACCAGGACTTGCAAGGACCTCCGAAAATCAGTGCGTATGCCGTTGTATATTCTTCTACTGCTGAAAAGATCACATCGTCGGAGGACCGCCACGACGCCAACGGTGGCAACGCCGCCGACAGCAACGACGGCAACATCGTCAACGGCAACGACTGCGAGGTGATTTCTGCTCCGACGCGGAAAAGACTGACCTGGAGCCACTCGGCATCTGACTTCTCAAGCCTTCCGCACGCAGAAGCATGTGGCCCGGCCCCGCCCCACCGCCCCCCGACGCCCTCCCCTTCCCAAGCATCGCCGCCAGTGGCTCCACCACGGCCACGGCGCCAACGGCGGCAACGAGGCCACGAGACGACGACGACGACGACGACGACGACGACGACGACGACGACGAGGACGACGACGACGACGACGACGACGACGACGACGACGGCGACGGCGACGGCGACGGCGACGACGGCGACGGCGACGGCGACGGCGACGCGACGGCGCCAGCGCCGCCGACCTCGGAGGCCTCCGGCGGGGGCTCGCCTCCGGCGTCGTCGGGGAGCAGCCCGTGGGCCTCGCGCGGCGGGGCAGCCCGCGGCGCCAGAGGCGCGCGCGCCGCGGGAGGGAAGTGGGCTGCGCCGCGGCGCCTCCGACGAGGCCAGGGCTGCCCTACTAGGATGGCCGCGGGGGTCGCGAAGGTCGGCGAGGAGCGAGGGGGGGAAGTGAGAATGAGAAGGCCGGCTCAGACGGCGGCGGGGCTTCTCAGAAGCCCTCGCGACTTCTGAGAGGCTTTTTGTGCCTTCGGGGAAGGCTTAGAAAACTTCTCAGAAGGCTGGGGGAGTTCCGAACCTTCTGAGAAGGCCTTCTTCTTCTCGCTTCCCCCCCGCGCTCGCCGCCGAGAAGGGGATATGGGGGGGGCTATACGGCGGGCGGAGACAAGGAGCGCCCCCGTGCGGGACCCCCCCCCCGAAATCCAAAGCTGGCGCGTCGGGGGGCGCGCCGCGGCGAAGTGCGCAACTCAGGCCTGCCGCCAACGGTGGTCAGAGGGGAGCGGTGGCATGTGATGTGGCACGAGCGTTCGCTATTTGTGTCTGGTGCCTGCACGTGGATGCCAAGGTGGCTTGCGCACGGCCTGACATAACTCATACGCGGGTAGTGGCCCAAGATCGAAGGTAGGGAACTTGAAATCCACTGCAACCTTAGACTACGCCAGTTGAGCGTAACCAACCTTAACATACAGCAAACTGCATAAACATATGTTCTCCGATGTCTGCGGGGGGTTACTGCTGGGCCCCCTCCACGGCGCGCGGTGCGCGCCAGGGGCGGCGCCAGGCGACCCTGGCGCCGATCCAAGAAATCTGCGCAGAGCTTCAACAGTCGAAAATGATGTTGGTTTGCTGCTTCGTGGAAGAGTCACGAGGCCATGGCTTCTTCGGAGGGGCTCGGACGCGTACACCACGTCGTTTGGTCTGCCAGGGAGCGCGGTGTGTGGACGCCTCAGCTGCGAGTTCCTTCGCCGACCGGCTTGGCTCCCTGGCCGACCAGACGACGTGGTGTACTGTGAGTCCCCGTGGGGGGTCTGCATGTCTGTCGCACACAGAGGGGCCCTTGCAGTCTGGGCCAGGCAGTTCGAAGGCATACGTCTGATCATAGTTTGGCGGCGCGCTTGCTTCGGCAAGCAGCTTACCGCGAGGTCAAGAGCTGCCCCCCCATCGCAGTGCGTTGACCTCCTCGACTGTCAGATTATTGTTCTGCTGCTCCTGCGAAGCTCTCGGCTGGCAACCTGACATAAACATGGACGTCAAGTTTGGGCCACCGAAACGGTCGAGACGTCGGATGGCGAGGACTCCGCCCCGCGTCGCGGACTGATAGGCCGCGAGAATCAGGTGCCAGGGGAGGCAGGGGTTGAGATGTCTCCAGGGTTCTGTTTCTGAGCGCCCTCGGCGTCGGAGCCCATTCGGCCGCCGACTGGGCAGCCGAACGGGCTTGATTTCAACAGGACGGTGGCAAATTAGCCTGTTCGGCGTCCAAGCAGGCTCGATCCCGGGCGCATTCGGCGGCCGCGTGGGCCCAGGCGCCGAATGAGCTTGGCGGAGAGCCCTGGAACTCTGGCTGTAATATTTAACTACATCTTGATCGTGCCAAGAGGGTGGACGTCGGGGGAGCAGTTCTCCTCCTCCTCCTCCTTCTCCTTGACGTCACCATCGTCATCGTCCTCTTGCACCTCCATGGTCGCTCGCGTTCTCAGATGATACTCCTTCGCCTCCGCGGCCGTCGTCGTCAGCGTCCTCCTCCTCCTCAGCCTTCGT
Organism: Prorocentrum cordatum; assembly: GCA_963575745.1. NCBI lineage: Eukaryota > Dinophyceae > Prorocentrales > Prorocentraceae > Prorocentrum > Prorocentrum cordatum. The sequence goes on from CAUYUJ010015398.1 coordinate 174,648, forward strand.
CACAATCCTCCTCCACCCCCTCCATCGTCTTCGTGGTTGTCGTCGTCCTTCCCCCCTCCTCCTCCTCCTCCTCCTCCTCCTCCTCCTCCTCCTTCTGCTCCTCTTGCTCTTGGGAAGTCCAAAACGATACCGCTACCGCTACTGCCCCGACTTTCCCAGGGTGTATGCTGACATGATTTCAAGGCGAATCCAGTCGTGGCGACGACGGCCCCCCAGGAAACCCACAAAGGCGAAGACTAGAGAAGGATCGGGGAGTCGGTAATTATCTTTCCCTCCTCCGACTCCTCCACCTACGTCGACGCCGTCGTCCCTCTGACCCGCATCCCTCTCCGAGGGCCTTGCACGGAACAGTGCACCTTGGGCTCGACACATCCTGTCCCATCTCCTGCGAGACCCGCAACGTCTGGTCGCCGTAGATCTCGAAGGCCACGCCGCGCTTGTCCACCAGAGACAACAAACCTTCGAGGCCAGGTCTCTCTTCCGTAACGCAGTTTTCCTGGAGCCGGAACAGAAACCAAAAACACGTAGTCCCTCGCTGAGCCTGGGGGGCCCTCAACCTTCGACAGACAACCTCAGTGAGGCAATACCGTATAGATGAAACACTTTGGACTCTGCAAGCGGGGCTGTGGTCAGGCACTTTTTCTTCGGCGTGTCGCGGCAGCGGCCTCTGCGACACGCCATGCTCTGCACGCTGATGGCGCTCCGCTCCGCTCTGGAGATGATTGTTTTTGATCAGAGTGAGTGCCAAACTGTCATTCAGTGCCCCTGGGTGCGTGGCTGAAGTGGGGTTCCGCGGTGGATGTTTCTGTTGTTGTTGCTGTTGTTGTTGCTGCTGTTGTTGTTGGTGTTGGTGTTGTTGTTGTTGGTGGTGGTGGTGGTGCGTTGTTGTTGCCTTGTTGTGTTTGTTGTTGCTGTTGTTGTCATCGTTGTTGAATGGTTGGCGATGTTGAACTGTTGTTGGTGGTGTTGCTGGTTGCTGTGTTTGTTGTTGCTGGTGTTGCCCTGTTGTTTATTGTTGTTGTTGTTGTTATTGTTATTGTTATTGTTTTTGTTTGTGTTGTTTGTGTTGTTGTTGTTGTTGTTGTTGTTGTTGTTGTTGTTGTTTTTGTTTTTGTTGTTGTTGTTGTTGTTGTTGTTGTTGTTGTGTTTGTTATTGTTGCTGTTGGTGTTGAACTTTCATTTCTGAATAATAAATATTGTTGATCCCCCCCGTCCGGTGCACATTGTTTTTTCTCGATTGAAGTGCCCTTCCCGGGGCTCGCACCCTGTTTTGTATCAGGGAAAGTCTTGAGGGTCAAACTGTGTCGTTGGCCCCCGGGTTACAACCACAACGGCTCCCGCCTGAGACTTCCCCACAATTTAGCCAGGACCCCCGCTCCCGCCCGAGACTTCCATGCATGTTATTCAGGAGTCGCGCTCTCGCTTGGGACTTCCTTGCAATTTATTCAGAAATCGGTCTACCGGCGCTCTGGAGTCGCGCTCTCTCTGGAGACTTGCTTGCAATTTTATTGGAAAATAGCGTCCTTGCGGCGAAAATTCTTGCAAATTATTCGAGCACCGCGCTCCCGACACCCAGGCACCCAGGAGTCGCGCTCACGTTTAGGACTCGATCACAGATTGCCTAAGGATCGGGATCTCGCTTTGTTTCGTGGCCCCGTTGCAGCCCTTCGTGGCCCCCTCGCTGCCCTTCGTGCTGCCCTTCGTGGCCCGTTGCAGCCCTTCATGGCCCCCTCGCTTTGTTTCGTGGCCCCGTTGTAGCCCTTCGTGGCCCCCTCGCTGCCCTTCGTGGCCCCGTCGCAGCCCTTCGTGGCCCCGTTACAGCCCCTCGCTGCCCTTCGTGGCCCCCTCGCTGCTTTTCGTGGCCCCTTATATGTATGCCGTTCGTGGCCCCCGCTCGTTCGCGCCCGTGGTGGCCCCATATGCATGCCCTTCGTGGCCAAACTGTCGCCATTCGTGGCCCCCTCGCTGCCATTCGTGGCCCTGTTGCTGCCCTCAGTGGCCCCGTCCTTGCCTTCCGCGTCCCAATATACGTATGCCCTTCGTGGCCCCCGTTCGTTCGCGCCCATTGTGGTCCCATGTGCTTGCCCTTCGTGGCCCCGCTGTCACCGTTTGTGACCACCTCACTGTCCTACGTGGCCCAGTTGCTACCTTCAGTGGCCCCGTCGTTGCCTTCTGTGGCCCCGCATCATCTGCCCCTCGTGGCCCTCGATCGGTCGCGCCCGTCGTGGCCCCATGCGCATGCCCTTCGTGGCCCCGTTGTCGCCTGTCGTGGCCCACTTCCTGCCCTTCGAGGCCCCGCAATCGCCCTTCGCAGCCCCCTCGCTGCCCTTCGTGGCTCCGTTGCTGCCCTCAGTGGACCCGTCTTTGCCCTCCGCGGCCCAATATACGTATGCCCTTCGCGGCCCCCGCTGGTTCGCGCTCTTCGTGGCCCCATACGCATTCCGTTCGTGTCCCCGCTGTCGCCCTTCGTGGCCTACTTCGTGTCCTTGTGGCCCTGCTGTCGTGCTCTTTCGCTCTCGCTTTCGCTCGTCGTCGCCGTCGCCGTCGCCGTCGCCGTCGTCGTCGTCGTCGTGGTCGGTCCCCTGTCCGTCCCTCTTAGGGTCGGGTTGACGGTCCGCGGCCGCCCCACCGATCAGCGCTGCCGCTGGCCAAGCCGACGGTCCGCGGCCGCCCCGCCGCTTGTCGGGGCCCGGCCTGCAGGGAAGAAAAGTATACCCCCCAAAAGTGGTTCGATCGAAGACGAAGAGGGCGGGTATCGAGGGTTTGGGAAATACGTGTTATTGGACACTCGAGCAGATACGGGCGAACTGTCTTAACATCATTGTTGTTGTTGTTGTTGTTGTTGTTGTTGTTGTTATTGTTATTGTTGAACACTATTACTTCTAAAGAATTATTATTGTTGGACCCCCTGGTGCACGCCCCCCGCCCAAAACCTAGGCCGCAGCTACATTTTCATCATTTTTCTGCGAAAGCTTCAGAAAAGTGGATTACCCCCGGATCCGGTTTTTTGTTGACGCTCGTTTTCCCTTGCAAAAAACAATAGAAAATGAAAATTCTTGTTCTTAGTTGATCAAATTTCAAGAATCCCTTGCAAAAAATAAGGTAAAGTGGACATTCGCGCTCGCAAGACGAAATCCTTCCAAAACCTTAGGTTTCGTAGCGATTTTAACATAAAAACATCAAAAACCCAATGGTTTTTTAAGAAAAAATTGTCAAAATGTCCTTCCGCGCGCTCTTGCGGATTCATAGGAAACACACCACTTTTTAAACATTTCTGTCAAAAGGGTCTTTGCGTGCTACTTCTTCAGGTGCTTTGAACTTCTCCAACAACGGTTGCGCGCCTGCGAGGGCCACCATCCCTTGCAAAAAATGAGACGAAGTGCACATGCGCGCGGCCGCCGCGCGCGCATGTCGAAATCCTGCCAAACACAATGGGTTTTCAATAATTTCAAGATGCGATGTTCAGAAAACATATGAAAACGCACTACTTTCTCATCCGAAAAATCTCGAAATCCATTCGCGGTCTCTTGATGAATCTTTAAAACCCAAGATGGCCCCAACAGGCGCGCAAGATGGCCCCAAGAGGCGTCCATGAGGCCCAAAGAGGCGCCCAAGATGGTCCCAAGAGGCTTCAAGAGGACTCCAAGAGGCCCCCAAGAGGTTCCAGAGAGGCTCCAAGGTGGCTCCAAGAGACCCCCAAGATGGCCCCAGGAGGCGTTCTAGAGGCCCCAAGAGTCCGCCGTGAGGGTCCAATAAGCCCCCAAGAGGCCCCAAGATGGTTCCAAGGAGCCCCCCAAAGGCTCTCAAGTGGACCCCTAACCGCGCCAGGAGGCTTCCCCCCTTCCCCAAGAGGACCCCAAGCGGCCCCAGGAAGGCCCCCGACTGCTGACGCACATATCCGTAGCCATGGCCAGGCCAAGAAGCTGACGCACATATCAGTGTAACACATGTACTTCTGTAATCGCATCCCCACGAATTTGCCCCAAAAATGTGACCAACTATCTTGGCACTGCGTACCATCTCACGTGTACCGTGTACCACATCATATGTAACAGATGTGATCAACCTCTGTGGGTGTGTACCCCACGCCAGTGTAGTAGCCAGGGTCGTCCGCACGCCACGAAGTGAAGTGTCCCAACGTCATAGGGCGGGAAGCTGGGTGTGGGTGGTCTCGAAGAGTCGTTTGGATATTTGGTAGAGCTTGAACGGCCCCCCCACGAAGTGGGGGTATTGGCTGGTGTCGCAAGAAAACCCTGGCACTGGGGAGAACACTGAGCGTTCGGGTAAAATGATTGTTGTTGTTGTTGTTGTTGTTGTTGTTACTGTTCTTGTTGTTGTTGTTGTTGCTGTTGTTGTTGTTGTTGTTGTTGAGTTCTCACTTCTGAAGAACAATTATTGTTGATTCTCCCTGTCCGGTGCACATTGTTTTTTCGATTGAAGTGCCCTTCCTGGGGCTCGCACCCTGATTCTAATCAGAGAAAGTCTTGACGGTCAAACTGTGTCGTTGGCCCCCGGTTTACAACAACAACGGCTCCCGCCTGATACTTCCTCAATTGATTGAAAAATCGCGCTCTCGCTTTGGATTTGCTTGCAACTTACCGCCGAATTGCGTACCGAATCGCGGCTCCCGCCGGATGGTTCCTGACAGTTTAATCAGATGCCGCTCCTCGACACTCAAGAATCGCGCTCCCGCTACATATTGCCTGGCGGTTCATGCAGAATTTACGCTTCAACGACCCGCCCGCTCGACCCGCCCGTCTGGGCCTGCCCGCCCGACCCGCCCGTTAATTACGGACTGCAGTCGCCGCTCGCTGCCCTTCGCCCGCCTTCGATGCCCCTCGCTGCCCGTACTGGTTCCGCGGTCGCCTTCGCTCGCTGCCCTTCGTGGCCCCGTTGCTGCCCTCAGTGGCCCCGTCGCTGCCCATTGTTGGCCCCGCATTATATGCCCTTCGTGGCCCCCGCTCGCAGTCGCCCGTCGTGGCCCCATACGCATGCCCTTCGTAGCCCCGCTGTCGCCCTTCGTGGCCCTCTCGCTGCCCTTCGTGGCCCCATTGCTGCCCTCAGTAGCCCCGCTGTCGCCCTTTGTGGCCCCATATACGAATGCCCTTCGTGGCCCCCGCTCGTTCGCGCCCGTCGTGGCCTCATATGCGTGCCCTTCATGGCCCCGCTGTCGCCCTTCGTGGCCCCCTCTCTGCCCTTCGTGGTCCCGTTTCTGCCCCCAACGGCCCCGACGCTGCCCTCTGTGGCCCCGGATTAATTGCCATTCGTGGCCCCCGCTCGCTCGCGCCCTTCGTGGTCCCATACGCATGCGTTTCGCTCCCCGCTGTCGCCATTCGTGGCCCCCTCGCTGCCCTTCTTGGCACACTTTCTGCGCTCTGTGGCCCCGCTGTCGTCCGTTGTGGCCCCATATATGAATGCCCTTCGTGGCCCCCGCCCGTTCGCGCCCGTCGTGGCCCCACATGCATGCCCTTCGTGGCCCCGCTGTCGCTTTTCGTGGCCCCCTCTCTGCCCTTCGTGGCCCCGTTTCTGCCCTCAGCGGCTCCGTCGCTGCCCGCTGCGGCCCCTTATACGTATGCCCTTCGGGGCCCCCGCTCGTTCGCGCCCGTCGTGGTCCGCGCCAACAACGGCTCCCGCCTGATACTTCCTCACAGTGTATTGAGAATCGCGCTCTCGCTTTGGACTTCCTCGCAACCATGCGCATGCCCTCCGAAGCCCCGCTGTCGTCCTTCGTGGCCCTCTCGCTGCCCTTCGTGGCCCCATTGCTGCCCTCCGTGGCCCCGCTGTCGCCCGTTGAGGCCCCATATACGAATGCCCTACGTGGCCCCTGCTCGCTCGCGCCCGTCGTGGCCCCATATGCGTGCCCTTCGTGGCCCCGCTGTCGCCCTTTGTGGCTGGCGCAAGCCATGGCGCAAACTGAATCGCCACTCGCAGCGCAAATCATCGTCCTCCCTCCTTCTTGCCTCTCCCCTCCCTTCCTCCGACCCCTTCGTCCTCATTCTCCCCCGGTATATGTTACCCGTCGTGTTCAAGGGCTTCACCAACCACACGTGACAGGGAATGAATCTACCCCCCCAAAGGGGGTACGATCGAAGACGAAGAGGGCGGGTATCCAGGGTTTGGGACATGCATATTGGATGACACGCGAGCAGATAAGAGCCAACAGTCTTAAAATGCGTGTTGTTGTTGTTTTTGTTGTTCGATGTTCATGTATGACGAATAAAAACTGCTGGCCCCCCCCCCTCCGTTATCATAGGTGCTTTCAAATTGAAATGCCAGTCGTAGGGCCCGCGCCCTGTTTTTAAATAGGGAACGTATTCCTCCTCAAACTGCGCGGTTGGCCCCCAGTTTACAGCAACAGCGGCTCCCGCCTGATACTTCCTCACAATGTATTCCCAAATCGCGCTCTCGCGCGGGATTTCCTCATATGTGATGTGCGAATCGCGCTCTCGCGTGGGACTTCTTCGCAATTTATTCAAACGATGCGCCCTCGGCGCTCAGGAATCACAATATCGCTTTTGCTTTTCGCACGGTTCACTTGGGAATCGCGTTATCGCTCGAAACTTGCTCGCGGTTCATACCGGGCCCACGTTTCAGCAACCCGCCTTTCCGGCCTGCCAGCGATGGGTCTGCCCACCCGATCTGCCCGTCAGGTTCTACCACTTGTTTTCTGTTCCTTGCCCCCTCCCCTGCTAATTTTTCCTGTGTTCCTTGCCCCCTCCTGCTAATTTCTCTCGTGCTTCCCAGGGGGGCGCAGGGCGAGCCCCAAGTGGACGACAACGGCCGCCGCCCTGCCGACGTCTACCTGCCGCGGCGGCGCAATGGCACGGCGGCCGCGTCGGGGTTGCGCGCCGATCTCCTCGCCGCGTCGGCCGCTTCGTCAAGCGCGGCGACGGAGCGGCACGAGGAGTTCACAAAACAGCACCAAGACACCGCGCGGCCGCGCGCTGCGCAAGGCTCCGCCTTCATCCTCATGGCCCCACGGCGGCGGCTGGGGCCGCGAAGCACGCGCGGCCTACGGGTTCCTGGCGAAGCGGGTGGTTGACGCCACGGGGGAAGACGCCGCACTGGTTGCGGACCAGCACGCCCAGCGACTTGTTGTATCCCTGCACAGAGAGAACGCGCGGGCGGTGTTGCGGCGCCTCCAGACGCAGTCTGGAAAGGCGGGGGTGGCAGCGGCCCGCCTGGCCGCGGCCACGGCTGCCTCCACGGCGGACGCCGTGTGAGGTGCCCCCAGCGCTGCCTAGCGCCCCCCGTCCACCCGCCCGCCCTTGGGCAGCACGGGCGCCCCCCCCGCCCTTTCGCCAGCGTCGCGCCGGCGACACCTCACGCGCGCCTTCCGGCCCTTCCTCGGCGGGGCGGTGGATGGATCCCGCAGCGGGCAACGCCAACCAAGCCACAACGTGCTGGGTTCGGTCGGCCGCCCCGCCCAGGTCGCCGCCGTAAGGGCCGTAGCCTCGTCGCGGGTGGCTCTTCTCCGCCGGCCCCTGACCTGGCCTGTCTGCTTGCGGTTGATTCCCCTCCCCTCCTCCTCCCTCCCCTTCTGCTCGCTGCTTCCCTCCCTTTCTTTTCCTCCCACTCCCTGCCTGCTGTCCCCGCCTGGCCCCTCTTCTGCCTGCCCGCCCGCCCCGCCGGCCCTGGCCCTGGCCTCCCGCCTGGGCGTTCGTCGTCGTCAGCCTGCTTCTCCCGTCATCGTTCCTTTCCGCCGTGCAGCACAGCCTGCCCGAGACCAGCGTGGCGCATACACATGCAGGTGCCTTTCGTGGTCTGCACGGGTTCTAAGTTTCACAAAAGTTGCCCCGTCAAGTGTGCCATCCTCCCGTGCGAGATGCGCGCCGAGGTGGTTTCGGGGTCGGAGAGTTCGCGGCGTTCGCCCAGGAGGCTTTGCCCGCGCTGTCGCAGTTCCTGTTGCTGGGCGTCGGGGGGCTGTCCGCGCTGCTGCACCACCGCGCCCGCTATTGGCAGCCAATCCGACAATCGTCCTACGGAGATGTTTGGCCTTGTGGCAAACAGTGCGCAGCCGATTATCCAGACGATCTTGTGCAGGGCATTCAGCGCTGAGGGAGTTCAGGATAAGACTGCCGAGGCCGTGCGAGGGAGCATCGGCATGACAGCTTTGCATATCTTCTGCTTGGCTTCCTCTACACGCCACCCGCCCAGCTGTTGCAAACTGCTCCCCAGGCGCCAACACCCCTTGTGTAGCCGCTCTCAGTGCGACGGGGGGGAATATTCAGCTCCCTCCCCCTTCCACCCGTCCTCTCTTCCCCTGTTTTAAGGGCTGCACTCGATGCATGTGGCAGGTAAGGAAGATATACCCCCAAGGGTGCGATCGGAGACGACGAGGGCGGGTACCGAAGGTTTGTGATATAGGTATGGATTAGCACGTGAGCAGATAAGAGCGAAGAGTCTTAATATGATTGTTGCTGTTGCTGTTGCTGTTGCAGTTGTTACTGTTGTTGTTGTTGTTGTTGTTGTTGGTGCCGTCGTCCTCGCCCGCGACCCGCCTGCGACCCACCCCGCGACCCGCCCCGCGACACACCCCGCGACCCATCCGGCGACCGCCTCGCGACCCACCAGCGACCCACCCACACTGCTGACTGAAAAATCGGCGCCTGCGGCGGGCTCGTGGTATAATTTGATTGATCAACGCCTGCGGCGGGAGCGCTGTATATCATTATCAGTATTATTACCTGTATTATCAAAAATATTCTTCGTGTTAAGATTATTAGATGATTGCTATTACTACTGTTCGTATTGCTATTATTATGGCTAATGGGGAACAGCAAACAACAAAATCGGCGCCTGCCGCGGGCTTCTTCAGAGCCCCGCAGGGTGCTGACGACCCCGCCGCCCCCTCACTCTTGTCCGCAACTGCGGGGTGCTACGCATTGTTCTGGGTGACGGTCGTTGCCCCAGGGGGCGGGGCTCTGGGCCCTGGGCAGCGGTGACGCTCTGGCGGGCTGCGGCACGAAGTGGCGGGGAGGGGCTGCGATCGCAACAAGGTGCGCCCAGCACCAGCATATCGGCGGGGCCCAAGCCCACCCCATAGGTACCGACGTCACCACTACCCCATAGGGGGGGGGGAAGGGCGGTAACCACCGAAATGCGCCAAATGAGAAAATGCCATCTCCCGTGGGACGGGGGGCGGGGGCATGCTCGGAACGCTGACGCCTAGTGACCGAGACGTGCCGAGCAGGACATCGCGGCGCGTAAGGGCAGGTGCAGGCGGCGCGGCACCCTGGGCAAGAGCTCCTGCCGGCATCCCTGCCCCCGTCCCCTAGCCTCTGGGCCGCTTCCTCCCCATGCCTCACGGGCGGCAAGCATCTCCGTATATCCGCGCCCTTGCGATCTGGATTCCGGGGCGCGCTCCCGCGGACACGCGGTCGCACGGGTATACGTTCCGCTCGAGGCATCCGCGACAAAGGCGCCCCGTATCTCCGGGGCCGCGGCCCAAGGGCCGGGCCCGCGAGGGTCGCGGATACCGGTGTCTCTTCGCCCACGAGCGCTTCATCCACCGGGGCAGTGTCCGTCCGCCAACCTTCGGTGCAGTGCGCCGCGTACGCTTGCTCGACCTCTGCTTCCGAGCCCTGAGGCTTCGTGTACACCTCAGCGAGACGCCGACTGCAAACCTGCTGCGGTCTCGGCCGGGCCGATCCTGGCCCCAGCATCGGGGTACACGCCCTCCCGCCCCAGGCGGGAGGGCGTGCACGCCGATTCCAGGCCAAAGGTCAGGGCAGGTGTGCACTTGGCGTATCCTGGCGCCTTGATCTCTCCAGATCCCGTCGACACAACGGAAGCACCCTCCCAATTCGTCAAGACGACAGAGGCGTAGTTTGCCCGCCATGGCTGGGTATCTCTGCTGGCCACGACAGGCACCAGCTCGCCGTCGCCCTGCAGCATCTGCGGTACGGCGACCAAGTAGGTGCCGTCCGAGGTCGCTACTGACACGCGGATCTCGATGGAATCCCTGAGCTCACACTTGACGTGAGCCATTGGACTCTTCGATACCTCGATGATTGCACCGTCCTCGACCAGAGTTTTGATTACCTGCGTGCCGTCGGCATGCACGATGATCTTCTGGGTGTCATCGGGGTCCTCGTACATTGTCAGGCCCTTGGAGTTGGTCATGGTCTTATGCTTCGTCATTATGTCCACTTGTCTTGCCACTGCCACTGGCTCAATGACATACTCAATGATGTCGCCATCGTCGACAAAGTAGCCGCCCACCTTAAGGGAGACTCCAGAATGTACCGATCTGACAATGTGCAGAAGGAGGAAAGGGTGGGAGATGGGGTACAGGCGGAAGAAAACGGACTTGACGTTCCATAAGAGCCTACGTTGCCAAAAGTTTTGAATATCACGAAAAAATCACGACCGTAACCGTGGCCCCCATCTGTCTAATTCAAGTTTCAAGCTAGATCGATCTGTGATGGTCCTGGGGCCAGAACACAATCGAAGTCGCCCAATGTGAGAGGAAACATTTATCGCCTGGATCTCATGGTTTGTACTGATACCGCTACTCCCCAGATCTCTTCCAGGGTGCAGCCGGACCAGAATTTCGAGGAGAATCCAGCCGTGGCGACGAAAACTCTCCAGGACGAGCAAAGGCATCGGGATCCTTCCCTCCTCCGGAGTGCAAGCGGAAGAGGAGAGGCTTGGCGTTTGCGTGGTCGATTCCCCGTGGCCGCCAGCTCGTGCAGCTGCGGGGGCGGCGGCGGAGGCGGCGGAGGCGGCGCTGGCTCCGGCTCGGGGGGCGGCTCCTCCTTCGCGGCGGCCTTGCCGCCCTTCTTGGACGCGGCCTTTTTGGGGGGCGAGGAGGCGCACAGAAGGCCTACAGTAGGGGCCCGACCACAAGAAACCTTCCGCAGGAAACCTGACCCTGAGACCCCATGACGTCCAATTATTCATGCTGTGGGAACGCCACGCTCTCCATAGCGAAACCCAAGAAGCCCAGGGCACCCTCGAGGCAAGCAGGGTGTTTTTTTGCATGGGCCTCCACAGTACTTGGAGGACAGATTGCCCAGATCTTCGACGATACGATTTTTGTTGCACCCCGTGGTCTCTTCTGGACTTCGGCCTCGGGGGGCCGCCGCCGGGCCCCGAGTCCATCAAACATGGATCCGGGACGCAAAAAACTACGGCAGAGGGACACAATTAGCGAACACCCCCCCGCCCCCCAAACTCAAAGATGGCACGCGCGGGGGAGACTGCGTGCAACTCAGCAGACCCACCGCCAACTTTGAACACTGGGGGGAGGGGGAGGCGTTCACAGATGGGTGTGGCGTGCGTGTTCGCTATTTTTCTCCGAGGCCTCCACCCCCGGGGGAAGCGGTCGGGACCTCTGCACGAGGCCGCAAACTGAAGACATCCCTTCGGCGGATGTCGACGATGTTTGTTTCAAACGGGCGCCCGTCGGCGGCTCGTTTGCGCCTCGTGCTCTGGCTGGCATGGCCGCGTGTTCGCCCGGTGGGCGACCGCGGGCGCCTCGTGGGCGCCTCGTGGCGCTGGTCGGCGTCTCCGGACGCACACCTAAGTACACCCTGCGAAATGCTTAAGAAATCATGGGTTAAGAAATTCATACTCTCAGAATTTGAATTAGAACTCAACATTTCTATTAAAAATTAAGATTTACATTGAAACATTAAGAATAATCGAGACTCTGACCGAAAACTTAGGTTTTCTTAAGCATCGCCTAAGGTGTAGAGTGCACCACGTAGCTTGCAGCAAATTTGCAAGGTTTTGAAGCACCGCTGAGAGCCTGTGAATTGAGCGACCACTCACGCACAACATAGTGTCAGCGACGCAGATTCACCGTATACATGGGAACACCCCCCCTGCACTACACCGCGAGCGCTGCCGTCGGGATGACCACCCCCGCCGTCATCGCCGCCATCATCGATGTCGTCGCCATCGTCCGAAATTTCTGCGTCAAGGCACTTCGGCATGAGCATCACCAGCACCACCGTCATCATCATCGCCAGCGTCATTGTTGGCTCGTCGTTCTCACCATCACCACCGGCTCCATCACCACCAACACAATCGTCGTCGTTGAGATCGCCTTCACCGCCGTCATCAGCATCACCAGAGTTATCGTCATCGTCGTTGTCGCCGCCTCTAGAATGTGGGCGGTTCGGTGAGATATTTGCGCAAACAGTTGAGTTGACGACTTCAATATTGACAAGTGAACTGGCTGCACCGAATGACCAGATTGCACCAAATTGTTTTCAACAAATAGCTTGCACCTGACAGCCTGCACCACATACATTGCAGCACGTGAGTGCGTTTCGTATATTGCACGAAATTGACGGCTCCCCATGTGCTACCCAGCCGGATATGCAATAACCCAATGTTTGAGACCGCGATCGCAGAAGTGTGACTTCCCCGTTCCGGCACAAAGCGCAGGGATATCAGAGAACCCACGTATGCTGCAACAAAGGAGTGCCTGGCACATGGCTGCTTCTGTTCTTTGCGGAGCTGAGGATGGGTTCCATCTCGAAGCGAAGAGGCCCACCGATCACAAGCGAAGTCATGCTGCCTCCTTCACTCCGCCGTCTCCTCCACATGCTACCCCCCCTCCCTCTCTCTCTCTCTCTCACGCTCCCTTTCTCCCTCTATCCCTTGTCTCTGCCGCCCTGCCTCCTACCAATTGGCCCCGTGCACGCCGCACTCACCACTGGCCGTCATGCTGCCATGAGGAACGCTGAACACAGAACCGTAGGACCGTAGGGCTGGTCTGGCCACGGCGAGCCTCGGCCACGAAACGCTCCCCCGACCCACCTCTCAGGAGCGGCCCCCACACCAGAGCCGCTCCTGAGCCCCAAAAGGTCCGCATGTCGGCATCTTGCCTGAACTGGTCGGGGATCCTCCGACCCGGGTCAATCCAGACCCGGGTCAGTCAGGCCCTGCAGAATCCTGCAGATCCTGCATGATCCTGCGCCCAGGCCCGGGTCAATGCGAGGGATCCCAGGATCCTGCACCCAAACCCGGGTCAATGCGCCCCTGGCCCTGCAAGATCGGGCGCTCTGGCTGACCCCGGTCACACTGACCCCCGTCTCAAGGCTCCCGAACTGGTCGTCCCAGCGATCAGCCGGCCAGAATCCACCGCGGCCCCACGACCTGGAGGAGGAAGAGGCGGGAGGAGGAAAAGGGTGGGCGCTCGCCCGCGGCCCGTCGTGGGCATCAAACAACTACAACAACAGCAGCACCACCAACAACAACAGACTCTAGGACGACCGTCGGCGCCGTCTGCATGACATTGCCTCCCCTGCACTGGTCGTCATGCGTGCAGTGCGGGCGCGGCCGCAAGAAACCGTCGCAAGAAACCCAAGCCTGAAAACCCACGCGCGAGGTGCACCTGAGGGGAAGCCCGGAGCACCCAGACCGCAGCAGCTTCTTCAACGGCTGCGGGAAGTCCCCGCGGCCGAGCCAAGAGACCCGGGATACCCTGACGAACAGCCTATGGTTTCTTGATGCGCGCCCCCCCTGTCCTCTGCTGCCTCCAACTGCAGCTCATCCCCACAAGCGCCGACTTCTCATGCCGACTTGCAATGCGGGAGGCACGCCCGCCACAGGTTGACATTCCTCGCGGTGCTCGACACGTCTGCTGCTGCCGAGGTTGGACCTCCATGGGACTGGCAGTTTGGTGCGCAGTCGAGCTTCTGCCATGAGGAACGGGAAAGCACGAACGACATCTCCACTCGCCCCACAAAACGCGCCTGGGTGGAGGGGCGCTGGAGGAAAAATCACAAGAGGATCTCAGGAAGAGCGCCCCGTTTCCGAGCCCGACCTGCTCCTTCTTCCAGCGCCTTGGCTCTATGGGCCGGTTGGTGCTCGCTACCCTGCGCGTAGGAAGAAGCGTTCGACGTCGACAAATTTCAGAGAATCGGATGCATGGAACACGAAGGCTCCAGCGCCTACTCTGGCCGAATTCTGTTCGTTCCCGTCAAAGCCCGAATCTCGCACCCTCAAGGCAGCGGATGTTTGGAAGGGCTTGCCCCGGAACGCACCATCCCCTTCGTCGGGTCGTTTCTTGATCAGCACTGGGTCCTGCAAACTGCCCCCAGAGGCGGCATCCCCGAGCCCAAACGCCTACGATGACTTTCTCGCGACGCCTGACGGTCTGGGTATCCTCTGCTTCGGTCCATCTGCGTTCGCCCAAAAACTGTCCTCAGACCCCTCCAGCGACAGCATCCTGGCAGCGCTTTCGAGCTGCGTCCACCCGTGGCCACACGGGCCCCCGAGGAGACCCCGCCACGAGAGCCCAAAACTCCAAATACCATCTCCCACTCCCTCCTCCCGCTCCTCCTCCTCCTCCTCCTCCTCCTCCTCCTCCTCCTCCTCCTCCTCCTCCTCCTCCTCCTCCTCTGGTGATCTCATCGCGACGTTACGCCCAACGGCCCAACACCTCTCGACCCCGTCCTCGGGACCTGATTTCCCCCACGTGCCGATGTTTGATGGTTCCGGGGCCAGACACACCGAACATTCTCCTGTCGCGACTCTTTCCGCGATGTCTCAAGATCTGAATCCTCCCTCCTTCCGAACATTTAACCAGACAAACCTGGCGGCGCTGACTGGCACCAAACTGTGGGGGTCGAGAAAGACGGTCCCTGTCGCGGGCCCGTTGTGTTCTCTTGCTTCTCCCCCTCCTTCGCTGCCACCCTCTCCTTCTTCTTCCTGGCGTCACCTAGACACGAAAGTCGCAGCGACGACCTGAATAAAAAAACGGAAAAAGGAAAACTGAGGAGCACCTCTCTCTCTCTCTCTCTCTCTCTCTCTCTATATATATATAGATAGACTGACTCGTGTAACTATATATATATATACACATGTAGACGCGGAGTCGACTGCACCGTGCAGGGGCGCACATCCAAACGGGCTGCGCCGATCCACCGTCGCAGAGGGCGTGGCAGGCGCGCTGCACTTGGCGCGCCCATCGCCCCTTTCCACATCATGGGAAACGGACTTGTCAAATCAGGGGCCAGAGAAGAAAGATCGGGTCGGGCGAAAGGGGGGGATAGCAAAGGGGGGGTTTGAGAATCAGCTCGCGTAGCTGATTTTCCCGGCGCCTCCCGGCGCCGGAGGCGGCTATGTATCGAGGAATGGGCCGCTCGGTGAGGCCGAAACCAGCTGCATGCAGCAAATTTCGTAACCCCCCCTTTCCCAATCCCCCCCTTTCGCCCGACCCGAAAAGAGGAGGCTGCAGCGCCACCACTCTGCCCTTTGCCTCGTCGCAAGCCCTGGATCGTCTTCAGTTCCGTGTCCGCCGCAAGCTCCTTCGCCTCGACGTACGCGCAACAGCCGGCCAGCATCACAACGTTGTCGTTTTCGCATTCCACGCCATCAGCGTCCCTGCCGCTGTTCATCGTCTTGAATTTGTCCACCGCGCCCGCGGCGTCCATAGATGCCGCCATCTTTAGGCCGATGAAGCCATGGTCCGCGACCTTCTTGTAGCCCATCGCCCATTCCTCCGCCGAGTCTTGCGATCATCGCCAAACCTGCCCTCGACGGTGCCACCCACCGCCGCCGATGAAGATGAAAGCGTCGTACACCTCACGTCTTCTGCCCTGCCGCACTCTTCGCATCTGTGCGACCGCGGATGTAGGAAGGACGGAGGCACTTTCCGAATGCGCGTTTCCTCCTCTTCGTGATCTGTGTAGCATTCGCCCTGCGAGTGATAAATTGTCACAACTCTGGATCCACCCACCCCTCTCGTATATGGACGTATCTGTTGCCACCGGGGTCGCCTGGAACACGCTGAGGTTATGCCGGCCATGCCGGACACGTTAGAAAGACAGGCGCGCTGGGGGGGCATGCGGGAGGTCTTGAACTCCGTCATGTCGGCGGTGATGAGGTCGCGTGCGAACTCGTTGGAGCTGATGCTCCCGCTGCCGTCCTTGTCCACTCTTCCAGACGGCCGTCGCCGACAACTTGGAGATGTTTGGACTCCCTTGTTTGAATAGCGCATTGAATTCGTCGGGGCTGATCTTGCCACTGACATCACTGTCCGCCATCATCGTCTTGGTAGGGGCGCCGCCCAGCAAGGAAACCTGGCGCGACAGCGGCCCAACAAAGACAACCACGGACGAGCAAACAGACGGACGGATACCATTGCGGGCCCCAGATGAAAAGGAAGGAGAGGCACCAGCGCGAGCCGTGCGAGAAGACGAAGAAGCACGGTTGCGGGCCCCAGCAGCAATAGAAGAAGACGAACTGGCTGCATTCGGACGACTGGCAGCCGGCCTAGCACCACCAGGGACGCCCAGGCATGGCCTCCGCCAGGCACGGCTGAGCTCATGCTGATCGACCTTGCGGTCACTCAAGAAGCACTCTCACCACGAGTCCTGCGCATGATATCCGAACGCATGGCGTCCGGAATCGGCAGACAAACGACTGCGGGTCATGGAGCCCGCCCAAAACTGCAATCGGGCCCTGGCGCGGTGCCAGCCCTTCTCGTCGTAGGCGATGCCCTGCCGCGCCTGGTTGGCAGGTTGGCCGGCCACGCGCGCGGGGCTGAGGTGCGTGAGCGCGCCGTCATTCGCCACGATGTGGGCAGTGGAGTCCTTCTGCGCACAAGCACGAGCACGGAGAGCGGCCGCACGCTGCCCCCCGCCCTCCTGCGTGGCAGAGAGCTCAAGATCAGCTGTCTGGAGGGCGCTCAGGGCGCGGCCATTCATGGCCAGACACTCGCTGAGAGGGTCGGCGCAAAGGACGCGTTCCCTGACGTCGATCAGAGGAGCAACTCCCAGGGCTGTCTTGAAGACGTGGTCCATATCTGTATCTTGCTCAGCCGGACAACGGGGCCCCGGCAAAAGGTATAGAGCTGCGTGCTCAGGGTTGGGCAGTCCATCAGCGGCCGCATCTTCAGGGCTTACGTGGTCGCCTCCTGCGCGCAGCCGAGTGTGCGCCAGGAGCTGGCGAAGCAGCGGACGGGCGCCGCGCGCCCCATAGCGTGCTGCTCCAGCAGCTTGGTGACCGCCTGCACGAGCATGCCCTTGGCCTTGAGCATCTGGGGCAAGACGGCGGCGGACGGGTACAGGTCTGGCAGGTGCCACTTGCCAGGTTTCACGGGGAGTTGCGTCTGCGTGTGGATCTAGTGGAACACTGGCAGTTCCACCCGGCATACGGCGCCGCAAGAGTTGCGGGGAGGGGCATCACAACGGTCTGGTCGCACCGTGTGCGCCACCACTGGAGGAAGCGGTCGTAAAACTGGCGGCCGTGCACCAGCTGCTTGCCGACCACCGCCAGAGACAGAAAAGAACCCTCGTTGCGCCACGGGGTGGCGAAGGCAGGAATCAAGCCCACCACGCCAAGGGGTGTTGCGACGGCGAAGCGTCGGGGTCGTCAGCGACGCCAAGGGCTGAGCCCCCAGGGGCGTCGCCGGTCTGCTCCTGGTCGTCGCCGCTGCGCGCATCAAGCATGCGGCGTTGCACCGCAAGCTGAAAACACTGCACGTGGCAAGCCAAGGCCGACCCGCTGCAACTCTGCGCGGGCAGCGTCGCGGGTGCCCTCGTGCTCGGGACGGTCCCGCTTGGCACCAGCGTCGGCTGTCGATGCCGTCCCAGAGGTAGGTGTCCATCACCGCGCGAGCATCAGTGACCGCCGTGCGGTGAGCCTTAATCATTGTCGCCGCCACTCGTCGAGTAGGGCGGGCGCGAAGGCGTCATCGAACTTTTGCCGAAGGTCGCCGTTCGGCCGGGCGGCGTAGCAGCCCGGCACGCCGCGGCCGGCAATGGCGACGCGGGCCTGGGCCTCGTCCACCACGGCCTTGTTATCGATCTAGACCCGGAAGTCGTGGCCCACGGTGGTGGCCAACATGATCAGGGGAGCGAGTTCAATACGAGTGGTCGTTTGAATGAAGCCCGGGAGAGGATAGCACCATCGGTGCCACTGGAGCGACCGGTCAGCCAGATGCACACGGAAGACCACCCCGCTGCTTGCAATCACCAGTAGGGTCAGCGGAGCGGTCGCTGAAGAAATTCACGAACCCGTCGTCGACAAACGTGCGCGGAGTTGTTCAATCTGGCGGGGCCGTAGGAACGCAGCTCTCGAGATGCGCCCAGAAGGCGCGCTCAGCATCCGTAGTCTGGACAATTCCGACCGTGGCGATGACATTATTGGGTCAGCAATCTCTGGGATGGCCTCCCGGTCCTTGTTATGCAAGCAGCTGCAGCGATACCTTTGGGGGACCGTTTCAACCTCGGCGCCGCAAGGGCACACGGCATCGACCTCGTCGCTGGCGATCTTCGCGAACTCCTTCTGGTGTAGACAGGCCTGGTGAGGCACACGACAGGAGTGCCAGCAGTCAGGTCCACGAGGTCGCGGCTGTGGTCCGACGTGGTGGCCATGTCGATGCGGATGCGTAACTAGTCCGCAGCGGCCGCGGCGATAAGGCACTCGGCCTGCTGGCGGCAGCACGCCAGCAGATGGCCGCGCACCCGGCACGAAGGATCAGCCAGGCGCCAATCCGCCCCCCCAGAGTAAGACGAAACCAGGACGAAGATGCAATCGGGTGAAGATACATCGCGAATATCGGCGGATCTGGAGGATGTCTCGGACGCCGCGGCCTTCTTAGAGCGTTCCCGAACGCTCTGAAAGCGTTCCGGAGCGCTCTGAACGGATGTCTCCTCGTCCCAACCCCGCTGGGCGGAGTCCCGCCTGCGTCCGACCACGTCTCCCGCAGGAGCTGGATCGGCAGCGCGTCAGGAAGCGCGCGGGCAGCAAAGAGTGCCGTCAAGATCCTTGCGGCCCTGTCTGCCGCACCTTGGCCAGACAGGGAGACAAAGCTCCGCAAGCCCAGCGTGAGGCGGCACAGCAAGATACCAAACATCGGAGTCTTGATAAAGATCTTGACGCCACCGCAGAACAAGCATGTTGCTTGTTAAGTCAATATTGCGTTTCGTTGTCTTGCCTTACGGGACTTCAACGCAAGACGTGAGTGTACACGGTGGTCTGCTTAGAAACGTGGGATACTTCGGCACCCCAGACAGCAGGCTGCAACGCCCCAGCGGCGACCACGGCAACCTTCTTGGCACGAGGAATTGGCGACACCCCAAGACGATGCAGAAACTCCTGGGCCTTGCGAGCTCGCTGAGCCATGGTCGGCTCCGCACGGGCATGGCCAGTAATTCGGGTGAGCACCAAGCTCATGTGCGCGGCCCCTCGTGAGGGACCACGGTCCCATTCGCAGCCGCGTAGCGGGCCTCCCGTTTTGAACTCCCGCCGGCAGCACCCAGGGGCCGAGGGCCAGGTCCAGCCAGTGAACCTCCAGGAACTTCGACTTGAGTCTAGGAAGCTTGGCCCTGAGACTCATCAGCCTCCACTCGAGAGACATCATCGGCGCCAGTCTCCCGAGACAAGTGGCCCTGCTTGGCACCTGCTTTGAGCCAACGTGGCGTGAACTTTGGCCCAAATGGCTAGCTCCTCCTCGTCGTCCTCGTCATCCTCATCCTCCTCCTCCTCTTCCTCCTCCTCCTCCTCCACATCCTCCTCCTCCTCCTCCTCCTCCTCCTCCTCCTCCACATCCTCCTCCTCCTGTCCAGCCGGAGCTGTTGCAGCCGTGCTCATTTCCCCCCCCCCCCCTGGGGGAACCACTCGTACCGACAATCTTTGAGAGGAAGTCGAAGCCGATGGGCCATCCAGGGGGAGTAGGAGGCACCTCCTGGGAGGTGGTCGTAAACACGATCAAAGGCTAGTGTTTGGCGGAGAGCGCGAGGGGGAACTGAGAAGGAGAAGGCCTTCTCTGAAGACGGCCCGACTTCTCAGAAGCCCCCGCGCCTTCTGATAATTTTTGTTGGTCTTCGGGGAAGGCTTAGAACACTTCTCAGAAGGCCAGGGGACTTCCGAACCTTCTGAGAAGGCCTTCTCCTTCTCACTTCCCCCCATCGCTCGCCGCCGAACAATGCCCGACTAGGGAGTCACTAAGCCAGATCAACCTGGATCCGGCCCACGATTAAGACGGACTGAGCAGGATTGAGTGAGATCCAGCGGAACTAGACCGGCCTAGGCTGGATCAGTCTGGTTGTCGACCACGGATCTGCCAGCGCCGGTGCTGAATCTAAACTCACACAAAGTTGCATCCTGAAGAGGGTGTCGATGCCGATGGGCCCCTCAGGAAACAAGGAGAAAGAGCACAGCGCCCCCACTTGTGGCTGGTCCGTCTTGCTTCCCGTCACAAGATCAACCAGCGTCAAATCCAGACTGATTGGGGTGCATCGGCATCATGTCGACATCGAACTGGATCGGCCGCGTCACGATGCACAACAGCGCCACTCGAACACCATGACGCACAGGATGGCCGGAATATCGGAATCGGATCGGATCGGGCTGGCCGAAATCGACATCGGAGAAGTATCGGCTTTCGGCGGTATCTGGGTGGGTCGATACTTGGGTCTCCCTCCGGCGGCCGTTCGGGATGATTCGGGTACCCTTGGCACGCCCTTGTCGAGGCGCAGCTGCTGGCAGGATCCTGGGGCAGGAGAACCTCCAGGGAGCCCACGAAGACCTGCGAAAACCCCCGAGCCCAAAGCGGAGGAACTCATCGCCAGGCTTGCAGGACGTCGCCAGGGTGGAAGAACATCGCCGTGGCTAGATCTGGCTAGATCTTCGCAGCAGACACCGTGCGCCGCTGGCCTTCTTGACGTCTGCCGGCTCCGGCTCCGGCGTAGGCGGCTTCGGCGGCGGCGGGGGCGGCTCCGGCGGCGGCGGCGGAGGCCTCGCGGACGCCGCGTGGGGGCGGGGCGGGAGGAGGCGAGCGCGCGAGGGGGCGGCGGCGGGGGCGGCGGCGGGAGAGCCCCTCGGGCGGGAGGGGCGGGGGCGGGAGAGTTAGGTCGGGCCTGTCCCCTGCAGGGGGATGTTGGGCGAAACGTTCAAAAAATATTCCGACAATACTCCCCAAATGCTCGGAGATAGTAAAAAAAAATGTCCCCGAAGTCCTCTCGAATGTGTAACGATTCGAACGCATTGCCCATCTACTGGGGGCCCAGACTTCCGGCGTATGGAAAGAGTCCAGGCGGAGGCTGCTCGTAGTTTCTTCGGCTTCTGGCAGCGCCCTCGCCAGGACCCCCGGGCCGTCCACAGAACGGCTCAGGACGAAAAGCTGGCCCTGGGGAAGGGGTCCGGACTTCTGGGGACCCCGGCCTGCCAAAATCAAGGCATCGGGCCTCTGGGGAGGATCGACGAGGAGGTGTTGGGAGGCAGCTCGCTGCGAGGTCTGCGCAAGATCTGTTAAGGGCCACTGCTGGGCTCGATGCATGAACTGTGAAGCTGGATCGCCCCAGATTAAGCCAGATTGGGCAACACTAGACGGAATTCAAGAGGATGTGCCGATGCTGGATTGAACCTCCGAGGAGTTGCATCCGAAAGGAAGGATCGGCGGGGAGGTGGGCGGGGGGGAAGATCTCTGGTTTCTGCTGGCCTGGGGGAGCCGCTAACTGCCACGGCTGCGGCGCAGCTCGGAGAGCTTGCTGCTGGGATGGTGCCCGGGAAGATTCCAGGAACTGATCTTGAGCGGCAGGGGCCGGGCAGGTGACGCCAAGGACCGGGGCCGTCCAGGAAGCGGGGGGACCAAGAGGGGGGGGCCTGCGAACTATGGCCAGAGGCACGTGCGCGGGCAAGGGGGAGCCAAAGGACGCATTTCCGGTGGCAACTCATGTGAGCTTCCAATACCATCTTGACGGCTTTTGCGAATCGACGCTGAGTCGACGCTCATCGACGCTAGCCGACGCTAACTCGGCGCGCTATCTCATCGACTCCCAGACGCTAACCGACGCCAATCGACGCTAAGGACGGAATGAGGAGGGTCTACCAGGCTCCCGTGACTTGCCACCGAGCGCATTGAGAGAGGAAAAGGGGGCCGTGAACTCCAGCGAGAGATATCACGGCCCCGCCCATGCCACCCCCCCCGCTCGTCAACCCCCTCTTCTCGGCCGCCCCCGGAAGGGAAGGGAGGGGGGGGGGCCCGGGCGGGTTACGTACGCCTTGCTGGGCCTCCTGCGAGGGCTGTCGTCGCCGCGGCCGCCGCGAGGTCTCGGGCGTGGAGTGCACGGGGGTGCGCTCAAAAAGGGCAGGCTGAGAGAGACGTGCACCCTTTTTGTGCCCGAAAGGGCCCTCCCCCCAGGCCCAACAGGGGCACGACAGGTGCACGCTTCTTCACCCCCCCCTCCCTGTACCTCTCCTGGGGCGCGTTCTGACAAGGACTTCGAAGCGAATCCAGCGGCGGCGACGAGGGCCGCCCAGGAGGCCGACAGTAGAGGACAACGAGGGAAGGGTAGAGGTATTTGGTGCCTCTCCCTCCTCCGAGCATCGCCCCTCCGTGGACGCCCGAGGAGGCCCCGATCCGAGCGCGGTCATGCCCCGGTGTGTGCCCCGGGGGTCGACCTCGGGCGGGGCGCCCACGGCCCGCGGGCCCCCCCGAGCGTGGCGACGAGGCCACCCCCGTGCGGGCGGTGGCCTCCCGCGTGGCCCTCCGCGGGCCCCGCGGGGCCCCGCAGGGAACCGCTCGCGGCGAAGGAGCGGGCTCCGGGGGGGGCTCGAGGGCTGCTTCGGGGCCCGCGTGGGCGCAACGCCGGATGCAAGGGGGACAGTACATGGACATTATGTTCGAACCCTGTGGCCCAAGATGCCCCCCAGACCCCCGAAATTAATATTGGTGGCGTGGCGACGGGGGGGGGCGTGAGTGGACAGAAATTTTCGAACCCCAAAGCACCGCCTTTACTGAGATCAACATTGATGTCGGGGGCGCGGGGGTGATTTAGAATCTACCTCGAATGTGTAAGGGTTCGAATCTATTGTCCACGTACGGGAGGGCCAGCGTGACGCCGCCCAGCGTGCACCTGCACAGGCTCCTCGACCTGCGCGCGGAGTCTGTGCGAACCGCTCCGGCGATGGCAGCCGCTCTGACGGGGGCGGCGAGGAAGAGGGGGAAGCGAGCAGGAGCGGGGTGCGCAGGAGGCGGCTCACCATTTCCGCTGAGGTGCACGGGCGGAGGGGGAGGCGACGCACGGAACCGCGTGTGTGTCGTGTACACCGCGACGCCCCCCCGTATGGACTAGTTGAAAAGAGAAATCGGATTACGAGGATGAAGACCAGGAGGAGCAGGAGTTCGCGGAGGCCGTGGGGTTTCCCTGGGGAGCTCTAGCTCCAAGGAGACGCAGGAACATTGCAAAGAGGGCTCTGGGAGCACGAAACCCTGCTCCTGAAAGCTTCGGCGGTCCTGCGGGGACTCTCCGACGATTTCTGGGAGGGCAGCGACTAGAACGTGGTGGGTTATGGAAACCCAGAACCCGAGCCCCCCGAAAACGCCACTTCCCTGGGGCGCCCGCCGTCGGAGGCGCCCTCGCTCTGCTCCTGCCGGCCAACCGCCGCACTTCCGCCGCCGCAGAGAGGCCCCAGCCTCCGGCCCCTCGGAGACGAGGCCCTTTCTGCAACGCCTCGCGTGCGTGGCTCGCCGCGGGCCTGGAGGGTGGGCCAGCGGGGGTGCTGCAGTGAGCAGCAACAAGAGAGGACCAACCGCTCCTTTGGGAGGCGACCAAGAAGTCGGGAGGCCAAAAACAGACAGGGGGTCTTCTCTGCGGGTGCATCCAACCCCACCGCCCACATATCCATTGTCCCTGATGCAAAGACGGGGACCTCAGTCAGGCCACGCCGTCTCATGTCATCGAGGTTAGGGGCTCCTTCCTTTACCCTCGACGGTGCCAATCCGCCCCCCCTCTCCGAGCACGCCTCTCCTCCGGGAGCCCCCTTGCCTGGTCACCTCGCGGGCGACGCTCCCTCCGGGCCATGGCAGCCGTCGGGCCCCTTCTCCGGTCTCGGCGGCCCGTGGGTGCAGCCGGGCGCGAACGGGGGCTGCCACGAGGGGGCCCGGGGGGCGGGGGAGGGGTGCTCGCAGCCTTCGTGGGTCTCGGCGTGGCTCCTCGTGTCAACCCCTCTCTCTTGTGGTTGGCTGTCCGTCTCTCTCTCTCTCTCTCTCTTTCTGCCCTCTTCCTGTCTGCTCTCTGTCTCGGCTCTCCGCTCTCCGCTCTCTGCTCTCTCTCTCTCTCTTTCTCTCTTCGCTCCTCCTCTTTTTCCGCTCTGATGATACGTGCTGCTCATCCTGCCTATCCTGATTCCACCATGGGGACAGGCCATTAAAAGCACACGCGGCCCGAGGCTCTCCGTCCCCGTCTGGGTACAAGTGGGTCGTGGGTCGGGCCCTGGTCCTATAGACGCCGGCCCGTGAAAGGTGTCGGACTTGCCGCGGCGCGGGAGAGGACGATCCCAATGGCGAACGCAGGGCGAAGTACAGCCGGCCCGTATCATAAGGATGCGCGATAAGGATGCAAGGGGCAAGGGCCTTGGCAGGCCATCTCGAAGCTTCTCGAGCGGGGCGCGGCCAACGAAAGTGGCCAAGGATGGACTGAGAAGGCAAGGATGCGAGGGTACCCTTGGGAAGATTTCCCATCATTACTATGCAGGCTGACTGTATCCAAGTCCTCCCCAACACCGGCTGAGGCGAGCTGGGCCATGCTGCGCGGATGTGGGAAGCGAGATGGCCTTTCTGACCAGGTATGCCCCATAAGGCACAGCAGTGGATGGGTGGGGCCGTATTCTTTGCGTGTCCGCGTGTTGTTGTTGCGATGGTAGGCTCGCTTGTCGTTGAACATCGTCCTTGCAATTCTTTCGGTGTCGTGAACGTGCGAGCAGATGGTGCAGTGGTAGCGAGATCTGGCATTGCGCCTAGGACATGCTGTTTCAGGTGAACACCGCTATATTCTTCAGTAGTCCCTTTTATATCAGCGGGTACGTCAAGGGCGTTGTCTGGTATGCGATAAGGTCGAGCAGCGTCAGCGGATTCTGGCGCTTCTCAAGGTACTCGTTTTCGCTGTTCCACATAATGCCGCACCCACAATTTGCAGTCTATCGCGTATTAAGTTGCGACGCGTGCTTCTTCCACAGTGGGAAACCACTCCTGTCAACAACGAGGACCATGACCAGTCAGGATAAGATGCTGTCAATCCCACTAGCCCTGTAGGGCGTGAGTGGTTTAGAGAGCTTCCTCTTCCATCTTCCCTCTTTCCCCTTCGGGGAGGGATTTGCCCCTCCCCCTACCCTCTCCCCCTGGGTCTGGAGGGAGCGTTCCGCGGGTCCCTGGAGTGATCAAGATGGGCTCGGCGAGGAAGCCGACATCATTGATTTCACTAAGGTTTTAACCACGTGTTGACTTATTGGGGGGCTAAGTAAGGACCCCCCCTCATTTGATCGATCTCCTCCAAGATGTCCCCAAGATTGCCCCCGAGGCTCCCAAGTGTGCCCCAAAACATTCCCAAGAGGTGCCCAGGAGGCCCCAAGAGGCCCTCAAGAAGCCCCCAAGAGGCTCTCCAGAGACCCCCCGGAGGCCACCCAAGAGGCCCCAATAGGCTTCCGCGAGGAGGCCAAAATCACGGATGTTACTGTAGTCTTGGCCACATGTTTGCCTCCTGGGGGGGCTAATTTACTACTGCCCCTCCTTTGATCCATCTCCTCCACGATGGCCCCAAAATGGAACCCGAGGCTCCCTAGAGTGCCCCAAGATGGCCCCAAGAAGCGCTCAAGAGACCCCATAAGAGACCCCTAAGAAACTCCCAAGAGACCCTCACAAGGCCCGAAGAGGCTCCCCGAGGCACCCAGGACGCTTCAAGGGGCCCCCGGTGCCGCCACGAGGCCCCCAAGAGGCCCCAAGAGGCATACAAGAGGCATACAAGAGGCTCTCAACGGACATCCGAAGAACGTACGAGAGGCATCCAAGACGCTTCTGGCCTTTCTGCTCGCCCTCTTCCTCTTCCTCCTCCTCCTCCTCCTCCTCCTGCTCTTCCTCATCCGCCTTATCCTCCACCTCTTCCCTCCCCCCTCCTCCCTCCTCCTGCTCCCCCTCCCCCTCCTCCTCCCCCTCCTCCTCTGGTTCCTCCTCGATCCTCTCCCTGTTGGGATATGACGCTTAGCATTTATTCCACTGCGTGCTCCCCCACATTCTGAAGGGCTGGTGGGATTACGCGAAGCGTTTAAAATCTCGAGTCATGTTGCCAGCATGGCACCATCGTTTGACTCAGAGTGCTGGCGCCAGGTTGAATCAGTCAGGCTATCACGTGGGCGCACTGGTGGGGAAGAATTGAAATAAGATGAAAGCGTGGCAGTGGCGTGGTCTCCGTCCTCTTCCTTTTCATCGCGGAGTCCGTTGTGATCCATGGAGGGAGTGCCTGAGTGAATATGAGCGCATCATGTGTATCAACGACTTCGACGGATAGCTCGAAAATCGATGCCTGGGGCATGGGCCGCGGATATGAACGACCTTCATTAGTTCGCCGACCGACCGACAAGAGGGAACCAGAAGAGCGC
This sequence comes from Prorocentrum cordatum, assembly GCA_963575745.1. Classification (NCBI taxonomy): domain Eukaryota; class Dinophyceae; order Prorocentrales; family Prorocentraceae; genus Prorocentrum; species Prorocentrum cordatum. The sequence goes on from CAUYUJ010015398.1 coordinate 200,991, forward strand.
TCGGAGGGTTGACGCAGCCTCTTGCGAGCAATCTGGGGGCAGCTGGGGGAATAGTGGAGGCCAGTCCACAAGAAACCTTCCCACAAGAAACCCTACCCTAAGACCCCAGGACGTCCACTGTTTTTTTGTGTGGGGACGTCACGCTTTCCATGGCAAAAACATCGAAACCCGAGAAATTCAAGGCACCCTGGAGGCAAGCAGGGTGTTTCGTGGCATGGGTCTCCACTGTAGGACCAGGACGAGCGGGAGGAGCAGTAAGAGGCTGCGGCCCCGGAACGGAAGCCTCGCCACCCTGCCGAAGATGCTGCCGTCGGGCCGCACCACCACCCAGTGCCCAGGCAGGCCTTCACGCACAGCCTCGGGCAACGAAACAAGAAAAATAAGTGAGGCCGAGACACGGAAGCTGGAACGACCCCCCCCGCACAGGCACACTAGACGAGCGTGTTCCACTACTCGCAAAAGTAACTGCTCGCAAATGGCCTGGATTCGCCGCGGGGGGTTTACGATCCACTACATCGAAGCAAACATGTGCTTGTCGGACGCTTGCGAATAGGCACTTTGCGAGCAGTGGAACGCGCTCGGTGACACAGAGATACACAGAAACACAGACACAAACGCACGCACACGCACACACAGACACGCCCCCACACACGCACACCTCTCTCGTCTGTGGCGCGGCGGGCACACGCGCGCAGCGGCGCAGGGCGGAGTCCAAGAGTCAGGCGGACGGCAGCGGGCCCGCATCGGGTCAGCTCACGCGGCAGGTGGAAGCGCCGGGGACTGCGCAGCAGCACTCGCGAGAGGGCAGCCGCGAGGGGGCACTCGAGTAGAAGGGGCCCGGGGACACACAAATAAATGGACACCAATCCCAGGAGCCCCCATATTCCCAAAACGGTGCTTGCATTCAGGGGATCCTACCTGTCTTAGCCATCTGGGGGCCAATGCCCGGTTTCTCCGGGCGGTGCCGCGCGTCGCCGCCCGTCGCCGCCTCGTCGCCGCCCGGTCGCCTGGGCCCCAGTCCCGGCTTTTTCGGGCGGCGCCGCCCGTCGCCGCCCCGTCGCTGGTTCGTCGCCGCCCCGTCGCCACCCACATAGATTGCACCACATGTGTTCCCCCTTCTAAAAATTACCCTGGCGACGTACCCAACCCCTGCGCAAAAGCGGGGCGCAAATAGTTTAGGATACTTTATAAGGGGGCGATGACGGAGCGAGGGTTACATATGTCTGCAGACGGAATTCGGGAGACTCGCAGGACACTGGCTACAGGAAAAGGGCTTGATAAAGCTGATGATTTACAATTCCTGAGCACTCCTAGCCACTTCGAAAACGGGGATCACAGCAGGCCTCGAAAGTGGCGACAGGTTCACAGATCGCAGCCCCGCAGGGATGGCGAGGTCTCATTTGAATCTGCCCGTGGCCCTCACTGTGCTGGGCCCCCCAGCAGGCCTCGAAAATGGCGGCAGTTTCGCAGATCGCAGCCCCCCAGGGATGGCGAGGTCTAATTTGAATCCGCGCGTGGCCCTCACTGTGCTGGGCCCCCCAGCAGGCCTCGAAAATGGCGACAGTTTCGCAGATCGCAGCCCCCCAGGGATGGCGAGGTCTAATTTGAATCCGCGCGTGGCCCTCACTGTGCTGGGCCCCCCAGCAGGCCTCGAAAATGGCGACAGTTTCGCAGATCGCAGCCCCCCAGGGATGGCGAGGTCTAATTTGAATCCGCCCGTGGCCCTCACTGTGCTGGGCCCCCCAGCAGGCCTCGAAAATGGCGACAGTTTCGCAGATCGCAGCCCCCCAGGGATGGCGAGGTCTAATTTGAATCCGCGCGTGGCCCTCACTGTGCTGGGCCCCCCAGCAGGCCACGAAAATGGCGACAGTTTCACAGATCGCAGCCCCCCAGGAATAACGAGGTCTAATTTGGGTCTGCCCGTGGCGTCACTATGCTGGGCCCCCCAAGCAGGCCTCGAATGTGGCACAGTTTCACAGATCGCAGCCCCCCCCAGGGATGGCGAGGTCTAATTTGAATCTGCCCGTGGCCCTCACTGTGCTGGGCCCCCCAGCAGGCCTCGAAAGTGGCGACAGTTTCGCAGATCGCAGCCCCCCAGGGATGGCGAGGTCTAATTTGAATCCGCCCGTGGCCCTCACTGTGCTGGGCCCCCCAGCAGGCCTCGAAAATGGCGACAGTTTCACAGATCGCAGCCCCCCAGGGATGGCGAGGTCTAATTTGAATCCGCCGTGGCCCTCACTGTGCTGGGCCCCCCAGCAGGCCTCGAAAATGGCGACAGTTTCACAGATCGCAGCCCCCCAGGGATGGCGAGGTCTAATTTGGGTCCGCCGTGGCCCTCACTGTGCTGGGCCCCCCAGCAGGCCTCGAAAGTGGCGACAGTTTCCAGATCGCAGCCCCCCAGGGATGGCGAGGTCTAATTTGTCCGCCCGTGGCCCTCACTGTGCTGGGCCCCCCAGCAGGCCTCGAAAATGGCGACAGTTTCGCAGATCGCAGCCCCCCAGGGATGGCGAGGTCTAATTTGGGTCCGCCCGTGGCCCTCACTGTGCTGGGCCCCCCAGCAGGCCTCGAAAGTGGCGACAGTTTCACAGATCGCAGCCCCCCGCAGGCAAGACAGGAGGAGGCAGGCAGGAGGCAGGAGGGAGGCGGGAGGAGACGCGACCACACTGCTCTATTCAAAACGAATACCCAACCAAGGAGGGTTGGGAACAAAATAAGACCTACCCCCTCCCGGCATTATCGGTACCCCTTTCGGGTATGTAAATCACATACGATTCTGACCACATGTCCATCCTAAATATGAAATCACAATGTCCCAGGCCAGCGGGTATCCCCCCCTGAGGTTCCCTTGTTAAAAAACAATGCGGTGACATCTGTTCTAACAAAACACTTTTTCACGAATCCCTTGCAACAAATGGGACAAAGTGCACACGCGCGCGTCGTCGCGCGCGCATGCCGAAATCCTTCAAAAATTTAGGTGCCCGAAGGATGTCGCAATCGAGTTTCCAGAAAGACATACAAAAACACAGGGTTTCGTAACACTGATTTGATATATAAAAAAAAGCTTATGCGCGAGCTCTTGCGAAATCTTAAGACAACCATTGGTTTTTCAAGATTTTTACAACATGCTACCAAATGGGCGTCGCGCGCGCATGTCGAAATCTGTCGAACGCCCTTGCGCGTGTGCCGTCGCGGGAATCCTCCGCAAAAAACGGGACGAAGTGCAGACGCGCGCGTCGTCGCGCGCGTACGCCGAAATCCTTCAAAACCCATCGGTTTCGGAAGGATTTCAAAATCGCGCGTCCAAAAAACCTACAACAACACAAGGTTTCGCAACACGGATTTTCAACAAAAGCGAGCGGCCAGGGCAAGAGAGGCGAGTGTCAGGTCAGGCGTATCCTCATACAGGTGGATTTTGGACGGAAGGAACAAGTCAAGCAATTCCCAAATCGGGGATCTTCTGACCTGGGTCAATCCAGACCCGGGTCAGCAGGAAACCGGAAAACTGCAATGCAAGAGAAAAAAACTGCAACGCAAATCTTCGCAAACCCGGGTCAGCCAATATGCGCGGCCGCCTCGCGGCCACGAGTGGCTCGCTAACCCGGGTCAGCCAGAGGGGGTCTTCGCAGGATCCTGCAAGATCTGGCGCTCTGGCTGACCCCCGTCTGCATTGACCCCCGTCTCAAGGCTCCCGACTAAACATAGTGAACAATAGTCCGGGAACCGTCCCCAGACTATTCTTTCGATTCTGTTTGGATATTCCTCCTGTCGAGGGACACGCCCGATTGAAGACGACTGACAAGACGCAGGCCCAATGGCTCGGAGTATTACGCCAGCCTCGGGCCTTCGCCCCCTCCTGGACATGGACAAACAATAAAAAACGGAGGCCTTGGCTCCGCTCCCCCCCTTTTCCTCCCCCTCTGTCTAAGGTTGACCCCGGGCATTCGGGGAACACGGGCTCGAAAGGGCACGAAAAAAGTGGACCCCCAAGGGCGTGCCACAGGCGGGACGCCAACCTTTTTTCTTGAGTCTGGGGGGAAGGGGGGGGGACCGAATACGGAGTCCAAAACGAAGGGGCTCCACTCCGTTGTCCCCTTACTGTCCTGCTCCTGCTCTTCAATGCCTCGCTGCGGCGTTCCTGCCTCGGTGCCGTGGGGAAGAAAAAGGGAGGAGAAGAGGGACGGCAGCAGCGGGGAGCGGGACGACGAGGAGCGCGGGAGGGAGCAGCGGCTCGGAGAAGGGCTGAGACGACGGCCCCCAGAGCGCTTCCAGGGCCCAAGCGTGAGACGCACAAGGACACACGAATACGAACCGCAACCCGCGGAGAATAAAGCATCCCACCCCTCAATCCTTGTGCCTCTTTAACCACAGGGTTGAATGTGGCTCGATTGCCACAGCAGGCGGGGAAGCCGAACTTTATCATACTCTCCTAAGTTTCTTTCGTAGCTGGGAACTTCATCTCATGCAAAGCACCATGAATAACCACATCCTGAGATTGAGATCTCTGGGGAAACGAACTTATCCCGCTTGGACCCCGAACTTCATCACCCCCAGGGGAGTATTCTCACCAATCTAGGGTGATGCATCCTCCTTGGAGGCCTGCGTCGGACCCGAACGAATCCGCCAACCTGCCTGTACGGAATGGGCGTGCTTGAATGCTCCCGTGGTCTCCACTGGTTGCTTTTATTGCTTAAAATGTTTTCCAAGGCCGACCCCCCCTGCGTCACGACTAGGGTTCAGACCCCCCCCGCTGGAGCTGCTCCCCGGCGCTCTTCTCGGTCTCCAGACGGCCAAGATGGCCCCCAAGACGGCTTCTGGGACAACCATGACGACACACATTACGCTACCGAGGAACCCCACATACTTAATTCGAATCTTATGTGCATGCTTAAGTTTATCATATATGCGCAATTCTGCGTTCTCAGCCCTCGTCGCGAATGTTCCCCTCTGTGTCATCCAACGCCATATTGCTTGAACCTCCTCCCTCTTCCTAGCCTTCTATCCTCCATCGAGGACAGATTCGACCCAGCCAGCGGCCGCGGTGAGGGACCACCCCCTGCGCACCCTCTATGGTGTCGAGAAAGTGCCACGACTGCTATGCCCTGGACGACCGTCGTGCATGGCGGCCGCGGTGAGGGACCACCCCCTGCGCAGCCTTTATGGTGTCGAGAAAAAGCCGCGCCTGCTATGCCCTGGACGACCGTCGTGCATAGCGGCCGCGGTGAGGGACCACCCCCTACGCACCCCCTATGACGTCGAGAAAGTGCCACACCTGCTACCGAGGAGGCCGCTACCGAGAAAGTGCCATTCCTGTCACGATCTGCGAGCGTGTCACGGATAGAGGCCGCGCTGAGGGACCACCCTCTGCGCACCCCTTGTGGTGTCGAGAAAGTGCCACTCCTGCCACGATCTGCGAGCGTGTCACGGATAGAGGCCGCGCTGAGGGACCACCCTCTGCGCACCCCCTGTGGTGTCGAGAAAGTGCCACTCCTGCCACGATCTGCGAGCGTGTCACGGATAGAGGCCGCGCTGAGGGACCACCCTCTGCGCACCCCCTGTGGTGTCGAGAAAGTGCCATTCCTGCCACGATCTGCGAGCGTGTCACGGATAGAGGCCGCGCTGAGGGACCACCCTCTGCGCACCCCCTGTGGCGTCGAGAAATGCCATTCCTGCCACGATCTGCAAGCGTGTCACGGATAGAGGCCGCGCTGAGGGACCACCCTCTGCGCACCCCTGCGAGAAAGTGCCACTCCTGCCACGATCTGCGAGCGTGTCACGGATAGAGGCCGCGCTGAGGGACCACCCTCTGCGCACCCCCTGTGGTGTCGAGAAAGTGCCACTCCTGCCACGATCTGCGAGCGTGTCACGGATAGAGGCCGCGCTGAGGGACCACCCTCTGCGCACCCCCTGTGGTGTCGAGAAAGTGCCACTCCTGCCACGATCTGCGAGCGTGTCACGGATAGAGGCCGCGCTGAGGGACCACCCTCTGCGCACCCCCTGTGGTGTCGAGAAAGTGCCACTCCTGCCACGATCTGCGAGCGTGTCACGGATAGAGGCCGCGCTGAGGGACCACCCTCTGCGCACCCCCTGTGGTGTCGAGAGAGTACCATTCCTGCCACGATCTGCGAGCGTGTCACGGATAGCGGCCACGCTGGGGGACCACCCTCTGCGCACCCCCTGCGGTGTCGAGAAAGTGCCACTCCTGCCACGATCTGCGAGCGTGTCACGGATAGAGGCCGCGCTGAGGGACCACCTTCTGCGCACCCCCTGTGGCGTCGAGAAAGTGCCACTCCTGCCACGATCTGCGAGCGCGTCACGGATAGAGGCCGCGCTGAGGGACCACCCTCTGCGCACCCCCTGTGGTGTCGAGAAAGTGCCACTCCTGCCACGATCTGCGAGCGTGTCACGGATAGAGGCCGCGCTGAGGGACCACCCTCTGCGCACCCCCTGTGGTGTCGAGAAAGTGCCACTCCTGCCACGATCTGCGAGCGCGTCACGGATAGAGGCCGCGCTGAGGGACCACCCTCTGCACACCCCCTGTGGTGTCGAGAAAGTGCCACTCCTGCCACGATCTGCGAGCGTGTCACGGATAGAGGCCGCGCTGAGGGACCACCCTCTGCGCACCCCCTGTGGTGTCGAGAAAGTGCCACTCCTGCCACGATCTGCGAGCGTGTCACGGATAGAGGCCGCGCTGAGGGACCACCCTCTGCGCACCCCCTGTGGTGTCGAGAAAGTGCCACTCCTGCCACGATCTGCGAGCGTGTCACGGATAGAGGCCGCGCTGAGGGACCACCCTCTGCGCACCCCTTGTGGCGTCGAGAAAGTGCCACTCCTGCCACGATCTGCGAGCGTGTCACGGATAGAGGCCGCGCTGAGGGACCACCCTCTGCGCACCCCCTGTGGTGTCGAGAAAGTGCCACTCCTGCCACGATCTGCGAGCGTGTCACGGATAGAGGCCGCGCTGAGGGACCACCCTCTGCGCACCCCCTGTGGTGTCGAGAAAGTGCCACTCCTGCCACGATCTGCGAGCGTGTCACGGATAGAGGCCGCGCTGAGGGACCACCTTCTGCGCACCCCCTGTGGTGTCGAGAAAGTGCCACTCCTGCCACGATCTGCGAGCGTGTCACGGATAGAGGCCGCGCTGAGGGACCACCCTCTGCACACCCTGTGGTGTCGAGAAAGCGCCACGATCTGCCCACGGATAGAGGCCGCGCTGATGCGCACCCCCTGTGGCGTAGAGAAAGTGTCCCTGCCACGATCTGCGAGCGCGTCACGGATAGAGGCCGCGCTGAGGGACCACCCTCTGCGCACCCCCTGTGGTGTCGAGAAAGTGCCACTCCTGCCACGATCTGCGAGCGTGTCACGGATAGAGGCCGCGCTGAGGGACCACCCTCTGCGCACCCCCTGTGGCGTCGAGAAAGTGCCACTCCTGCCACGATCTGCGAGCGTGTCACGGATAGAGGCCGCGCTGAGGGACCACCCTCTGCGCACCCCCTGTGGTGTCGAGAAAGTGCCACTCCTGCCACGATCTGCGAGCGTGTCACGGATAGAGGCCGCGCTGAGGGACCACCCTCTGCGCACCCCCTGTGGTGTCGAGAAAGTGCCACTCCTGCCACGATCTGCGAGCGTGTCACGGATAGAGGCCGCGCTGAGGGACCACCCTCTGCGCACCCCCTGTGGTGTCGAGAAAGTGCCACTCCTGCCACGATCTGCGAGCGTGTCACGGATAGAGGCCGCGCTGAGGGACCACCCTCTGCGCACCCCCTGTGGTGTCGAGAAAATGCCACTCCTGCCACGATCTGCGAGCGTGTCACGGATAGAGGCCGCGTTGAGGGACCACCCTCTGTGCACCCATTGTTGCGTCGAGAAGGTGACATTCCTGCCACGATCTGCGAGCGTGTCACGGATAGAGGCCGCGCTGAGGGACCACCCTCTGCGCACTTGTGGCGTCGAGAAAGTGCCACGATCTGCGAGCGTGTCACGGATAGAGGCCGCGCTGAGGGACCACCCTCTGCGCACCCCCTTGTGGCGTCGAGAAAGTGCCACTCCTGCCACGATCTGCGAGCGTGTCACGGATAGAGGCCGCGCTGAGGGACCACCCTCTGCGCACCCCCTGTGGTGTCGAGAAAGTGCCACTGCGAGCGTGTCACGGACCAGGGACCACCCTCTGCGCACCCCTGTGGCGTCGAGAAAGTGCCACTCCTGCCACGATCTGCGAGCGTGTCACGGATAGAGGCCGCGCTGAGGGACCACCCTCTGCGCACCCCCTGTGGTGTCGAGAAAGTGCCACTCCTGCCACGCGCTCCGACCCGCTGTGCTGTGCTCTGAGCGCGGGTGCGGCGCGGCAGGGAAGAGAAGGAGAGGGAGGAGAAGGAGAAGGAGGAGACGCGGGTGAGACGCGGAAGGGAAGAACACCAGAACCCCACGAAGCATGTGGGGAAAAATGCTCAAGATGGCCCAGGACGGCTCGAGAGGCTCTCAAGACGGCCTCCAGACGGCCCTGGAGGCCCCCAAGACGGCCAAGAGGGCTCCAAGAGGCCCCCAACACGGCCCAAAAAGCTCCAAGAGTCCTACCTGGAGAGCCCGAGGCCTGTACGTGCTTCCGACCGCCCAAGACGGCCCAGAGGCCTCCACGAGGCCTCCAAGATTACTCCAAGGCAGCCCAAGAGACCCCGAAGAGGACAAAAAGCCGGCCCACGAGGATTCAAGGATCGCCCAAGGGGCTTCCCATGGGGCGGGCCCCGAGACGGCCTTGAAGCGCACTAAGAGAACAACGCGACGGCCCAGAGAAGCCCCTGGGGCTGACTTGGGCGGTCAGAAACCCAAACAAGCCTGAACGTCAAAATCCTTCAGACACCTAAAGACAATCAGTAGGTTTGGCCATATCGGTCCCTCCTGGAGGGACTGTTGCTATGTCTTGAGGCCTGCTTGGGAACCTCGTGGCCTCCACGACGGCTTCCAAGGCAACCAATATGACAACAAGATGGCCCAAGAGCCCCCCAAGACAGCACCACGACAGATCAAGGAACCCCCAAGACGTCCCAAGAGGCTCCAAGAGGCCCTCCTGGAGAGCCCTAGGGGGCCAGCGCCATTGACTTCCATGTGGTTGTTGAGAGATGTTGAGGTTCTCGACTGCTCGGGCCAAGAAGCCTCCAAGATAGCTCCAAGGCGGCCCAACAGACCCCCCAGAGGGCCACAAGTCGGTCTAAACTAATCCAAATATCGCCCAATGGGCCCCCAAGAAGGCCCCAAGGCGGCCGTGAACCGCTCCAAGAGGGCACCAACACGGCCTAGAGAGGCCCCCAAGAGGGCCTCCATAGGCGTCAGAAGGGCCACCAGCCCCCAGACAGCCCAAGAAACCAAAAGAGGACCCAAAGAGGCCATATGAGGCCCTAAGGAGGCCCCCGCGAAGCTTCCAGGAAACTCCCTAAAAGCCCCCAGGAGGCCCCAAGGATTTCACTCCACATCCTCATCTTCCCCCTCTCGCACACACCCACAGCAGACAGAAACATCCGAACAGGCCAGGAGCTGAACAGCTGCACGCGCTCAAGGATGCCCAGAGTGTGATATATATATATATATAGAGAGAGAGAGAGAGAGAGAGAGAACGAGAGAGAGAGAGAGAGGGAGAAAAGAGAGAGAGAGAGAGAGATGTGCCCATGCCAGCTCCAGCCCAGCTTGGCGCGGCCTCTACCACACTCGGGGGAGGGGAAGGGAGGGGGCGCCCACTCAATGCCAACAGCCCACCTGACCCCCATTACTCTTCACTGCCTTTTTGGGCGCCCCCTACAAAGCCTAAGGCCCTGGTCGATTGACATCCGTGCCCTTGCTTGCCGTCGGAAGGGAGGGGCAGGTGGATCCTCCGCACTCCTCCGCCGCTCTTCTCCCCTTCCACCGCCATCCTCAAAGAACATGTCAGGGAAAGGGGCGGAGAGGGGGGAGGCTGGGCCAGGCTAACACGCCGTGGGCCCATTCAGTTCATGTTGCTAGCTGCTCGCACAACTTGGGACGATCTGGAAGCGCCCCGAGCAGCCATCACCTCTGTCATTATGGAATTCCTCACCACCCACATCAACCCCGCCCATACCCACCTCCACCCACACGCTGCCTTACTGTGCAAGTGGCATATCAGCATGCAGGAGTTGGGCGGGGAATGCGGGGAATGAAAATGGGTGAAGATGGGAGAGGAGAGGAACGTAGTGGAACGGAAAAGAGCGTCTGAATCTACGTTCCCTGATCGCTTTCACTAGTCCTCTGCGACCCTGATACTGCTTCCAACTGAAACGCTATTACTCATACCTGCGACTCCAGCTTACTTGCGACACTCAATTTCTGGAGCCTGCGTGCACTGGCAAGCTGCATGGCCAATTCACCGACCTGCGATATCAACTCATGTACTACGCTGGGGTCATATGCGGTGCCGCCGCTGGCGGGGACAACCTCTGCGCAAAACGTTTCCATGGCAACGCTTTGAACTGGCTCCTGAAACTGGTCGGAAGGCATAAAGTCGCGGTCTGGCATCCCTTGGGCGGGTTCACAAAGCGGGTCGAGCTGCCCGACGGCGGACTGGTTTGGGACCGTCACGTGCAAAATGCCCCTCTCATCGATGGTGAACTCTACCTCGTAGCTGGCCTGCGAACCCTCTAGCAAAGGTTAAACGTCGAGCAACTGCAGATCGTCTGCTGGGCTTCCGTTCGTGAGCACCTGCTGGCCGATGCTGTAGGCGACCTCTAACTTGTTGTCGGCGCGTGCGTCCACCTCGGAACGCGCCGAAGGCGATGCCGAACCAGGGGCTGCCCCCGACATCAGGACGTCGTGGGGCAGGTCGCCCAGCCTCTCCAAGAAACCGAGACCCAGGCTGGAGTAGCGATCGTCCTCGGACACCGTTGCCGTCTCGGCGAAAGACGGCACTGCGGTGGCAGACTCGGCCGCCCACGGCGGCGGCGCATACGTGCCTGCAGCACCGCTTGCCTTCTCCAGAATGCCGATTGCATCGGTGTCGAACGAAGACTGAAAAAAGCAGAGTGCCACGTGGTACAGGCGGGGTGCCCTTCGCAGTGGCCTCCTCAGCTGCATCTGCGGATACTGACTGGTTAAAGTTCTCGTCCACAGCTGTCAATTTGGTGGACACCTCGGCCACTTCTCCGTGGCCTTCTGGTTGACAACCTCAATCCTCGCCTTGCTCCCTGGGGCCTCCTCGTCCTGGTCGGAACTGCGGGGAGGGGAGTGCACGGCAAGATTAGGAAAGTAATACAATTCGTAGTCGTGACCGCCCTCGTCATCCATGGATCTCTGAATATCGGCCTCGGCGAAGTGATGCATCTTCAGGTCGGTTTGACACGCCTGCTCATGACGCGTCACTTCATAGATGTGTCCGCCAACCTTGTTGCCCACGGTGGCGTGCTCGGAAGGCTCCCCCCCTCAGAAGAGGTGGTAGAGGAATACGGCCGAGAAGTTGATTCCATCGAGTTGTCCGAACATCGGCCTCCAGCCGAATGATCTGTGGAGCTGTG